>CM076578.1:1865035297-1865465428 GCA_034641835.2 Pinus albicaulis
ATTCAGAAAAACTGAACTCTCATCCTCCAAATTATCAAGAGTACTTTCCCATTGTTCCTTGAGAGTTTCCATTTCGTTCTCAACAGCATATTCAAACTGCACTCTCATCCTCCAAACAAACGTTTAAGAGTACCTTCCCACTGTTCCTTGAAAGTTTCCTTTTTTTTCTCAACAGCATCTTCTAACTGCACAAAATACATAATCTGTCTAGTTTCAATATGCATAAACATAAGCAACAAACTCTCAAAAAGGACAACATAAGTAAAGGAGGCTCTTACATTTTTTCCCGTTAATGACTCAGATAACTCAGACCCAACATCCCTTTCAACATGGAGAAGTGTTTCTTCCTCTAATGATTCTTGAGCTTCCGCTGCCTAAAATATTGAAGATTAAATATCTATGTAACTTTAAGATGGGAGGGCCTTTTCATATTGAAAAAAATCACTACACCAAAGGAACTGATGAACTCATTATACAAGCAAATATATTTGCAGCTCAACTAACAAAATTTATTTTACCTAAATCTCAAGACTACAAAATCTTGCAAAGCCATGATTAAATGAATCAGGGGCAGCGCCGCAAGCATACCTTGCTTTCAACCTGTAAAAATTCATCAATCGGATAATCGAACCTGCGCATACATTGAACGCATGCAAAGAGAAAGTGAAACCAATGTCACATGGTGAGTGGAATTATAAAATTGATATGCTAGGGTTTTTTGCGGAAAAAATTCAAAAATAAAGTGCTTTGAGGATGCTAAAGGTCACAAGTGATAAATATTAGAATGAGGCGAGCCAGTCTCTTAAGCAAATATCTTGACAATACCCCCATCAAAACAAACTGGTCAAGAATATTTCCACAAAATAGAGTCCAAGTTCATAATTACTAAACCATTGATTGGGGTTTGCCGTTAAACAAAGTTATAATCTGCATACTTTCGACTAGCCTGTTTACAAATATACTCCAGGTTACAGGCTAAGGTGGGACTTCTAAGTTTCTTCAATTCCATCACAAGGAGGAAAACTGGTTAAATATATAAATGATATTATAAGCAACCATATATTACCCAACTGTATAAACCTAACAAGAAATCTCATTTATTGTTTATTGTGTGATGTGAGGATCAGCAGTAGCACCGATGCCTTACCTTTCTCTACTAGCTATGGTTTTCATCTGGAAGTGTACCAACATCTGCATCACAGCCCTGCATATTATTAATAGGAGGCAGATTGCATTGTACAATCATTGCCTGAACAAATTGGCTGGCTCCCTTTCATCAATCTCTATGGCATCATATAAAGTTGTCCAACTGTGTAAAAGATTAATTTTGAATCATATTCAAACTCTTTCAAGGATAAAATGGAAGTAGAGAAACCACTTCCAATTTGCATTTTTCCTAAACATTCTTGGTTTAATACCTGGAGGAGACAATGGATATGGGTGACGAACTATGCCTAGCAAGGGATAGATGTGGCAGTTGTGCAGTATACTAAAAACATTTTCCCAAACATTATTGGTATAAAACCTGGAGGAAACAATGGATATGGGTGTTGATCCACCTCTAGCAATGGATGGATGTGGCATATATACCTCTTCGATCTTGATGATCCTAAGAAGGCACGGAAAGAAATTAGTTTAACCTTTGAAAGGAATTTATAAGCAACCATATATTACCCAAGTGTATAAACCTAACAAGAAATCTCATTTATTGTTTATTGTGTGATGTGAGGATCAGCAATAGCACCGATGCCTTACCTTTCTCTACTAGCTATGGTTTTCATCTGGAAGTGTACCAACATCTGCATCACAGCCCTGCATATTATTAATAGGAGGCAGAATGCATTGTACAATCATTGCCCGAAAAAATTGGCTAGATCCCTTTCATCAATCTCTATGGCATCATATAAAGTTGTCCAACTGTGTAAAAGATTAATTTTGAATCATATTCAAACTCTTTCAAGGATAAAATGGAAGTAGAGAAACCACTTCCAATTTGCATTTTTCCCAAACATTCTTGGTTTAATACCTGGAGGAGACAATGGATATGGGTGACGAATGATGTCTAGCAAGGGATAGATGTGGCAGTTGTGCAGTATACTAAAAACGTTTTCCCAAACATTATTGGTATAAAACCTGGAGGAAACAATGGATATGGGTGCTGATCCACCTCTAGCAATGGATGGATGTGGCAGTTGTGCAGTACTGAGTATACTAAGAAGCTGGAAGGGAGAAGGCACGAATACATGAAAAGGCTAAAAAGTTGATGAATATTGCATAGAAGGATTCCACATTGACTGCAAATGGCTGATAGGTGTATTCAACCCCAACAATTGTGTCGTCCTTGTGCTGTTGTAACAGGTAGTATAAGTTTATCTTCTTGTTCCTGCATTACTGATGGCAAGGAGTTTCTTTTTGAATCCAATAGCTATTGAGGAGGAGAGATTTGAGCAGATGCTTGTGGAATTCCTGAACCAAAGGCAAAATTTGTTTACAATTATATATTCATGGAAAAACAAAAAAGCGAGAAGCTAACAGAGTCAAAAATACCTATTGGACCAATAGATGGCTGTTGCGAATCCTTTTTACGGGTCCAACGCCAACTGGTCGCACAATTAATTGATCTACCTTCAAAATATAAGTAATTTCAATATCAAAAACTCCCTTGGAGGTCGACAGCTAATATCCTTTGCAGACAAGATTGACTCACATATTTGTTTTCGAGGATTGTTTCTGAGGATTTTGGTAGATCCTTGCAAGCATAGAACCCAACACAACTACGAGCCTCTAGGAGATGGCATCCTTTGCAGACAAGATTGGCTCACATCATTGTTTCTGAGGATTTTGGTAGATCCTTGCAAGCATAGAACCCAACACAAGTTGCCTCTGCGAGATAAAAGAAAAAGACAAACCCTCATTCTATAGCACCTTTCGATTGACATGATGCTGCAAACCATTGATGAAATAGAAAATAGGCAAAGTTAATACTAAAATTGTGCCTAATCATGAACAAAGAGAGCAAAATATAGACTCCCAAGTATTACTCTAAACCAAAGCTAAACAGATTCATTGACAAACACCCAGAAATTCCACCAATTAAATTAGCAGTCGCAGAAAATTCAATTCTGTAGTGCAGCACTCCTAGAGAATATATCAGGGATAAAACCACATTTAGCAAGACTACCTCATTGTGCATTACAGAAAGAAGTTGTAATATTCCATTATATTGTTTACTCCTGCTTCCACCACAATATTAGAGATTTCTTCAAAATATAGTGTTGCTTTTATTTACTCAACCATGGATCCTTCGTTATCTCAAGTCGAGATAGAAGCCCCAACTACACTCAGTTCTATTGCAGAAAGACGCGGTTCTTACCATGAAGCCAGTAGTAGCAGTAGTACTATTACTATAAATGAACCCGAGGCATCCCCTGACTGGAAAATCCCTCCTGTAATGGCCAGTGATGTTTATAACATGCCTTTGTATAGATACTTTGCTTGTACCCAGATATGACAATCCTCTGTCGATATCTCTTTCTCTACCCAAGACAAACCCACCCAGATCCCTCTACTGGATAGAGCTCAAATAGATTGGGCTAAAATTAAAGGGTTTAAATATTGTCATCTTGGAGCCATACGGTTTGGTCTGAATCCCCTTGTTCGACCTTACCTGGACATAAAGTCCTTCTGCATAGTCGTGGATACTAGGCACAATCAGTTTGCAAATGCAGTCATAGGTGGCTTTGCTAGCCCCCTTCATAATGGACCTGCTTTTGGGACAGTCTATCCCAGATATTTTGTGTTGTTAGATGATCCATTCATCTATAACCTGCTGCAAGCTTACATCCACCCTCAAGGGTTTGACATGGCTGAAACTTCGGAGATTATTCAGCTGAAAAACCCTATGCATTGTCAAGTTTGGCAATGACAGTCTCCCACCTTTGCAAAAGGTTGTGCGGGAAACTAGCCCACAGAATTGCCAGGTGTCTGAAGGAGACACTAGTACTAATGCAGTTCCCATCACTTTTGACTGGACTGGCATCCAGTACCCTACCAACTGGGAAGATAGCTACACAAGGTATAAAGGAGTCACCCAGTCTGGTCGTCCGCCAATCCAGCCACTAAAGCCTATCAGCTTTAGCCATATCACAGAGTCTTTGTAGACTCAGCCTGACGTTTTGGCTCGGATTCAACAGATTCCAAGTGAAGTTGTTATATCATCTGGCTCTTCTCCAGGTGCTACACTGGTTCGTGAACATCGTGGTTAGCACTCATAGTGTCCAGCCTGCCATCAGTTGATCCATCAACTGGGGAAGGAACCCCTGCAGACTACACCACACCAGCAGAGTACTGAACTCTCTGCAACTCCATCCACATCCTCTCTATTCCAGATTCTAATATACAATCTTCTCCCTAGGGAAGAAACTGGAAAAACTGTCAAGGTAGCTACTGGAGATGAAAGTTACATACCAGGCAGAAATCTGCCTTATGTTCCATTCAGACAGTTTGATGATGATGGACAAAAGAAAAGGGAATTTGTCCCTTACTCTACAGTGTTAGGAAACGCCTCTTCAGGCACTAACACTTCACAGTTGAACTATGCCAACTTACAACTAGATCTCAGTTCTAAAAACTTAGATGATCTGCATAGAGATGTCTTGAAGATCAAGACTCAAATTGGGGAAGAGCTAGATCTCTCGGAAAATATCTTAGCCCATACTGAACTTCTAGAACATGAAGTTTCAGATCTAACCAAAGCTCAGGATAAAATAAAAGACTGGTTAGATGCAGTAGAACAACTGCTTTCCCTCCAGACTGCCCTCCTCCGAAAACTCGGGCAGAAAAAGCCATCACCAGATTGGAGCACATTTGATTCTGACATAGGTAGGTGCAACTATATACATATAATTCTGACATTTAAAAAAATGAATTTATGCAAAAATTTTCATTTTCATAGCTGCCTACCATTATGACAAGGAATTTCCAATCTTTTAACATAAGCAAATAAGTCCAAACTTCCACACTGTCAAACTCAAATTCCAACATTATCAAACAATTGAGAGAAGTTCCACCATGCTACATCAATCAGAAGGAATGTCAAGGACAAGTAATAGCATCCTATCCCTCCAGCACAAACATCCCTAGTGGTATCAGTGGTGTTCCTTGTAAGCCCTCTTTGTCTTGTGGTTGTTATCTATGTGATGTATTACAATCTACTACTAAATTGACACATCCCTGTGGTAATATTTTGTTCCACATTAATACTAGCTCTATTCTTACCATATGTTTGTTTGAATAATCCCACATGGATAACTAGAGTAAGACAAAGGAGGCCTATGAAGCATCACCCACAACAAAAGCCTTGCTAATGCAGAAGTTGACTTTGGGGTGCAAATCCCTAGACTGATGTCATAGCATCCTCCCTCACTCTAGTACTGACAGGGCTATTGATAATGGTGCTATTCCTTGTGGATCCTCTTTGGCTTGTGGCTCTTCTATATGTGATCTATTACAAAATTTACAAGCTATCACTAAAGTGGCATTCCTTTTGGTGGGATTTTGTTCCACATTACTATTACTCTACTGCTGTCATATGCATGGAGATGGGGTTTGTGTATTGTGTATAAACCCCTACATGAATAACCTTGGCGAGACAGAAGATGGTTTGGGAGCTAGCTTTAAGGCGCAAGTCTCTGGGTTTAACGTGATTGAATGCATCTTTGCTCAATCTGGCACTGACATCACTTGTATCATGCCTTCTGGGCCCTGTCAAGACTGTGGTTCTTATCTGTGTGATGACTAAAGTGGCATGATCCATATGGTGGGATTTTGTTCCAATTTTAAATGTTAACTTACTCCTGTACTGTTCATTTTAGTCCTACAAATCCCGATTAACACAAACTTTACTCCTACTAAATTTTAATGCTAACTTTACTCCTACTAACTTTTAATGCTAACTTTACTCCTAAATTTTATTAATTTACTTTGCATATTCATGTTACAGCTCCATTTTACAGTCACCCATGGCCATAGCCATTTCCTAACTTGTTATCGTTTCACTTGCCTATTTTTCATCACTTTGCAGCATAATGCAATATGTTTCCTTCTCTTGATCACTTGTTGCCTCAAGTTCTCCTTAGAATCAACCAAATTAGAATGGTCCCAAACAATAATTCTAACCCACGACCAATATAGCTAGTTCAAGTCAAAAAATTAGAACCATCAACTTTAGACTAACATAACTAAGATGAGTGAAACAGAGAAGAACCACCTTCGTCTGTGCTCACATGCACCATCAGAGCTTCAGTGCATGTCCATGAGCTTTTGCAAACAATTTAGAAGGCTGAGAAACTTATCCGTCATTGAAATGCAGCAGGCGGTGCTACGAAAAACAAAAGGAAATAACTTCGATTACAACTCTTTTACAAAAAATAGTAAATGACATTTCCAGCTTCTGTAGAATCACCCAAAACAAAACACCATTTTTGCAGCCTCTGGAAAAATATTTCACATGAGACTAGTAAAACTCGCGAAGCAACAAGAAGAAATATTATTAATTGGGCACATGGAAATGGGATGAAAATTCCTATCACATTGCAATTGGGAAGCATCAAAAGACACTTGACAAGAAATTATCCATGATATGCATATAACTATAATTTTTATACAACAATATTTCTATTTGGGCACCTGTGGATGTACTCAACCATACAAGGGAAATAAAGAGAAAAATACCACCTAGCTGGTTGTAAATTCTTCAGTGACCGAAAGGTGAATACAAGATCCTTCCTTTGATCACATGAGACAACCATCCAGAGAGATAACAAAGATTGAAAGAAATCCACTTGGCCAAATTCTTCAATGCCTGAAAAATAAGCGTTCAAATCAATAAGGATTTCTTACCCTCCTTGCAAAATAGTATGTACGAAAACCCATTACAGTTGGTGAGATCTTTTAGTGCCCTTTCTTTGACAGTCAGTGAGGCTATGATGTTAATCTATGCTGCATGTGAAAGATTGCCAAATTTCTACACTGCAACCTTGCTAAAACTCTTGCAGAAAATAGATCCCCGCTTAATAACACACTATCCATCCTCGTTGTCATAATCATCTTCATCCTGATCAAAAATTATATCTGAGTGCACATGAAACTGTATTGAATCTAGGGCTACATTATCTACATCAAAATGAGACCAATTAGGATATTTCTCTTCCTGTTTAATAGGAGTTTGCACAATTGGAACAACACTAGGAAATTCATCAGCCTCTTTAACAACATGCACATTTGCAATGTCACTAGGATCGTGTTCCAGTTTGACAGAAGGTTGCATTGGCATGCTTGCAACAGCCCCACTCTCATCCAGCTCCATGTTAGGATCAAAGTCTCTTACCACAGGATTTCTCCCCAAATTCACGGCTACCTTGGTCTCTCTTGTCTCAGTGTTAACATCAGTAAAAACTTCCGAAACTTTCTCCTGTTTCTCACTGTGCTCAGATGACAAATCTAGGTCTTCATCCTCAAACTTCTCAACTGTAATTCCATTTCTCCCACTTGACCCACCTCTTGATCCTCTGCCTCTACCTCTTCTTCCCCGTCCTCGTCCACTTCCATGGTGTGCACCCTATTTTAGAAAAGGCCAAATAGCTAGCAATTACTGTTTCAGAACCTAGAGCAAATTGAGAATTTAGAAGCATAGAAAAGACAAATAGCAACACATATGGATAACTCCATTCCTTGCAAAGAACAACTATTTTATAAAAACAGTAAGTAGGTCATTACCATCTTGGCCCTCTTAACTTCATCCTCATCACTCAAATTTTCATCTCCTTCGTGAGCTTTTCTGAAGCAAATGAAAACGCATACTCATTACAAGAAAAGGTAAAGTATATCTGATCTCTTGTAATTTTTCAAAATGTGAAAATTTTCCTAGACCTCTTTGCAATCACCAGGAAGAAAATATCTATATTTACCTCCTCCGCCCACCATTCCTCTCTTCACTAGTAGCAGCATCTGAACCCCCCATGTCTGGGACCTTGTTCACTATCTCTCGTAAGAAATAAAAAACAGTGTACCTGTGCACACATTGTTTCCTGCCAACCATTAACAAAAAAGAAAAATATTAGTATATATACATAGTATAAACCATATTTTAACATAATTTGTAGCCAATAGCTTAAAAGGATTTATCAACTTATTTATAGAATGTGACTAGTAAACCACAAAAAGAAGCTATGCACAATCATGGTTTAAGGAAAAATAAAATAGACAGATCCTTGCAGGAATAAAATTTAGTGAAGTCTTCTTTGTTTGCCTTGAAAGCAAGGTAGAAAACCTTGCAGAATACTTTCAGCACTTATCAACATAGCAAGACAATATATCAACATGGGGATAAGAAACTTACAAATGTGAAGCACTCACAGTCTTAGCACCCCTCTGAACAGTTATTTCGTATGTTCGATCATAGAGGTCTTGTAAAAATAGCTCCAAATATTTTGCTGCAAAAGACAGACAGGTAGATGAAATATATTTAGCATACCACAGAGAAAGCATTCTAACCAATTCAAAATATAATATTAGTCCTGATCAATTCAAAATAAAACAAAAAGAACAGACTCAATAAAGATAACCATTTACAAAACAAAACTCTGTAAATATGATAAGAAGCCTTTTTGTGGATGTTGTTTAGATGAATCGGGAAACTTTTGATTTCCCTAGCTCTAATATCAAGCCCCTGAATATCAAATATTTATTTTCTGTAGCATATCACAATATCTTGAATCTCACACACATAACTAACAGTATGTAACTATGGCAAACTATAAGTGCTGATAGTTAAAACTTACGACAGATGTAGCATACCTTGCATCATTAGAATATTTGGTAAACTATATCTACCATTTGTTTCTTAAGTTACTAATGCGTGTAAAAATAACTTGGAAATTAATGTCCCCTTGGCCTTGTTCCCAAAATGTCTCCATAGATATGGTAACTTGGATAATCTAGAAATCCTTTTTATTTCTTGTGCCCTTTAAATGCTTAGTCTAATATTTGATGAATTGCTTGCAAGTTACATGTATTTAAAGTTTGAAATCTATTAGTCTTTAGATGATGCAATAATACAATAAACCTTATGCAAACTTGCATACCATTCTTTGGCATGTAAAAGAGCATCTGGCAACTATAGTGTTTCTCTGCTACAGAACAATAAACAAAGCACTAACCAAATATGTCTTTAATTAATGTGGAATAAAACTCTCATCAAGGGATCTGCAACTATCGTTTAGTAGGCTTTAATTTAAGAAGGCATCACAAAGACAACCACAACCAAGAAACCTACAAAGCACAAAGCCATTTCTAAAAAATTTTAATACCAAAACGAGCGAGGATGATATCATGGCAACGCAGGGACTTGCACCCCAAGGATAGCTTCCAAAACGGAAAAGTTTTGGTACATGAATCACCCATATCTTAATTGTGTTGTCAAAATGAGATTATTAAGCATCAAATTCTTATTTATTTTCTGGATTTATTGTCAAAGTGGGATTATTAAGCATCATAAATTAAATGACAACAGGTATGGATCATGAAACTAACAAGATCATAATTACTAAAACTAATAAAGTGTTTCCAAAGATGAATTTTGAAACAGAAATTCCATCACTTCATTATGCATAATACAATACAGGGAAGCAGGTGAGTAATACAGGGCAGGATGGGATGTTGAAAAATCACTAAAGACATTTTGATGGCATACATGATACAACCAATACAGAATGTGTATTACTCAGAGTGTGTATATCTTGTTGGGAGGATTTCTTCATCGCCATCATGAGAGCGTTACTGTAATCACAGAATGTGGGGGAGCTCGCGAACGTGGCGCAGTTGACTAGACTTGACGCCGTGAAACTGATTGCTTTGATCGTCAAAGTGGCCAGCACTGCATGAATGCATAAAAAGAACTGTTGTCAGCTAGCACAGCACCTGAAGCTGATAGGGAACTTGCTAGACCAACTGAAGATAACGGACTTGAAAAAATATCCTGAAATTAGAGAGCCTCTGGACCAGCTGGAAAATATTCTGAAATTAGAGAGCCTCTGGAGCAACAGAGGATTGCGGACTTTGAATATATTCCATGTGGAAAACTATTGAGGAGCTGCGTACAAGACTACAGAGTGTAGTCAAGGTCTGAGAAGGAGAACCAGTAGGAAAAATTAAGGATTTTCCCGCTATAAATTGGACTAAGCTTTTACAAACCCTATTCAAGGCCTTAGTACCTAAATCCTGCAAATTGGGTATGGAAGTGGCAACATCCTCCAAAAGAGTAAATTTATTGACAAACCCTACAAACCCTAGATTTGAAATTTATTCATGTGGTTGGTCAGGGTTTCTTAACTAGGTTTTTAAGGAATTTGGAGGCACTGGAGATCTCGGTCCTACAACAGATCCATACGTTTAGAAATATTTAAGTGTTTAACTTGTTTGAAAAGCGAGAAATGAGAGAAAGGAGGAGAGCACCGAACCTGAGCTTTGGATTTTTTTGCCTAAGCACTTCGTTCCAGACTCTGCACATCATGGATGCTGAGAGAAAATGAGAGAAAATCGAAAATCCTGCGGTCACACTAGCTACGTTAAGATGACGAGGGACAACAGTTACTGTGGCTCTTGGAAATCTCCACGCTACTCGACACAAAAGTTACTGTGGCTTATGGCAATCTCCACCCTCCTCTCCAGTTTTTCCCCTTTGGTTATGGGCTCTCACCAGAAAATAGTTACTGTGACTAATGGAAATCTCGTTTGGTTATGGGCTCCTGCCATGGAAATCTCCACAATGCTCTCCAACTTCCCCCTTTGATTATGGCGAAGGGCTCCCGCCATGGCAATCTCCACGATGCTCTCCAGTTTCCCCCTTTGATTAGGGCTTTCGCCAGACAACAGCTTATGGAAATCTCCACGTTGCTCTCCAGTTTTCTCCTTTGGTTATGGGCTCCTGCCGGATCAATTGAGCGAGTAGCAACCAGTTTTCGGGCTCCCACCAGATCAATTGAGCGAGTTAGCAACCAGTTTTCGGGCTCCCGCCAGATCTGAGCGAGTTGCATTTTTCCAAAGGAATATCAGAAACTTGAATGTATTGCACAACATTGAACAAGTATAAGAAAATACATGTAAACGACTTGAAAATTAGTTTGAAACAAAACAACTTTATTTCGTGTAAAATATATAAAGTTTATTTCGTGTAAAATATATAAAGTTTGTTAGAGTCGCAGTGAATTAGATTTTTTCATATTGCATTTTTTATATTCATTATTATTATGACAAAGATTAATGCATATTTAATATTAAAATTTATGTGTAAGGAGTGGAAATATGGTTAGAGGATGTTTTTCTTTCTTTTTTTTATCATTAAAGTTTAGGGTGACATCATATCCATAATCATCAATAAAAGAAATATAAGTAATATTGAGAAATCATGTTGGGATGAAGAGATTTTTGACAAATGGTAGTGTGCTTATTATTTGGGATCATTTTCATTAATGGTTTTTCTACCCGATTTTTTTTTTTTTCACCTATGGAATGGTAAGTTTATATTTTAAGCACAAGATAAACTAGATAAAGTGATGAGTGACATTGATTTTCATCATTTATAGTTCATGCAATATATCACAAAAGGTCATTTTCATAGTTCATGTAATATATCACAAAAAATGTCATTTGCATGTTCACCCACTTTTTTTAGTGATTTTGCATAGAGAAACATAAAATATTGACAATTGGTTGCCATAATATATATGTAAAGGATCTATTATACATGTAAATATGTAGGTGGTTTTTAAAGACCTAATTATATGGAAGAGCCATTTACCTTCAGGACTAAGATATTTATTGAAGAAAATGTCGATATGGATGCCCATGACTATGGACTACTTCCATTTTGTACAAGATTCCATATCTACACTATTGCAAAATTGGGTGTTAATTTAGTTTAGTCTATATTGGGATACATGTTTCATCATATCATAGGAGAAACTCCTAAGAAAATGAGGGTAGTAGGTAGAGATCTCACACCAAGTCCAAGGTTTGTTAATTTCATGGTCTCTCATTTGGATTCCATTTCCATTCCTCAATTGCATACTCATATTAATAAATGAAAACCACTAAACTAACATGATAATGTATTTGGAAGTTACTTGCAAAAAAAAAAAAAAAAACTTTTGGTTTGCCCTTTTTTCGTAATGAAAGTAGATTTCTTTCTCTAGACTAGCCTGACTTGACCAAAAAATAAATGTATAATTTCAATGCAAATATGATAATAGCCAACCTCAATTTAATTTTTTTCTCTTTATATGGTGTCACTTGTGTAATTTGAATTGATATATTAAATTTATTGGAGTGTCTCTACTAATCCTAATAGGTAGAACTAGTGGATTGCAATTCCAATATGAACAAATATCATTCCACTGTGGAGATTTAAATATTTATAAGTCATTAGTAAATCTTAGTGTTTGATATGTTTCTCAAGAAAGGAACCTATTGGAAAAAATGGAAAAACAAAATGCATTGAGTATAAAACAATTTCAATGCACACCATAGAACTAAACTACTTCAATAATATTTATCCTCATGTCATTGATAAAATTTCCCCTTATTAACTAATTGATATTGTGATTGTTAAGTTATTTGATAAATTGGAATATATCATCCACTAATTATACATGCTTTTTATTTCAATGTTTTTAATAATAAAGTGTCAAAGGTTTAGTTAAGATCAAGAGGAAATAAGGATTAATTCAATCGGTAAATGCTCTTACAAAAGAGTTCATAGAGCTCTCAATACAAAATATTATTAATTATTTTAGGGTTACTAGTTGGTATTTTAGTTTCTAGTTACTATTGTGGTCCATTTGAAGACAAAGAAAGGTAAACCTATGGGGATTGAAAATGTACCAACCTCCCTTATAACTTTTAATACATTCGTGAGTGAGGGAAAATATTCTTTGAAAAATGAAATAAACAATAATTCATTTACTAAGTAATAGACAAATATTAATAATATATAAGATATATATGATAAATATAATGGAGCAATTTGTAACACCCACTCCCCAACCATTTTATGTACCAACGCATCGAGTGATTGCATGTCACCGCCCCAATTTCCTTGTATCAAGTGACATCATAATAAATAGATGCAAAGTTCAGTTTTACAGCTAACATCGATGGCACTCTGCAATCCTGCCTATATGTTCACCAAAGTAGATAACATTACCAAAAAATACCTTATGTAGTAGTGTCTGAAAAAACCTCGATAAAATATGTAAACAAGGAAAATTAATGTCACTTATAAATTATAGACCCCACTCGATGTAGATCGTCACCAGCTCAATCCACTAGGAGACCCCTTCAAATATAATAGATTGTCGAATCATCGCCAACCAATATCCTTCAGAAAATCTCATCAAGGACACAATCGAAAAAGATCTTCAATGACAACTTGCGAACCATTAATGGATTGTCCCTCATATAATTAATGAACAACTTGGAAAATAAATATCCCCCTAGACCAATTAATGACCCCAAGAGACTCCTTTGTGATGAAATTCAAATATGTTGCCAACTCCACCAACCAAAATGAATGCACTTACATAGCAGTAAAGATCCTCAGAAATCCCCCGATCAACCAATCCCAAACCAATGAGGAGCATGAATATCCACAGGAGCAAAGGTTTGAAATAAATACCACATAAAACAACCAACTACTGCATCTCAAATAGACCACAAAGAAGACCAACAAGTAGTAGCTAAGATCCTCGGAAATCCCCCGATCGACCAATCCCAAACCAGAGAAGGAGCAGGAAGATCCACATGAGCAAAGGTTCAGAATAAAGACCACATAAACAACCAGCCCGTGTGTTTCAAATAGACCATAGAGTAAACCAATAGCTAGAGTGGAAAACAAATTGTTATTAGTATACCTTGAAACAAAAAACTAGTAGAGATACTTGAGATCATCCAGAAGCAACATAAAAACTGAATCTAGCTCAGATAATTATGCTTAGACATATTACACCCAACAACACCAGCAACTGCACCAACGAAGGCTACATTTAATCCATCTACCTCCACACCTCCAGCCAAAATTACTACCCTTGTGAATTTTGTGACTAATGCTTCCATAATCCAATCCTTTATCCTCAGTGTTTTCTTCTCGAAAAAATTGTCGTAGATATTTTGAAGTGGGCCTATTGTCTGCTAATGGATATTTTGTAATTTTCCTCCACCATCCTTGTAGAAATTATGGTGTATATTTTCAACTACTCGTGAAGTTTTAATCAAAATATCATCAACTACTAATCACTAGTTAAAATAAAATCATCAACATATAAGGCAATAATAAGGTATTTACCATCTACCAAGATGTGATCGAGGTTTACATATGCTTCAGTTATGGTGAAGCCCAAACCAGTGATATAATTATCGATCTTGGTGTACTAAGCACGAGGTACTTGTTTGAGACTGTACAATGCTTGTTTGAGTCTGCACACATGAGACTCCCGATCAAATGTCTCAAGAGATTTTGTTTGCTCGATGTACACCTCCTCCTCAATAACCCCATTGAGAAATGTTGTTTTTACATCCATCACGTGGATCTTCCACCCCATCTACATATCCAGAGCAAGAATTTATCTAATGGATGAGTACCTTGCTATATGAGAAAAGGTCTCCTCATAGTCAATATCCTCAACTTGAGAGTACCCCTTGGCCACAAATATGGCCTTATACTTCTCTATGCTTCTATCTGCTACTGGCTTCGCCTTGAATATCCATCTCGAACCCACTCTTGATTTATATGATGGCATTGGGACCACTTCCCAAACGTTTTTCTTTACAATGGATTGTATTCCTCCACCATTGCATCAACCCATATAGGTTGCTTTATTTCTTCCTCAAAATAGGATGGCTTAGTCTCTATAAGCTCAGCCATAAGAGCCATGTAGCCAATGTACCTCTCAGGTGACCTCATTTGCCTGCGCAAATTTTAAGGAGCTCCTACATTCTTCCTAGCATCCTGCACAAGTATATCATCTTCCCTGGTTCTTTTTCTACCTTCTTTGGATGGTTTTTCTTGAGTGAATGTCTCCGCTCTCTGCTCCTCAATATTTTTGTTGCTCCACAACTTCACGAGGCTTCTCCTTTGGAGCTAAAAGCTCCTCTTCTAGTGGGATCTAAAGATCCCTCTCAAGAGAGCACCACATTGTGTTCTCCTCATTAAACTTTACATCCCTTCACACAACTATCATTATGAGGGATGGAAAGTACACATGATAGTTGTGGGGAGTTTCTGTGTAACCCATAAACACAACGTATTTGTTTTTTTAGTTCTCCAACCATGGAAGTGTCTCTAACCTAGACCTTTAAATGTTATCGTTAATGTTACAATGCTTCCTTAGATAAATTCAGATAAATTTTATGTTTATCTTGCTTATCAGTTTGTCTTTCAGGTTCACCATGAGATGTATTGAACATTCCTAGAATGTAATTAAAATGATAAGCATTCATTTTGATTTGATTTTCGACAATGGAAAACTAGCTATAAGGGACAAAGTGTTGGGAAAAATACTGAGAGGGGGGGTGAATCAGTATTTAGGGCAAACTAAAACTTTTTACTTTTTCATGCTCTAAAACCAATACGCTACTTTCCTTTAGTAAACTCGCGTATTAGCAGAGATCTAGATATGCAGATATTTATTAACTTAGTTCTTTGCAATATTCATTCATCTGATGTTAAGTTATCAGTAAACATGTGCAGGAACAACAGAATAAACCATCACACAAAGCATCGCACATGAACACCAGGATTTTTAGGTGGAAACCCAAGTCGGGAGAAAAAACCACCGTCGCAGCTTGCTCATCCTTCAATATTTTATTATAGAGAAAACATCTTACAACATATGTGCTGGTGCAGACTCTACCAGCACGCAGGCACCCACCTGCGCTCGTTTACCAGCCTCTCCTGGAAGGGAGCTCCAACCCCCTGACTCGTTTACCAGCCTCTCCTGGAAGGGAGCTACGACCCTCTGCTCTCGTTTACCAGCCTCACCTGGAAGGGAGCTACAACCCCCTGACTGAAGGCTACAACCCTCAGCACCTCTATGGACCACGTTTCATCAATTTTCACACTGGATCCAAAGCTTCCTTTAGGACACAACTTGCAGGCCATGTTTCATCATATTTTCAGACTAGACCCACTCCATAGTTTTAAGCACAGTCAAACATGAAACTGATACATATAACTCACTGACAGATATCTGTAAACCAGCAGAACAGATCAGACTTTTCTTACCACAGACTTCAGCAAACCCTAGTTTGCATACGTGCTTTCCTTTCACTGATGTTGCGTATATACGCGCTTCCATTCACATAAACCAGCGTATACTTCTGTACATATTACAGAGTTAATTTCATTGCGCATGCGCGCTTTCTCTTCAGCGAAGACGCGTATATACGCGCTTCCTCTGCGGCGAACTAGCGTATGGTTCTTCAGACATTTAGGTCATTGCAATTCTTCAGAACAGATACATCACATAGATTTAACCCTTTACTTCAGACAGATGTTCGCCATATCTCAGATCTAATCATAAACAGATCTAGCAAATACAGATACATTTCAGATCTAGATATCCCGCTTCATCATTTCTTCATAGGTGCATCATAGATTCAGATCTATCATCAAACCTTTACCCTTTCCATACAGATATACTTCACAGAGAAGTATTCATTCAAGCTCAGACAACTTTCTCCCACGCTCATGATTTGCACAATGAATTTCTTCTCTTTATATAGGTTTACCCTTTTTCAATACCATGAGCCAAAACCACATTACATCCGATGGTATTCCTGGACGGGGTCATTTAGATGAATCATTACCCAATACAATGGGTCAATACCATGGTGGTTACCCCTGGTTTTTCACTTTTTGAGCGCTTTTTCCCATACGCTACTTGGCACGTACTTAACCACGTGCATACGCGACTTATCCTAGACAAATCCGTGTATTCCTTGAAACATACTCTTTTCATCATGGATCTAGCACATATTGAATTCCTTTCTTCATTACCTTCTGTACTCTCTGTAGATACATCAAATTTACTTCATCAAGAACATATTCTATCAAGCACAACTTCATCAAGTAAGTTTCCATCTTCTTCATCAAGTGGGTTGCCATTCAATGACAACACTCAGCATCATATTGCTAACTAACATCATTTCACATCAGATTTACAATTCCTTTCTTCATTACCTTCTGTACTCTCTGTAGATACATCAGATTTACTTCATGAAGAACATATTCTATCAAGCACAACTTCATCAAGTAAGTTGCCATCTTCTTCATCAAGTGGGTTGCCATTCAATGACAACACTCAGCATCATATTGCTAACTAACATCATTTCATATCATATTTACATCATTTACCAAGTCCATCAGGTCAAGAATAACTTCATCAGGTGGATTTCCATCAAGGACAACACATGCCAACACTCTCATGTCTTCATCTTCATTCAGTGGGTTGCCATCAAGGACAACACTCTGCATCATATTGCCAACAATCTCCCTCTTTGGAGTTGATGGCAACCACGATGGTTTTTGATTACCACAAAAGATAGGTACATTAAGAATACAATGACACCATGTCACTCTCCCCATTCTTTGACACCATTCTTTCTCTTCATTCAAACACCATGTCACTCTCCCCCTTTGACATCAAGGGCAAAGGGCGGATCAAAACCAACACACTCTCCCTCTTTTCTCCTCATGTAGAAGAAGCATTCTGCAGATGATGTATACTGAAGTGACCAAGCTCCCCCTGAGTTCATGCGGAATCTTCAAACATATTTTTCAATGAAGTACATGACTCTATGAACTTCCTATCACCAAAGACTCATATTTACATCAAAGATCCAACCAAGTGGATTTACATATGAGACTCAAATGCCCAACCAAGTGGGTTTACATATCTCAACTCAACTACCCAACCAAGTGGGTTTACAATTTTGACTTAGCTACCCAACCAAGTGGGTTTACAAAATTTGACTCAGCTACCCAACCAAGTGGGTTTACAAATTTGTCAAGTCTTTACATGACTGAATATTACAATTTTCATCATGGGTCTCAACAACACCTTTTCATCAAATTACAAATATGACCATTTATGACCAATACCAGAAAGACTTCAAAGAACATATTTCAGAATCATCATAATGCCAACAATGCATTATACTTAGCAAAGCTAATTCTCCCCCTGAATCTGTGCATCTAAGCATCCTTTCCATATGACTAAGGCTCCCCCTTAGTTTGTGCATCCTGAACACTTTCACCAACAAATCATCAAGGCATCTTTATCAAAACATTAGAAATAGAATTATGAGAACTGGAACACCACCAGAGGTACCAAACAGTATCAGAGATACCAAACAGCATTGCAGCTGTGCTGAAAAAAGCTGACCCCAAACAGAAAATGTCAGCAACCAGACATACGCGGTTTTATGTGCATGAACTCGCATATATACGTGACTGTGTTTCAGGAAACCCGCGTATCCAATACCATCTTCTATATTTTAACCATATATGATCCTCTGTGAGAAAAAGACAGTGTTTATCTTCTTTCTGAGATATTTGAATGCTTCCCTGGACTACAGATAGATAGAACAGTGTAGTTGAGTCTTCAAGCGTCATCCAACGGTTGTAGCATAAGCACATTAGTAACCAAGCCTTCAGATTCTTTGCAGCATCAATACAATCTTTCCAAGAGAGATTATCATACCAGCACAACATCTTCAAATATGAGTCAATCATCCATGTGGTCCAATATCACCATGATCTTTAAGATTTAACATGAAGTAACATATGTAGGGAAAAGATCTCAACCATAGTAACAAACTCTGCATGATCTATTCTTATCTCTGAATCATAAGACTTCCAATTCATCCATGTGTAAGCACAAAAGATACTTTTCAGCAAACAAGGCTCAAAATCTCATCATAATAAACCATGTACCAAGTCATCATCATTTAAGCATGAGTATCACAGAATAAGCACTCATAGTGCCAACAATGCAATTATTAGTATTCAACCTGCTGCTCCCCCTGAACCGGTGCTCCTCCTTAACTTGTGCAACCTGAATACATTCATCAGCAAGTCACCAGCAACAATCTCTACATGAACTGTCCTTATCTTCGAATTATAAGACTTTCATCTCAGCAACGAATACTCTTCATCAAAAAGCAAACATGACTCATCCATAATTTTCAACATCAGAAACCAAGTATCATATCATCATAATTTAGAACTGAGCAACTAAGCTGATACTGAGTTAATAATACAGTTATTAACAATCAGAATGATGCTCCCCCTGAACCTCTGCTCCAGATCTTCAGCTATCATATAAATTCTCTTATCATTAATGCATACGCGACTGTGTGTGCTGGAAATCACGTGTATACGCGACTTTTGTTCATAGAACCCGCGTATGGAAAGTGAAGCATAGAAATTTTTCACATTCCTTCATCTCCCCCTGAACTTGTACTTCCTGTACTTGTCGTCTTCATACCAGATGCTCTGTCAGAAATACATATAACCAGAAAAATCAAATCAACCATGAGAGTCATCATACATTGCTCCCCCTGTGACGATACATTACTAATCTCATAATGTATCCCACATCATTCCTACAACCAATAAGAGAAGTAAGCTTCAGAAGCGGATGATTGCAGTAGGGTCAGAATTCCCTACATTTCTGATTGGTCCTCCTTCTTTTTCCAAATTTGCTTGAACTTCCTAACTGTGTGCTGAAAATTGTCCACTTTCTCAGATCTGTTCAACTTGCATTCCTTTTCTACATGTCCATACTTGTTACAAGAATAACATCTCATGTGTCCAGAGAAATAAGCATAAGAATCATAATGAGAATTTCTAATCTTCCTCCTTTTACAATCAGCTTCTTTATGTCCATACTTGTTACATGAAAAACAATATCCCTTGAAAAAACCAGAGTAAGATCTGTTTGTTTGAGGCTGAAATGATCTGCTCCTGCAATTTTCTGCAATATGCTCATAGTTATGACATTTAAAGCATTCAACATTATTGACTGATTTCCTTTGAGATTTCATCATTGTTGGTTGTCCTTTTGTCTCTTTCAACACTTCAGGTTTTGCATTGATATCCTCTGAATTTTTATCACTTCCTTGTGAGCTAGATTCTCCTGTAATAGTTTCATGGAAACCAAGACCAAGTTTGATAGCAGGAGACCTTTGATTACTCAGAATATTGTCCAAGATATTAGTACTATCTTGAAACCTCAAAATTTTAACCTTTTCTTATAATTTACCTTTGATAATGTTTACCTCAACCTCCAAGGCTTGACATTGCTTTGTCATGCTTTCTTCTTTCCTTCTTCCATCTTCTACTTGATCCTTCAGATTTAGAATCTCTTCTTTCAACCAATTTTTGTTTTCTTCACATGTTTTTTGCAACTCTTCATTCTTCTTATTTGATTTTTCCAAATCTTCTTTGAGAGAGATGATTTCTGCTTCAAGGCCTTCCTTTTCAAATGGTTGTAGAGGTTCCTCATTCTTCTTACTTGATGCTTCAAGATCTGCTTGTAGAGAGATGATTTCTGTTTTAAGTTTTTCACCTTGATTGGTTGCATGAGCGTACAATCCTTGATACTTGTCTATCTGTCCATTTAGTGTTTCAATCTTTTCATTCATCCTAGAGATCACATCTTTGTAGATAGATTCCTTCTTTTCAAATTGATACCAATCATTACTTTCATCATTTGCTTCTAGACTTTCACTCTCCTTAGATGATTTTTGTTGATCTTCAACTTTAATCTTGACAGCTTCTTCTAGATCCATACTGTTACTTTCACTATCTTTGCCTTTGCATATACAGGTAAGTGAAATACAAGAACAACAATCAATACCTTTTTCATCTTCTTCACTTTCTACTATACATGATTACTGAGGTATCTCCTTTCCTTGAGTAGCCTTCTTCTTTTTCTTCTTTGCCATAAGCACTTGTAGAGCTTGGTCAGAATCTTCTTCATCTTCACTAGACACTTCATCATCATCTTCATTTGCATAATAACTCTTCCTCTTTTCAAATTGTTTCCCTTTACCATATTTATCTCTATAAGGACATTTAGTAGCATAGTGACCAACTCTTCCACAATCAAAACATTTGAAGGGAAGTTTACCTTTGAATCTTCCAGTACCTAGTTGGAGTTTTCTCACAAAATTCGCTTCTTCTTCCTCGGATATATAGCTGGATTCTTTGACAACTTCCTTTTCTTTTACTTTTGCAGACGCCTTAAAAGCAGCTTCTTTGATTTGAGAAGGACCTCCTTGTCTCATTTCAAAAGCAGTCAGAATACCATGTAATTGAACAATAGTAAGAGTTTGAAGATCTTGCCTTTCTTCAATAGCTGAAACTTTAGAGTCAAATTTTGAAGTCAAGGATCTTAAGACTTTTTCCACCAGAGTAGTATCGGTTATGGTTTCACCCAAATTTCTCATTCGATTTAAAATATCATCTAGACGAAGAAAGAAACTGGCAATACTTTCATCACTATGCATCTTTAAATTTTCATATTCAATTCTAAGAGTTTGGAGTTTTGCACTTTTTACCTTTATATCTCCTTCATAACTCAGAATGATTTTGTCCCATATTTCTTTTGCTGAATTTAGTTGCATCACTTTAGCAAATTCTGGTTCAGACATGCTTCCTAATAAGACATTTACTGCTTTGGCATTGATTTCATACTTCTTCCTTTCTGCTGCATCAGTAGGAATACTTGCCGGGTATTGATAACCTTCTTCCACGATTGCCCATACATCCGCACCAAGACTTTGCAGATATGCTTTTGTTCGTACCTTCCAGAATATCAGATTGCTTCCATTGAATAGAGGTGGCTTTAGAGACATTATTCCTTCAAGACTTCCCATTGCGACGGATCTCCTTCAAGCGATCAAGCTTCTGCAGAAGAACCTGCTCTGATACCAATTGTTGGGAAAAATACTGAGAGGGGGGGTGAATCAGTATTTAGGGAAAACTAAAACTTTTTACTTTTTCATGCTCTAAAACCCATACGCTACTTTCCTTTAGTAAACTCGCGTATACACGCGGATATCCTTCATACAACTCGCGTATTAGCAGAGATCTAAATATGCAGATATTTATTAACTTAGTTCTTTGCAATATTCATTCATCTGATGTTAAGTTATCAGTAAACATGTGCAGGAACAAAAGAATAAACCATCACACAAAGCATCGCACATGAACACCAGGATTTTTAGGTGGAAACCCAAGTCGGGAGAAAACCACCGCTGCAGTTGCTCAGCCTTCAATATTTTATTATAGAGAAAACATCTTACAACATATGTGCTGGTGCAGACTCCTACCAGCACGCAGGCACCCACCTGCGCTCGTTTACCAGCCTCTCCTGGAAGGGAGCTCCAACCCCATGACTCGTTTACCAGCCTCTCCTGGAAGGGAGCTATGACCCCCTGATCTCGTTTACCAGCCTCTCCTGGAAGGGAGCTACGACCCCCTGCTCTCGTTTACCAGCCTCACCTGGAAGGGAGCTACAACCCCCTGACTGAAGGCTACAACCCTCCGCACCTCTATGGACCACGTTTCATCAATTTTCACACTGGATCCAAAGCTTCCTTTAGGACACCACTTGCAGGCCACGTTTCATCATATTTTTAGACTGGACCCACTCCATACTTTTAAGCACAGTCAAACATGAAACTGATACATATAACTCACTGACAGATATCAGTAAACCAGCAGAACAGATCAGACATTTCTTACCACAGACTTCAGCAAACCCTAGTTTGCATACGCGCTTTCCTTTCTCTGATATCGCGTATATGCGTGCTTCCGTTCACATCAACCAGCGTATACTTCTGTACAAATTACAAAATTAATTTCATTGCGCATACGCGCTTTCTCTTCAGCGAAGTCGCGTATATATGCGCTTCCTCTGCGGCGAACTAGCGTATGGTTCTTCAGACATTTAGGTCATTGCAATTCTTCAGAACAGATACATCACACAGATTTAACCCTTTACTTCAGACAAATGTTCGCCTTATCTCAGATCTAATCATTCCATAAATAGATCTAGCAAATACAGATACATTTCAAATCTATATTCCGCTTCATCATTTCTTCATAGGTGCATCATAGATTCAGATCTATTATCAAACCTTTACCCTTTCCATACAGATATACTTCACAGAGAAGTATTCATTCAAGCTCAGACATCTTGCTCCCACACTCATGATTTGTACAATGAATTTCTTCTCCTTATATAGGTTTACCCTTTTTCAATACCATGAGCCAAAACCACATTACTTCCGATGGTATTCCTGGACGGGGTCATTTAGACGAATCATTACCCAATAAAATGGGTCAATACCATGGTGGTTACCCCTGGTTTTGCACTTTTTGAGCGCTTTTGCCCATACGCGACTTGGCACGTACTTTACCACGTGCATACGCGACTTCTCCTAGACAAATCCGCGTATTCCTTGAAACATACTCTTTTCATCATGGATCTAGCACATATTGAATTCCTTTCTTCATTACCTTCTGTACTCTCTGTAGATACATCAGATTTACTTCATCAAGAACATATTCTATCAAGCACAACTTCATCAAGTAAGTTGCCATCTTCTTCCTCAAGTGGGTTGCCATTCAATGACAACACTCAGCATCATATTGCTAACTAACATCATTTCACATCAGATTCTTTCTTCATTACCTTCTGTACTCTCTGTAGATACATCAGATTTACTTCATCAAGAACATATTCTATCAAGCACAACTTCATCAAGTAAGTTGCCATCTTCTTCATCAAGTGGGTTGCCATTCAATGACAACACTCAGCATCATATTGCTAACTAACATCATTTCACATCAGATTTACATCATTTACCAAGTCCATTAGGTCAAGAATAACTTCATCAGGTGGATTGCCATCAAGGACAACACATGCCAACACTCTCATGTCTTCATCTTCTTTCAGTGGGTTGCCATCAAGGACAACACTCTGCATCATATTTCCAACACAAAGCAATCAAATTGTAATAAATCAACAATGAGCACATATAAATGCAAATTCCCTAAATTATTCCTATGCAACACTCATGATCCCTATATGCAAATGCATGTTTTTCTTTACAATTTATTTTAAGTTTATATTAACGAAAAATAAACTATGATGCACAAACAATCACTCAATTCTTTCAAGAGAAATGAAGACTGAAACTACAATTCCTCTTTTCGAAAATAGAAAACTGATCAAATGTAAAATTAAACTTTGTAACTATTCGACAATGACAAATAAAAAAAAAAGAAACATTTATCAAACAAATCCAAAGTGAGGAAAAAACAGTAGAGGCAATCAATCACTTGAAACTTCAGCAAGCAAGACACTAAAGTGAATTGAAAAAGCCAGAATATGATAGATTTTGGTTGATCACATGGGCAATGACCCCTGAGTGGAGGCAGTGTGTTGCAAAGCACTGTCCCTAAGACAGCAGTGCTATGCAGAGCACTGAGTCAAGACCAACATTGTGTTGGTGCTAGAGGAATCTCTAAAAAAGTAATCAAATACACTAATTTTGCTAAAACACATTCAAATGACTGAAATTAAGTAAGAAAATTGTAATAGAGGTTGATGGATAAGGATAAAACCACTAGGGATGATTTTTTCATCCCCTTTATTGTCACCAATTTATTTTACCAAAATCAAACCTACGAAAAAGTATGCTTTCCCTAAGTGTGGTGATGCACTTAGAACAACATAAAGAAACATATCTGACCTTTTACTTAAAATGAGTAGACAAGGGAAGAATACCTACTTGTATCTGTTCACATTTCCTTGCATCCCTTCGTTGTTCTGTCGCTCTCAATCAAATTGAAGTCGCTTGATTAGTACATGCTGTTAGGGCTCAAATCTACCTTAGGCTGAAATAAGGTAAAAATCAAGGCTACATCAAACCACGCTCAGCCTCGTAGCTAGCCCTACGAGGACAGGAGAGGGCTCTCTCCGGGTCTATCTCGGCAAAAGGTTTTCAGAGGGGCTGAGATGACTTATAATGAATAATGAATACTGATTTTAGGCTAGTAAAGAGATAGGAAAGTTTGATTTTGATTTTTTGGGTTTTTTGTTGGAGAAATGGGAAAAAACAATTTTGGGTCCGGGGATAAGGCCAGATCTTTGCAGAATTCGAGTTGGGGCGAGGTAGGCAATAGTCTTGATGCTTTTGATTGAGTATATGGATGGATCAGAAAGACAAGGAGCTGAAAAGGGCAAGGATGAACATGGATCCTTTTCAAATAGGCGAAAACATACAAAACTAAACGAATTCAAAGGCAGAGCACTGTAAACAATGGATTCAACCTCATCTACTCATTCATTTTAGTTTCAGAAGCATAAGAAGGGATGGCATACATTAAACATGAAATAACTTACAATAAACTGAGAGAAAACACCATCAAGAACTGAAAGCCACAAGAATCCCAAACAGGTGCTGCAAAACCTCTGATCTTTCCTTAGCCAAAATATGAAAAATATGTACAATAGTGTGCCAAAAGTTTCCCAAGAGTCCAACCTGTAGAATGTCTCAAAAATTACAATATATATATCACTCTAACCCCTTCCCATGCCTCTAGGGGTCGAATTCCTTCTTCAGGGATTAGTTTCAACCAAATTCTAATCAAGGAGCTAAAATCTAGGCAGCTAACAACTTGCCTCTAAAAGAGTGGAAACTGATTCATTTACATGATTTTCACTTTTTTGAGAGTGAATCTTCTAGAATAGGTAAAAATGAGCCAAAGTTACATGCCAACCATCAATTTACATCATGAAAACCCAAAATTTCATCCACAAGCAAAACTGGTCCCAACTGGACGAAATTTTGAGCTGGAAGTTGAAAATTCAGCCAAAAATCTATGTGGGTAGCGTGCCTGAGCTGTATGGGTAGCGCGCCTTTCAGCCTAATTTTTAGGCACTTCCCTGCATCCCAATTGAGCTCATGATAGCTCGTTGGAAAGCCCTATATGTTGGCTATCCAACCCAAGTGGAATTTCCCAATTTGGAGCTCATTTTCCCCTCCAAAACTTCATTCTCCCAGAAGTACTTCCTGCTGGTGCAAAAGGTGGCAGCAAGGTGGTTTTCATGGTGTTTTTGGGCCTTTTGACCATCCAGAATCTGATGAAATGCTTCGAAAATGCCTGAGAATGCATAAATTACCATGAAAAACCCAAAAATGCAAAGATTTCCTTCAGCAAGTGTCCCGAAAAAAAGTGAGCACATCGACGCGCTACCCGTATAGCGGAAAAATCTGTTTTTGGACCAAAATATTTCAAAATGACAAAAATTTCTCCGAATTTGCTCAAATTCGGAGCGAAGACCCTCCATCATGTATCATGTCCAGAAAATGAAGCCTCGGCCAAAATCCGGAGTGGATCAGGCCTTTTCTTCCGTTTTAGTTCTCCGCTCAACCTCCTCTTCAGAATCTTCATTCTCGCTTTGCAGACATGCATGCGAGCCCAATAATGACCTTTCATGTGGCGAAACATGTCTTTGTCTCTGTTGGCCTTTGCCAAAAACTTCTCCAGATGAATGTTAACATGCGTGAGTACAGAATCTCGATCATCCGGCGTCATATCACCAGGTCTCTTCCGAGCCAATTGTCGATCCTCACGGATTCGACGCAGCTCATAAAGTGTGTGCTCATCCTCTAGCTGTTTGTTACGCTGCTCCAGGTAATTAATCACCCACTGAGCCTTCTGCAATTTATCTTTTAGCATGTCATTCTCGACCCTTTGCTCCTGGATGATCTCTTTCAGTTTCGAGCTAGGAGAGCTCGCATCAACATCAATGATCGTGAAATCCGTGTCCCGGCCTCCTGATGGGCCCTCATCATGCATGGGCTTCTTGCCCCTGTCCTCGATCTGTACCTATGCCAAAGAAGAAGGCGAGACCCCTTCCACATCATGTGGAGATAATACTCACTCTGTTGATGAAGTCGGCAAGACCCCTTCCACCCCGGGTGGAGATAATACTCGCCGTGTAGCTGCAAATAAGGCCCTGTGGCCTCTCTGATATGTTACCACTACCGGTGCACTACTATGCTCCATCTTAGTACATCAACCTCAACGGTTGAGTCACTGTCCTGCTCATATCCTTGCTCATAAACTGAATCCATCTCTGACATGGCTTTGAAAACAAGTTGTCTGCAATATGTGTGTTGATATAGGTGTAGTGAAGTCAAAGTTTCAATGTATGCTCAAAACCCAAATATTTTGCATATGTACCAAAACATCATAAGAAAATAAGTCACAATGGTAATAGCTCTGTTTTAGTGGATAGGGGTAAAAACAGTCTCTGTTTTGGATCACAAGTGAAATTGACAAATAAGTACCAAGTGCAAATGTAGTGTGCAGCCCTTTGTAATGCTGGCCAAAATTTGTCAAAGGAGTAAACAAATATGGGACTATGTTTTATCAATGGAGAATGGGAACAATATGAAAATGACCACAGTGAAACAAATGGCCATGAAAGTGGTAATAGAATGATGATGACAGCAGCGATAAGATGATAAACTAAGGGCGTGAGGATGATGTACACAACGTGCTAGGGCATGAGCATATCTACCATTCACAAAAGTTTACAAACCCTTCACAAGACTGTCCATATATATTCGAAACCCTTAAGGAATAAATCTGCATATAAATGTAGGGTTTATACATTTCTCTTCAACCAAGGCTTGTTTCCCAACATTAATAACACCACAATCATGCTAAAATTTACTGAGCAACCTTTAGAAACCTACTTGCAAGTCGATGGAGGCGTTTGAGCTCAAAATCGGACACAAAAACAAAATTTTTTGGCTCTGTCACTGTATGGGTAGCACCCCTGCCCAACGGGTAGCGCCCGGCAAGTGGGTAGCACCCGTGTTAATTAACACTGGTTGTTGGTGTTATGTGGGTAGCGCCCCTTATATGGGTAGCGCACCTCCTGTATGGGTAGCACGCCTCTTGTGAGTAGTGCGCTACATAGTGCATTTTGCAGGAAGCTTTTGGAGGCTTTCCCGCTGTCCCAATTAGGCATGTGATAGCTCGTTGGAAATATCTTGGAGTCTAATTTCCAACCCAAGTGTAATTGTGCAATTTGAAGTTCATTTACCCTGTCAAAAATCAAATCTCCCAAAACTTGTCAAAATGAACAGAATGAGGCTGCCTCAAGGCAGAGCGCTGTTGCAGTCAACTTTTGAAGGTCTTCCTAATTTCCAAATTGAGATCATGATAGCTCATTGGAAATATATTTGTGTCTAGTTATCCTTTGACTCATCAAGCAAGTCATTTAGCCAAGCATGCTAGGAGAAATCTTGATTTTCCCAAGGTCACTTCAGAGGTGCATTCAATTCTCCTGAGGCAACGGTATTTTTGACATTTCTCTAAAACCATGATACCTGTGTAAAAAGTGAGGGATTTTTTTCTTCCTTGGCATGTTTTTTACAAAAACCTCTTTCAATTTTCAAAAATTCATCTTTTGTTGCTCTGAAATAGCATTTGAGTGAAACTTATCCCGATGTGTGAAACAAGGAATTTTGTCGAAATGAAGCGAAATGAAGGGGATAAGGGGCTTCTAAATTCTTGGGGAAATTTTTGGAAGTAGGGAGGGATGTTAGGAAGTAGGGGAAAGTGGAATCTCAAAGATTGAGTGAGGGGAAGGGGTCCAAAAGGGCAAAACACAGGCCTAGCCTAGAAAATTGCCAAGTTGTGGCAAGAAACTAGGGTTTGTGCAAAAATGAGGAATTTGGGGAATCTCAGTGATGGGAGGTGTTTAATAAGGTACACTAATGATAGGGGAAGATGTATGAGCATCAGGATACAATTTTTTCTAATGATTTGACCATCCAAGAGAAATTACCTCCAAAACCCTAGGAGAGGGAAATGGACCTTACCTAGGCACAACTGAAGCATGAACAAGGTGTAAAATGACTCAATGGAACTTGACATGATGATGAAAACCCTGTGAATGATGGCACACTCAGCTGAATGGTGACATGGACCGACATTTGGACAACTTTGAAAAGAGTGAAAACAAGCCCTCGACCCAATGCTTAGTGACCAAATTTTGCTTGAAGACTCATTGAAATGACAAAATTTGACCTTGACACCTTAAAATCACTTTGTAAGAGCATGTTTGATCACTGAAGGAAAGCTGCACAGGCTGACTCTAACATTGGCTCCAATGGGGATGGTAGCTCCTTGGAGGTGCCAAGAATGGAAGATCTTTGGGAGAGCAGACCAGTGCCTTCGTCCATTGGGCCATGGAATCCATTATTTGACAAAACAAATCAAGACTGAATTTATTTGACTGAAACTTGATTAAAACTTGACTCAAACCGACTCGATGGCAAACTGAAATGACTTGAAAAAAAACTTGACTCTAACAAACTAACTCAAGACCTGAACTTAAAACATAAAACTTGCTGGCAGTACATAACCGCCTGTGTTTCTTACAAAACAACATACCATCAAACTATATCATAATGCCAATGTAACCAATCAAGCAGATGCCTTGCTGACTGATTCTCCCGATCAAATCTAATGGTCAACAATACAAACTGATAACTGGGCATCAAAAAACATAATTGACCATGATCTCCTTCATCACTGAACACTGCAATAAACACCTACACTGTTGACTGCAACAAACCTGCCAGAGGATCCTGAAAAACATGAAGATTTACCTCATGCTGAAAGAACAAGGTGTGCTTTGCTTCTAATTCTGATCTTCCTTCATCATGTACTTCAGTAACAATATGTTCCTGGGCTTCAAAAAACTCTGAACAGGTAGATGAGCAGATCTCCTCTTGTAAAAACATTTCAACACATGAAACATATGAAGAAGAAACTGAAAGGGAATCTTGAATGATCTGATCTTCTGTAGCCTGAATATAATGTCGGTCATATTCATATGATATCACAACCAGATTATCATGTTCCTTATTATGTTCATCAAGCATAAGAAAAGAAACTTCAGCTGATTCCTGATGCTCAAACATGATATCTCTATCATCTACCAATGATTCATCCAAAGGAACTTCTTTACTTACTTGAACGGAGATGTCATCCTATTTTTCATTAACTGACTGAATGGCTTCTTTCTGAAGGCTGTGTTCTAATGAACTGAAAACATTTGAATCCATACCTTTGTTTTCTTCTTTCCAGATGATCTCAACAACAGAATTCTCCTTGATGAGTTTCAGCACAAGATATGCTTGGTCATCACAATTTGAATCTGGATCTGAAGTAGCTGACTGGACATTATCAAAATCTGCAATATGCATGCTGTCTTCTTCTGTGGGCAGATCTGAAACAAGCTCTTCTCTTTCATCATTTTCAACCATATGGCAAACTTCAACTTCAACCTGCTGATCTATAAAGCTGCTTACAGGACTGTCATCCTTTTCAGAAAACGAAGAAGTTCCACCATCACTTTCTTGACCATGTGCACACTGCGGATCTGCGTTAACTTGAGCTGGAACATGACCTTTCAATAGCTGATCTATCTCATCTTCAGACAGAGGAGATAATACCTTTTGTTTTCTTTTGCTCAAACAGTGATTGTCTTCATTGATTTCAAGTGAAGGAGTATATATATTTTCTTCATACTGCTGATCCATTTCATATAATTCCTGTTGACTGTCAACATGCAAAATGGCTTCATTTTCCACCGCACTAAGATCTTGATCCTGCTGCAAATTTTCATGATCTTCTTTATGGGTATCCTCTAGGTTCTCTTCATGTTGTTGAAATGGATTTTCATATAGGGCTTCCATGATCTCATCATCCATGAAATTATCATCTTCATAATATTTCTCAAGGCTTTCAATAAAAGTAGAAGCATGTTTGCAATAGTCATGAACTAAATTTAATGATGGATAAGATACTTGATATCTTTCAATGAACAGGGCATGAAAATCCTTTAAACAATAAATACAGGCCAGCGGCAAACTTTCATACCAAGATTGGGCTTCACCTTCTAGAGTGGCCAGGAATATCTTCATCAAGCAATCTTCAAGAAAATCCACCTTCAACTTGCGAATATGCATATGAAATCTAACCAGATGTAAAGCAACATCCTTCTTACCATCATTGTTAAACGTAGGCAGATTCCTTGACCAATCTACCTTGGGCATCTTATTCGGAAAACCTGGAATGTGATCTCGGCTCATGGGAGCATATCTTCTCGTGATTCGGTCCATCTTGAAAATCTCACAGCTACTGATCTCCTTACAGTGAAGTCACCATGAAGCATCGATTTCTGAATTGTTCAGTGAATGAAGTCGCCAGGTGAATGATTTCTGCCTTGTGGTGTCTGATCGTTGTTCACCATCAACGATCAGATCTGAACATGATACACTTACTGGGGCAATTTATAAGTTAAGTGTTACGATTACATGTTAAACCGGAGATTGACTGAAGCAACGTTTATCTACTTCGCTGATGCATAGCAACAGCGTTTCGAAGGCTACCTGGCATGACTTCAGACTCCGTCTATAACAAGAAAACGTTTTGAGTTTCTCCCCAGTATGGTCGCCACTATGTTGGCGCTCAAATCTACCTTAGGTTGAAATAAGGTAAAACTCAAGGCTACATCAAACCACGCTCAGCCTCGTAGCTAGCCCTACGAGGACAGGAGAGGGCTCTCTCCGGGTCTATCTCGGCAAAGGGTTTTCAGAGGGGCTGAGATGACTTATAATGAACAATGAATACTAATTTTAGGCTAGTAAAGAGATAGGTAAGTTTGATTTTGATTTTGTGGGTTTTTGTTGGAGAAATGGGAAAAAACAATTTTGGGTCCAGGGATAAGGCCAGATCTTTTCAAAATTCGAGTTGGGGTGAGGTAGGCAATAGTCTTGATGCTTTTGTTTGAGTATATGGATGGATTAGAAAGAAAAGGAGCTGAAAAGGGCAAGGATGAACATGGATCCTTTTCAAACAGGCGAAAACATGTAAAACTAAACGAATTCAAAGGCAGAGCACTGTAAACAATGGATTCAACCTCATCTACTCATTCATTTAGTTTCAGAAGCATAAGAAGAGATGGAATACATTAAACATGAAAAAAATTACAATAAACTGAGAGAAAACACCATCAATAATTGAAAGCCACAAGAATCCCAATAGGTGCTGCAAAACCTCTGATCTTTCCTTAGCCAAAATATGAAAAATATGTACAATAGTGTGCCAAAAGTTTCCCAAGAGTCCAACATGTTCCAACCTCTGAAAATGATTGAGAAATTACATCATATAGATCATCCTAACCCCTTCCCACACCTCTAGGGGTCGAGTTCCTTCTTCAGGGATCAGTTTCAACCAAATTCTAATCAAGGAGCTAAAATCTAGGCAGCTAACAACTTGCCTCTAAAAGAGTGGAAACTGATTCATTTACATGATTTTCACTTTTTTGAGAGTGAATCTTCTAGAATAGGTAAAAATGAGCCAAAGTTACATGCCAACCATCAATTTACATCATGAAAACCCAAAAATTTCATCCACAAGCAAAATTTGTCCCAACTGGCTGAAATTCTGAGCTGGAAGCTGAAAATTCAGCCAAAAATCTATGTGGGTAGTGCGCCTGAGCTGTATGGGTAGTGCGCCTTTCAGCCTAATTTTGAGGCACTTCTTGGCATCCAAATTGAGCTCATGATAGCTCATTGGAAAGCCTTGGATGTTGGCTATCCAACCCAAGTGTAATTTCCCAATTTGGAGCTCATTTTCGCCTCCAACACTTCATTCTCCCAGAAGCACTTCCTGCTGGTGCAAAAGGTGGCAGCAAGGTGGTTTTCATGGTGTTTTTGGGCCTTTTGACCATCCAGAATCTGATGAAATGCTTCGGGAATGCCTGAGCATGCATAACTTACCATGAAAAACCCAAAAATGCAAATATTTCCTTCAGCAAGTGTCCCGAACAAAAGTGAGCACATCGACGCGCTACCCATATAGCGGAAAAATCTGTTTTTGGACCAAAATATTTCAAAATGACAAAAATTTCTCCAAATTTGCTCAAATTTGGAGCGAAGACCCTCCATCATGTATCATGTCCAGCCAACGAAGCCTCGGCCAAAATCCGGAGTGGATCAGGCCTTTTCCGCCATTTTAGTGCTTCGCTCAACCTCCTCTTCAGAATCTTCATTCTCGCTTTGCAGACATGCATGCGAGCCCAATAATGACCTTTCATGTGGCGAAACATGTCTTTGTCTCTGTTGGCCTTTGCCAACAACTTCTCCAGATGAATGTTAACATGCGTGAGTATAGAATCTCGATCATCCGGTGTCATATCACCAGGTCTCTTCCGGGCCAATTGTCGATCCTCACGGATTCGACGCAGCTCATAAAGTGTGTGCTCATCCTCTAGCTGTTTGTTATGCTGCTCCAGGTAATTAATCACCCACTGAGCCTTTTTCAATTTATCTTTCAGCGTGTCATTTGTGGCTCTTTTCTCCTGTATGATCTCTTTCAGTTTCGAGCTAGGAGAGCTCGCATCAACATCAATGATCGTGAAATCCGTGTCTCGGCCTCTTGATGGGCCCTCATCATGCATGGGCTTCTTGCCCCTATCCTGGATCTGTACCTGTGCTGAAGAAGAAGGCGAGACCCCTTCCACATCATGTGGAGACAATACTCACTCTGCTGATGAAGTCGGCAAGACCCCTTCCACCTCGGGTGGAGATAATACTCGTCGTGTAGCTGCAAATAAGGCCCTGTGGCCTCTCTGATATGTTACCACTACTGGTGCACTGCTATGCTCCATCTCAGTACATCAACCTCAACGGTTGAGTCACTGTCCTGCTCATATCCTTGCTCATAAACTGAATCCGTCTCTGACATGGCTTTGAAAACAAGTTGTCTGCAATATGTGTGTTGATATAGGTGTAGTGAAGTCAAAGTTTCAATGTATGCTCAAAACCCAAATATGTTGCATATGTACCAAAACATCATAAGAAAATAAGTCACAATGGTAATAGCTTTGTTTTAGTGGATAGGGGTAAAAACAGTCTCTGTTTTGGATCAAAAGTGAAATTGACAAATAAGTACCAAGTGCAAATGTAGTGTGCAGCCCTTTGTAATGCTGGCCAAAATTTGTCAAAGGAGCAAACAAATATGGGACTATATTTTATCAATGGAGAATGGGAACAATATGACAATGACCACAGTGAAACAAATGGCCATGACAGTGGTAATAGAATGATGATGAAAGCAGCGATAAGATGATAAACTAAGGGTGTGAGGATCATGTACACAACGTGCTAGGGCATGAGCATATCTACCATTCACAAAAGTTTACAAACCCTTCACAAGACTGTCCATATATATTCGAAACCCTTAAGGAATAAATCTGCATATAAATGTAGGGTTTATACATTTCTCTTCAACCAAGGCTTGTTTCCCAACATTAATAACACCACAATCATGCTAAAATTTACCGAGCAACCTTTAGAAACCTACTTGCAAGTCGATGGAGGCGTTTGAGCTCAAAATCGGACGCAAAAACAAAAATTGTTGGCTCTGTCACTGTATGGGTAGCGCCCCTTCCCAACGGGTAGCACCCGAAAAGTGGGTAGCACCCGTGTTAATTAACACTAGCTGTTGGTGTTATGTGGGTAGCGCCCCTTATATGGGTAGCGCACCTCCTGTATGGGTAGCGCGCCTCTTGTGAGTAGTGCGCTACATAGTGCATTTTGAAGGAAGATTTTGGAGGCCTTCCTAGTGTCCAAATTATGCGTGTGATAGCTCTTTGGAAATCTCTTGGAGTCTACTTTCCAACCCAAGTGGAATTTTTTAATTTGGAGTTCATTTACCCTGTCAAAAATCAACTCTCCCAAAACTTTTCAAAATGAGCAGAATGAGGCTGCCTCAAGGCAGAGCGATGTTGCAGTCAACTTTTGAAGGTCTTCCTCATTTCCAAATTGAGCTCATGATAGCTCATTGGAAAGATATTTGTGTCTAGTTATCCGTTGACTCATCAAGCAAGTCATTTAGCCAAGCATGCTAGGAGAAATCTTGATTTTCCCAAGGTCCCTGCAGAGGTGCATTCAATTCTCCTGAGGCAACGGTATTTTTGACATTTCTCTAAAACCATGATACCTGTGTAAAAAGTGAGGGATTTGTTTTTTCCTTGGCATGTTTTGTACAAAAACCTCTTTCAGTTTTCAAAAATTCATCTTTTATTGCTCTGAAATGGCATTTTAGTGAAACTTATCCCGATGTGTGAAACAAGGAATTTTGTCGAAATGAAGCGAAATGAAGGGGATAAGGGGCTTCTAAATTCTTGGGGAAATTTTTGGAACTAGGTAGGGATGTTAGGAAGTAGGGGAAAGTAGAATCTCAGAGATTGAGTGAGGGGAAGGGGTCCAAAAGGGAAAAACACCGGCCTAGCCTAGAAAATTGCCAAGTTGTGGCAAGAAACTAGGGTTTGTGCAAAAATGAGGAATTTGGGGAATCTCAGTGATGGGAGGTGTTTAATAAGGTACATTAATGATAGGGGAAGATGTATGAACATCAGGATACAAGTTTTTCTAATGATTTGACCATCCAAGAGAAATTACCTCCAAAACCCTAGGAGAGGGAAATGGACCTTACCTAGGCACAACTGAAGCATGAACAAGGTGTAAAATGACTCAATGGAACTTGACATGATGATGAAAACCCTCTGAATGATGGCACACTCAGCTGAATGGTGACATGGACCGACATTTGGACAACTTTGAAAAGAGTGAAAACAAGCCCTAGACCTAATGCTTAGTGACCAAATTTTGCTTGAAGACTCATTGAAATGACAAAATTTGACCTTGACACCTTAAAATCACTTTGTAAGAGCATGTTTGATCACTGAAGGAAAGCTGCAAAGGCTGACTCTAACACATGCAATGGCCAATAGAAGACCGAAAACGACATAAAGGAAATATGATCTATTCAAGTTAAATAAATTGAATCGACTGCATTTGTGAATACACATATAACATCATTGATACATGCATTAGGAAAGGAACAAATGTGTTTATTATGAAGTAGAAGGAAAATTTAACACTAGTTGATCGATTCGATGTCAAACCTCCAGCCTCGCTCCCATCCTCAAAACACGTAGCATCATCACTCTAGCAGCATAACATTACATGCACAATACCTTCAAGAGTTGTGATATCACCAGCATAAATCTACTTAATACAAATTATTGCTCTCTTGTGCAACATGATCAGTGCTCTATTTATAAGTAGATGAAGGTAGTTTGACAAAGTTGAATCATTGAATGTGTTTTCCAAAAATCGATGAAGAGGTTTCCTTGTTCATGGGAATAGGAGGATAAGAGGTTTAATGGATTCATGGTGTCCATATTCAAAGCTATCATATGAGGTGAAAGATGGAACAACTTCTACAACCCACTAGAGGTTAGGAATATTCTCGAAATCCAATGAACAATTCGATCCCAGTCCACCAATGCACCTTAAACTGGGCCTAGATCCTCTCCAAAGAAGCCTTGCATGGGTGTAGATCCTCTGTAAAGAAGTTACTACAGTCTAGGGGTGTGTTGATGGCTCAATGGGGCACTTCTACTAGCATCTAAGTAGTGAAACATTTATGAAGTTAAACCATCAATGGGATGACTTGTTTAGGGCATGTAGCAAATAATTTGGAGTATGATAGACCCTAATGGATATTGATCTGTGTTTTGGGATGATGCCCAAATTGACCTGTAACAACCCTCACAATGGTCCTTAATATTGGAGTCTTGAGGGTTCTTCATTCATCAAGTTTCAAGTGTTCTTGGTTCTTTTCATGCTTCCTTTGTTTATCCTCTTTGCCTAATATTCCTTGTGTGTGTTTTCCATGAGGTCCCTAGAACACTTGTTTTTGCAATCACTCATGATGAGAAACTATGAATATGAAAATATCCTAATATAGCATGTTTGATGTATATTTTCCTATTCATTAATTTTCAGTGTACTCAAAATAGTCAAAGGAGGCTCAGGGTGTAAGGGTTCACTTTGAAATGTTGAAGGACTGAGAAGGAGGAATTTCGAGGCTTCAACGTGCGCTTATGTGCTCAACGAAAGAAATCAGTCAAGGCAGGGTGCATGTCACAAGTCCAAAGGATGAAGGGGAATCCTTCGGTCTTACCAAGTGCATTATGCACTGAAGGGAGAGAGGTTGGGTACAGAGTGCACTCTTGAAGGCTAAAGGCTGAGGCTTCATGCCTTGGAGGTGCATTCATGTGCTTAATAGGCCTTGCAAAGGGCACATGGTGCATTATTGAAGGCTCAAGGATGGGGATTTGTGCCTTTAGGGTGTGTTCATGGAATGAAGAAGTTCAAGAGGTTGCATGGCGCATTGGATAAGGCTAAAGGATTGAGCTTTGGTTCTTCAAGGTGCACCAGTGTACTCAAGGAGGGAAAACTTTTTCAGGTAAAAGTAGTGTGTTAAAGGAATACTTAGTCCTTTTGGAGGGAGAAATTCAGAACAAGGAAAAGGATTCATAATTTTGGATTGTTCCCAACTCTCAAAGAGGGCACAGTGCACACTTCTAAACAACAAAGGGTCTCTCATCAAGGATTTGGAGTGCACTCATGTCCTCTTGGCCTTAATGTGTTTGTTTTGAAACCAAAATTTGTGTATTTCTAGATGATTGGTCAAGGGGGGTGGAGGGAAGATTATCTCAAGACATAACACCATGTGCGATACATACTAAATCATCAGGAAAACTTATAAAAGCTTCATCAATAATTAATATACATCAAAACACCACTTTATGCACATTCCCCAATTATAAACAGTGAAGTGTGTGTAACTCTTACCTGAAAGTGTCATTTTACAACAAAAATGGTGTTATTATCATGAAATTCGAATACAACAATACAGTATGATCCGAAATTCGAATGTAGTGAAATTTTGGAGGTGTTGTAGTAGTGACAAGACTAGGGAAAGATAAAAGTGTTTAGATACAATAAGTGCAAGTAGTGTAGGTTTTCAAGAGAAAAATTAAGTTCGAGAAACTTTGGAATAGTTCATTCACGATTACAAAGAAGCAAGTATGGAACTTACATCATGAGTTGAATGGTGCAAAATTCCGGAGGGAAACCTTATCTAAAATAATAAATTTTTTATGGAATATTTGTCGTTTTAATCAAACTAAAAATGTAAGATATATATAGAAGTAACCCAATATGAAATTGTAGCTCAATTAAATGTGTCAATGGCTACAAACCTTTATTGAGAATGAGCATAAACATAAGGAACCAAAATTGATGGCGGCCCCACAATATTTTTTGTGACATTCAGCCACAAATATGTTGCATAAATAAAATATATTTGTAGAAAAGAAAACTTGATAGTGATGGAGCATGGAATTCGATGGAGAAGGCAATCGAATGGAATGTTCATGAATGATCCACATGGCTTCAGAGAGGCTTTCAAGTCAAAGAGGGCTTTGAAAAGATTCAAAAATAAAATTTCTTGGATTACCATGAAACAAAGGACACATCGAAGATCTCGTCGCAATATTTCCAATGGCATAAACATAACCAAAATCCGAGTTCGTATGTGAAATTTATGGCCAGTAAATTTTTTGGTTAAACTTGGCCCATTTGCTAAATTTGGCAAGGGCGCTAACTAAATTTTGTCACCACTGACCAAGAAAAAACTTGGCACTTATCGACAATAGATTCTGATGGCGAGAACAAGCAAATTTATTTCCTATTTACTTCTGTTGGTGACCCTAAAAATTTGGCGGAAAAAAATTGTTAACTTGTTTTAAAAAAATGAATATATATATATATATATATATATATATATATATATATATATATATATATATATATTAAAAAAGGGGCAAAGGCTAAATACCTCGCCACCCTTCCAAAGTTCTCGTGTTTCTCTCTCTCTCTCTCTCTCTCTCTCTCTCTCTCTCTCTCTCTCTCTCTATATATATATATATATATATATATATATATATATATATATATATATATATATATATATATATATATATATATATATATATATATCTATATAAATATATCAGTTGGGTCGAGATCGCGGTTGTGACCTGAGGCCCCTCCCACCATAATGGCGGCCCATTTATAATGCATAATGAAGTCGACGAGGCTCAAACCTGTGCCGACCATGTGGCTGACATGTGTTGTGGTGGCTCTAAGACCAAATGACTATCAAATACCCTAATAATACAATGCACCAATGTAAAAATTCTAAGTGACGCGACCGCAGGGTTGGAACTCAAGCCTCCCACGACAAATTTAAACCCGTTTTCCAACGACCCAATGGGGCACCTTGAAAACTCCACCCAAAAATTTATATAAAAACCAAAATTTTTCCATTCAACATGATGGAGGACAACAAACGCCGAGCACGGAAACCTGAGCTACATTTAAACTGAGGCTACATTAAGTTTGCACTCAAATTACTTAGTTTTGTGCAAGGAATCTGATGGTGTAATCAGTTTCATCATCTAAGAAGAAAAACTTCAAGAAAATTCGAGAGAGGAATATATGTTGAATCATCACAAATATAAAATATTTCCTTGGGGCCAAATTTTCATACTGACATATTCGTGCCAATTTTATATTCAAACGAACCAAAATTTCATAGGAAACCTAATAGTGTGATCTATTTCGTCATCTGACTAGAATATCTTCAGCCAACAAGCGGGAAGGAATATCTTGGGGAACCTTTCAAATTCCTGAGGGTCCATATTTTGATCGATCCAGAACGAGGTCGAATTTATAGTCATTTGACATGATTTTTTGCAATGAATTCAATGGAGCAATCCATTTCTTCAATAGAGGTGTGCATTTTTAGGCCATCCTCAGAAGTGGAGATATAAGGTGCCATTTTTACATGCATGTAATTTGATTTTTTTCTAATATTAATGAAAGTGGCCTCCCCACTTTGAGCAGATACCGCAGATGTAGCCCACTCTAGGTGAATTCTATTATCCACTTGTTGTGCATTTTTTTCTCATGATTTATTTTCATTTCCATTTATTTTATGTGATATTATTTCATGTTAACATGATCTTTTATATGCAATTTTTTATGCATACTTGAAGTAAAATGATCTTAATCAAGTTTGGTATTAGAGTAGGTCTTCTGTTTATGTGAATTGAAACTATATGATAACTAGGGAGAAGCTCCAAAGAGTTGAAGGAAAACTTAAGTACTTTGACCCAGAGGTAGGGCGTGGAACATGGAGATAGAAAATGGAAGACAAAGATTCTCAATTGGAGGAATAGATTGTTGATCAACAGTTGTCATTGATGTCAACCCAAGTAGCACCAGGGGCTAACCAGATATTGCATGGGAATTTTGAACTACCAAATTAATATATTCTGGTTCAATAATTATTTTTATGGTTTCTACTTGTCGAAATGTTTCCGTCGATATATGGCATGCCATGTAATTCTTCACGGTTTGAGAGATATTCATGTTTGAAGTTTGTACCCCCAGTTAGTGGGCTAAAACCCCATGGGGTTGGGGAATGGTTCATTGAAAAGTCATAATTAATATTTTTTAAGCTCCTAAAATCCCTCCCACGCTCACTTTATGAAGCCCCTCTCAACTTAATCATTTATATAAATTGTGATCTTCATTTCCTCATTAGGCAAGGGATTCGGCCATCTGAAACAGGTCATCATGGAATTTGTGCTCTAAATTTTTTTCTACGAAGGTTCAAAAGCTGAAATGTTTATTAGGTGAAGCCAAAATCCTGAGGAAGCTTCTGTAAAAATTTCAGATCAAGGTGCGCAATATTTTTGGAGATATGATCTGTGGAAGTAAGGGTTTTTGTAGGCTCCTGAAATTCATCTCAAAGAAGTGACCTTGGTAAATGCATCATAACTCTCTCTCTGAGTATCAGATTGGAATTTCATAAAAATTGACAGATATTTCATAGTCTGTAGATTTCTCTCTATCAATTTCAGAGCCAAATGAAGAAACAGGGACATGATTCACGCCGTACAAGTGCGCTCTGCTGAAACAGTCCATAATTAGGGCATTGTGAGAGATTGGGTATAACTCTCTCTTGAAGAATCCAAATTGGGTCACACCTATAGCATTGGAAAGAAGACACAGAGGAATACTATAGGACTGAAAATCATATTTTAAGAATCTGAAATAACAGAGATACACCAAATTGAATATCAAGCTCCTAGAAGGCAAGAAAAAGCTAGATCATGTGTTTTCAAGGTTTGCAAAGGACCAGATTTTCTATGTCAAAAAAGCAAAGCAAGGTGCAACAGAGGGTAGCATGACAAGAGAAGCAACCAAGGTGCATAACAGAAGCAATAATTTCATCATATGAAGTCTTCAAGTGGGCAACACTGCATACAATCATTGTAAAGGTATCATTGTACTTAGTCATTGTAAATACATTATTGTACAAATTGTACTAGTGTCCCTCGGCTAAGGGTTGAAGAGGCAGTGTTGGGAGGTCTAGGATCATCATTATATGGTTGTGTCAAATTTTGGGTTATGGTCTAGTATATCTTCTTCTTCTGCATCATTCTATATCATTGTAAAGTGGACCATTTTCCCTGGTATGGGAGTCCATTCTTCTTTTATTCTTCTATATGGTGGTAGGGTGGTGCTAGGGTAAGTTGTAGCTCATTAGGTGTTGGGGCATCCGTTTAGTTGACTACTGAAGAATCTCAGGCATTGGAGAGTCCATCCAGTGGGAGCTGGAGAAGAATTCTTTTCTAGATTCTAGGAAGTTGGAGCTTTATTTTCAATTGGAGTTGAATATTAAAGAATTATTAGAAAAGCATTAGGTGGTTTTTGTCCCGGAGTGGGTTTCCACCTTAAAAACTGTGTGCATTTGTGTTCCTCTTGTTGTCTTCTATCATTGTTCAAACACTGATAATAATTTAATATTAACTAATGCTCTAATTATCAGGAACACTGATTCACCCCCCCCTCCCCCTCTCAGTATTTCCAACAATTGGTATCAGAGCTTGGTTCCTTCAATAGTAGTTTAACAGCTGGAAGGAGGTCATGAAGCATACCAATAATGGTGTACTTCTATTCAATGAAAATAATTATTCACTCTGGAAAGGAATAATGGAATTCTATCTCTTGGTGCAAGGTTACGAAGTATGGGACACTGTTCAAAATGGATTTACACCAACTACGGATGAGCAAGGTAAGAAGAATTTGGTAAATGATGCAAAAGCAAAGAATATTGTTATCAATGGACTTATTGAATCTTCTTATCATAAGGTGTTGGGTTGTAAAACTGCCAAAAATGTATGGGACAAGCTTGAGAATATATATGCAAGTGACTCAAATGTCAAAGAAGCAAAGCTTCAAATCTATAGAGCAAAATTTGAGCAACTCAGAATGAAAGAAGATTGCAACATTGTTGCATACTTCCAATACATTGATGAAATAACCAATACTCTGGAAGGATTGGGAGAGCCAGTTGACGAGAATATTATTATACGGAAGATTCTTAGAATGTTACCAAGGAGATTCAACCCAAAGGTATCAGTCTTATAATACAGTGCAAATATGGACAAACTCAGCAAAAAGGAATTACATGGAGTTCTCATAGCATATGAAATGAGACTTGATGAAGAAGAGGGTACTTTGCATGTAGAAACTGCATTCGTTGCATCTAAGAAAACCAATAAGGATAAATAACCTTCAATTGAAAAGACATGCACCTGCAACTGTGAAGAAAAGGGAGATGATGAAGAAGGTCTTTCAGATGAAGAATATGCTTACTTCATGAGAAAACTAAAAATTGGTAAGGTACAATTCAAAGGTAAACTTCCATTGATATGTTTTAGCTGTAATGAGGTTGGGCATTTTGTAGCAAAATGTCCAAACAGAACTAATGGAAACTCAAAAGGAAAGAAAGGCTTTAAGAAATTCCACAAGCAAGGATCCAAAAGGAACTTTCTCTCTAAATAAGATAGCTCATCATATGATGAAGACAATGACAGTGAAGAAGAATCCAATGAGAGATTATTGTTTATGGCCAAGCACAATAAACAAGAGGTATCAAACAACGAAGAAGAAGGATGGACCATAGAAGAATTTTATGAAGAAGCAATCAAGCTTATAAAAGATCTCAAAGCGGAGAAGATCCATTCCAAAACTCTTGAAGAACAAGTTCAAGGTCTCAAAATTGAAGTTGAATAACACAAATGCATTGAAGAGTCACTTCAAAAGAAGTTGGAAGAAAGCAACCAAGAAATGGAAGAATTAGAAGCAGAAGTAGTCTCACTGCGTGAGGAAGTGAAGAAACCAAAAACTATCCAAAACTATGCCAGCAGCTCAAGGGAATTGGAAGAACTCATCAACAATCAACGATCTTACAACGACAAAACTGGCATCGGTTACAAAGAAGAAGAAACAGGACCTTCTACAACAAAATACAATGAACCTATGAGATCTGACATGCATGTAGACTTCATTAGACAAGATTCGCAAGAACAGCCTTGGAATACAATTCCTCGACAAAAATTTCCATCCAGGTACCAACATATTTTTTATGGCTACTGTTATTCATGTGGAAAAATTGGTCATAAAGCTGTATAATGTCGCACATACCCTAGGAACGAATACAATCCCAGGAGATATTTCAAATATGAACCTCCCAGGGCTCAGCTAAACATCAATAGATTTGAACATTTAAGAAATAATATTGAATGTTACAAATGTCAAAACTTTGGACACATAGCCAAAGACTGTAGACTTGACAATCCTCCAAAAGAATCTTCGAAGCCATAGAACGAACGAACATGGAAGAAGAAGAAAAAGAATGATAATTGTGCTCTTGCTTTCAAGGCTCAAAAGAACAAAGATGTGTGGTATGTTGATAGTAGTTGCTCAATGCATATGACTGGAGATAGAAATAAATTTGTATCTTTGAAAGAGAAGAAGGATGAAACCGTGTCCTTTGGAAATGATGGATATTCAAATGTATAGGATCAGGTACTGTCACTCTCGGAAGAAAATATGCTCTAGCCAAGAATGTTCTATTGGTTGAAAACATGAATCACAATCTGCTCAGTGTTGGACAAATGTGTGATCAAGGACACATAATACTACTTAAATCCACGAAATGTGAAATCAGGAAATGCGTGTATGGTGAAATTGTGGCTACAACAAGTCGAGCTCCAAATGACATATATGTTCTGGATGAAGCAACTAAAGCATGTCTAATAGCTAAAGAGGATGATACAATAATTGGTAGCAATGATGATCAACTAAGTAAGAAGTTTGCTACAAAGGTGCAAAGTGATTTCGAGATGTCTTTACTTGGTGAGCTTACATACTTCTTAGGGCTTCAAATATCTCAGCAAGAGAAAGGAATATTTATATGTCAAGCCAAGTACATCAAGGAAATACTCAGGAAATTTAACATGGAATATTGCGAACCCATTCTTACTCCAATGGTAACAGGTTGCAAATTGAGCATAGACGACTCATCTAAGGATGTGGATCAAAGGTTGTACAGATCTATGATTAGTAGTATTCTATATGTAACAGCCTCCCAACCAGATGTTATGCAATCAATTGGACAAGTATCAAGATTCCAAGGAGCACCAAAAGAATCACATATTAAATACTCACCAATGTTGGAATATCTTTACCAGAAGCTTGGGATCCCCCAAGTTCTCATTAGATTTTCCTTTTTCATAATATAAAGGGGGAGTGGAAGTAGATTATAGGTATGCAGGACGGTTGTGTGTCAGGGGGAGTGGCAGTGTGTACAGGTCCGCAGGATGGTTGTATTTTAGGGGGAGTTACCCTTTGCCATTGATGTCAAAGGGGGAGAGAATGTTGTAGGAAGAGGTGTCATGATCGCAGGGGGAGTACTTGTGTTGCCATCAATGCCAAAGGGGGGGATTTTTGATCAGCAGTTGTCATTGATGTCAACCCAAGCAACACTAGGGGATAACCCAATATTGAAAGGGAATTTCGACGTACCAAATTAATATATTCTGGGTCAATAATTATTTTGATTGTTTCTACTTATCAAAATGTTTCTGTTGATATATGGCACGCCATGTAATTCTTCACGGTTTGAGAGATATTAATGTTTGAAGTTTGTACCCCCAATTAGTGGGCTAAAACCCCATGGGGTTGGGGAATGGTTTATTGAAAAGTCATAATTAATATTTTTTAAGCTCCTAAAATCCCTCCTACGTTCACTTATTGAAGCCCCTCTCAACTTAAGAATTTATATATATTGTGATCTTTATTTCCTCCTTATGCAAGGGATTCGGCCATCTGAAACAGGTCATCATGGAATTTTCACTCTAAATTTTTTTCTACGAAGTTTCAGAAGCTGAAATATTTATGAGGTGAAGCCGAAATCCTGAGGAAGCTGCTGTAAAAATTTCAGATCAAGGTGCGCAATATTTTTGGAGATATGATCTGTGGACGTCAGGGTTTTTGCAAGCTCCTGAAATTCATCTCAAAGAAGTGACCTTGGTAAATGTGTCATAACTCTCTCTCTGAGTATCAGATTGGAATTCTGTAAAAATTGGCAAATAGTGCACAGTCTATATCTTTCGCTCTATCAATTTTAGAGCCAAATTAAGAAACAGGGACATGTGGCATGTCGTACAAATGCACTCTGCTGAAACATTCCATAATTAGGGCATTGTGAGAGATTGGGTATAACTCTCTCTTGAAGATTCCAAATCTGGTCAGACCTATGGCATTGGAAAGATGACACAAAGGACTACTACAGTACTGAAAATCAGATTTCTAGGATCTGAAATAACAGAGATACACCAAATTCAATATCGAGCTCCTAGAAGGCAAGAAACATCTAGATCATGTGTTGTCAAGGGTTGCAAAGGACCATACTTTCTACGGTAGCAAAGTAAAAAAAGGTGCAGCAGAGGGTAGCATGACAAGAGAAGAAACCAAGGTTCATAACATCAACAATAATTTCATCATATGAAGTCTTCAAGTGGGCAACACTGCATACAATCATTGTAAAGGTATCATTGTACTTAGTCATTTTAAATACATTATTGTACAAATTGTACTAGTGTCTCTCTGCCAAGGGTTGAAGAGGTAGTGTTGGGAGGTCTAGGATCATCATTAGGTGTTTGTGTCAAAGTTGGGGTTATGCTCTAGTATATCTTATTCTTCTGCATCATTCTAGAACATTGTAAAGTGGACCATTTTCCCTGGTACAGGAGTCCATTCTTCTTTTATTCTTCTATGGGGTGGTAGGGTGGTGCTAGGGTGAGTTGTAGCTCATTGGGTGTTGGGGCATCTGTTCAGTTGACTACTAAAGAATCTCGGTCGTTGGAGCATCCATCTAGTGGGAGCTAGAGAAGAATGGTTTTCTGTATTCTAGGAAGTTGGATCTTTATTTTCAATTGGAGTTGAATATTAAAGAATTATTAGAAAAGAATTAGGTGGTTTTTGTCAAGGAGTGGGTTTCCACCTTAAAAATTGTGTGCATTTGTGTTCCTCTTGTTTGTTGCTATCATTGTATAAACACTGATAATAATTGAAGATTAACTAATGCTCTAATTGAAAGGAATAATGATTCACCCCCCCCCCTCTTAGTATTTCCAACATATATAAATTATTGCAAGGCCTTCTACACCATGGTAGAAAAAGAGGAAATGTTTTTTGAAGAGTATGAGAAGACAACGATGAAACCAAAGAGGAGGGAAGGATCAGATGATCATGCCTTGGTGAATCTTGAAGGAGGAGGAAAATAGCCTCCGGAACCTTCCTCTCCATCTTCTAACCAACGTAAGTTTATTCCTTTTCTGATCATTCTAGAAGTAGAAGAAATCATCAAATCCCTTTTTCAAGTTTGATGTCAAGTTTGATTTTCATGTGTTTGGTCGAGAATATAATGTAAAAAAAAAATAGATAACTAGATCAGACAGGTTGACGTATATTGCTACATACAGCAAATGAAATAGGATGAAGCAAAGATCCAACTAGCATCCCTTTGATTGAGTGGCACTACTCTCTTTTAGTGGGAAGGAAAGCTGCAGAAAGGTGGTATGAATAGTTGTAAACTTCTTTCATCTTGGTATGATTTTGTTTCTACTTTAAGGGGAAAGTGTTACCCATTGGGTTACAAATAGAAGACCATGATGGAATGGAAACATTTGAAATGAAGTAATGGCAAAAATGTTCAGAATTTTACAGAGTTTAGAAAACAAGCATTAGCATTGAACGTTCCACTAGACACTCCTAATATGTTGAGTAAATATAATGGATATTTGCATAGTTATTTTTATCATTGATTATTATTATTTGAACCTGAAACTTTTGATGAAGCTAGTGTGAGGGTTGTACATCTTGGAATCAAGGGGTAGGATGAGAAAGATAACCACCCAAACATGGCATCAATAGCTAAGAGGAGAGAACCAAATCCATCTTATACTCATTGTGATAAAGAAGGGCATGATGAGGAGAATTGTTGGAAATAGCATAAAAATTTGAGGCCTAAGAGGGACGCCATAAAAGAGAAGCAGGAGACTGTTGCAATTATGAAACAATACCAAGAATCTGAATCAGAGGATGATGAGCAAATCACAACTACAGGATTTGAAGGTGTTGGACCAATTGAACTAGGATGGGACTCACGTGACGAAATGAAGATTGTAGCTCTTTGGATTGTATAATGTGGACCCATATATGTGGGTTATGATTCAAGCATTGATACAAAGATTTCAGAAGACATTTTGCCAAAGGTTAGAAGGCATCTAAAGACTGCATGGCTCCAAGAACTCGAAGAGATCAACCAAATAATCCAAGTGGAGAATGTTGAACTAAAGAGACACCTACAAGATGTAACGGAGGAGAAACAAAGGTTGCAACATCAGTTACAAGCCAAGGATGAGGCCTTCGAGAAATTGCAGCATAACAAGCCTGAGGTAAATAAGTGATTCTTAAATTTCATGTTCTTTTTATTATGATGATTTCGCTACTTTTGAGAAACATACTACAAGAATTAGATCAAAATTTTTGAAGAAACTTGGGTATCAAGGAAAGGGCCTTGACATTAATGGCCAAGGAATTGTGAATCCTATCAAAGTGGAGGAATTTCCTTGCTATGCAGAACTTGGGTATCTTAGAAAAGAGGATGGAGAATGCTCCAAGTCAACCAGTGACCAACCAACGATGGAGGATGGGAGCACCTCATCACATTGTAGTGATAATGATTATTCCATGAGAACTTATCAGAGGCGCACCAGGAATAAGTGTTCCAAGACGATCCAATTTGTTTGGAGGAGAAATAATCATTGTAGTTACTGCAATGATGATGGACGAGAGCCACATGTCAGATACTTCATGACCAAAAATCACCTATAATGTAACAAGCTAGAAAATATGTTCAACAAGAGAATCTGCCACAGGGAGATGACCCATGAACATTTCTGAGTAAGGGATGGTTTTACTAAATATAGTAGCTTATCATGGTTGGATTTTGTAAATCATGTGTTGCGATATGATTGTAAAATTGATGATGCATTTTCCATCACTTATTAAAGCAATGATGATGTCTTTGGACTTTTTTTGATAGTTTGGGAATTGGTGTCTATTATGGCGTAAACTTGACCAAAGAGTGTATGTTATAATTTGGAAACTATGAGATTGTTTGAGTCATGTTTGGTATTGTATGTATTTTTCAAAGAATGTACCATAGGTTTGCATGGAATGCAGATGTTGGAACTATGTCTTGACAGGGCACATGTATTTTGCAGGTTTTTTTCATCATTTTAAAGGTCCAAAATCTCCTCAGTGGAGAGGAATGATCCAGGTGGCTCTAGAGAGGCTCCCAAGTCAAAGAGTGCTTCGAAAAGGCTCAAAAATTAAATTTATTGGATTTCCATGATACCATGGTTAGATAGAATATCTCATTGAATGCTTTCTGATGGTGAAAATAGCACCATAGTCTGAGTTCATGTGTGAAAGCTATGGCCAGTCAATTTTTTTATCAAAATTGGCTCATTGGCTAAATTTGGCAGTGGCGCCAACTAAATTTAGAGGTCCACTAAAATTGGAGTTCTGACTAAATTTGTCGGATGCCTCTAAATTTGGTGGGAACTACAAAATTTGGCTGCTACTAATGAGGAAACAATTTGGCACTTATCAGTGATGGGTTTTGGCGGTCGGAACGAGAATTTTTTTCCTCTTTAATTTTTCCGGTGGCCCTAAAAATTCGGCAAAAAGAAAATTTCTAGTTTTTTTTTTAAACAAATAATATATATTAAAAAAGGGGTGGTGGGCTACCACCCCTGCTACCCCTCCAATATATATATATATATATATATATATATATATATATATATATATATATATATATATATATATATATATATATATATATATATATATATATATATATATATATATATATATATATATATATATATATATACACTAGTTGGGTCAGGACCCACGACTTTGATCTAGGACACCTCCCACCATAAAAACAACACATATATAATACATAACCTACCCGACGGGGCTTGAACCTCTGCCTGCCTATTGCAACAACTCAAAAACCAACTAACCACCGACATCCCCAATAATAAAACGTGGCAATGAAAAAATTCCAAGTGGGGAGGTCGCGGGGTTGGAACCTGGGCATCCCACCTCAAATTTAAATCTTTTTGCCAACGAACAAATAGGGCACCTTGAATTTTCGCCCGAAAATTTTTATGAAAACCATTTTTTTTCCTTTCGAACAGATGAATGATAAAAGAGTGATGAACAAAAAACCCTAAACAACATGTAAACTTAGGTGAGAACGTTGACGCAGGGGTACCATGTAGAATCTGAAAGATTCCCTTGGAGGCTAATTTTGTACAGAGGAAAAAGTACAACGAGTTTATACTCAAATTACTCAGTTTTCCAAAAGGACTCTAATGGTGTAATCAGTTTCCTCATCTCAGCAACAAAATTTGATGAAACTTGTAGAGAGGAATCTTTGTGGAATCACGAGGAATCTAAAAGATTCTTATGTAGCCAAATTTTCAAAGTGAGAGATTCATGCCAAGTTTATACTCAAATGAACCAAAATTTCCTAGGGAATGTGATGGTGTGATCCATTTCCTCATCTAACTAGCAGATCTTCATTCAACCATCGAGAAGAAATATTTTGGGGAATATTTGAGAATCTCGAGGGTCTATATTTTGATCGAGCCATAACAGGTTAGCATTTATATTCATTCGGCATGATTTTGTGCTGTTAATTCAATGGTGCAATCCATTTCTTTACCATATGTGTGCATTTTTAGGCTATCCACATAAGTGGAGGTATAAGTTGCCTTTTGTACATGCATCGAATTTCATTTTTGTTGAATATTAATGAAATAGACCTGCCTACTTTGAGCAAAGCCCGGAGACATATCCCACACTGGTTTAAATTCATTATCAACCTATTGTGAACTTATTTCTTATGGTTGCCTTTCATTTATGTTTATTTTATGTGATATGATTTCATGTTTACATGCTCTTTTATATGCAATTTTGTATGCATCTTTTAATTAAAAAGATCCAGATCAATGAAAGAGAAAGCATAGGCAAAAAAAAATTGTTATGGGTTGAGGGAAATTGTATTAAAAGTATTATGAATAAGTAGCATAACAAGAAATGTGACCATTATAAAGACAATGTGAAACAAACAATGTAGCAGAAAAAAAAAAGGAAAAGGAAATTATTGCAGCAGACAAATAAAGACAGTTGGGAATAAAATACAACTAATTGAGGAGTTTTGTATCAGCGGGATAGGTGGAAAATAATAGCATAAAGTGTGGAAACCCAGAGGATTGGAACCAACAAAAAATCACCAAAGAAAGGAAGAATATGAATGATTTCAAGCCAAAGTTTTGGATCCAATAGGATTTCAAAAACTTGCGAGACACATGTTCAAGAGACTGTGAATATTTTCCACCTTGGGAGTATTATGCAAGAGTAACTTACCTCCAAGACCATACATATTTGATTACGCCTAATGGTTATTTTTTTACTAAGGGATTTGGTTTCCTAGTTGATTGTGATAGATTAATTATTTGTACTCCTATGTTTTGAAAAAATCTAGAGAAATTACGTATATAAGATTGACATTGCAACTAGTTTCGAGAATATTTGAATGAGTTACAGAAGATGTAGGACAATTAGATAGCTTGGGAGGATTTTTTAGATAATATTGTGGATATAAACAAGAATTATTTTATATTCCTTTCTATTGTACATGTATGTAAGTCTAAAAAATATTTGAGTGATGTGTGAGAAGAATAGAGTGAAGTAAGGTTGATATGGAAAAAGTCGAATCTAATGCCAATTAATGTAAATTGGGAAAGATAAAGCTTCTGTAAATGGGTACATTTGTGTGAATGTTTTGAAAAATTAGAAGATTATGTTAAAACCTCTAGGTGGTCAATTGAAATTGAACCATCCGTGAAATTTCTTAAGGATTATAGGAATTGATTATGTGTGTGGGTGATATTTTTATAACATCTAGGTATGTGGGTATAATCCTATGAATCATCCTATGTGAATATTTTGTATGTTTTCCTATGTATATTTCACTAGTTCATAAATGTAAAATTTAGAGGTGACTTCCAAATAGAACTCGCATTGCTGAAGAAGGAGATAACAATGAAATAATAATTTCTTATGCCTTATCAAAGGAAATTTCTTCTGCATATTTGATGAATCAGGGAAAATCCTTAAACATTGATTTTGGTTGTCATCTTATTATTCATTTGTCGTAGAGGGAACATAGTAAAGGAGGCACATATTGCTCATTATTTTAAGGATTAATCATGGAAAATGTATTCATGGAGTGGTTGTTATGGTGGTATAGATTTGGAAAGATCTTCGTAAAGTGCACATATGTGGAAAGAAAATTAACCTTGCACTTCCTTTTAATTGTGGAGTGGAAAACCATAAAAAAGTTACATATTTTATTGTTCATGTGAATTGTGTATATTATTGTACCCAGTTAACAAAGATATCCATCATAAAGTTCCATAGAAACTAGCGATCGAGAATTGTCAATGAAAAGTAATCATTGGAACTGAAGGACTAGCTACAATCTTGTTTCTTATAGCATTAAGTGGAAGCTTAAATCATGGTTTTGGAAGTTTTATATTGTCTGCAGGGGAATTTGTAGTCTGTTGCAATATCTACTCTAAATGTGATATCACACTTACCCATGATTGATTTTGCTTCCACCACCACCATAGTGTGGAGGGTGTTTGATGGAAACCTTTTGGAAAAAGACAATATCCTATCACATCGCAATCATTCTGCAAGAAACTACAAATTAATGTTATCGTTGATTGAATGACTCGAAGGGACAAATAAAATTTAATCCTTATGGGGTAAATGTGATCAAATAACTTAGTTATATTAAGTTCATGATTTAAGTACCACAACCTTGGTGGAAGAGGAATCAAATTACTAATAATATATTGGTATATGATAACATAGTTTAATAAAAAAATGGTAAAAAGGAACTAAATACTATGGAGATTCTAAATTCCTCAGCTCAAAACTCACACCAAAGAAACCTGCAAACTATTATTTAAGAATTAAATAATTAAATTATCAAAAAATATCATGATTGATAAAATGTATTAATGGAAAATGGTGAAAAAACGTTTTTATTTGAAAGAATACTACAATTCGTAGAAATAACGCAAGGAATGATTATATGTTAATAAATTAGCATTGTTAAAAATAGGTATGGTAATGAATGGAAAGAAAATATTAATCATGGAAAAATCCATATATATATGTGTGTGTGTGTGAGAGAGAGGACAATTGGTGATCACATTGTTACTAAAAAAAACATTATTATTAGAAAGAATACAACATTTAATAGAAAACAAGTAATGGATTATTATAGTTTAATAAATATTTACTATTAAAAATAAGTTTGATGATGAATGGAAACAAAATATTAATTATGGAAAAAATCCATATATTTACTTTTTTATGGATAATTAATTTTGGAGGAAAATTGGTGATTAGATATTTCTTTTTAAACAATTATTAATTCTCATAAATTGATTTCAAACCACATAAAATTAGTCATCCACCAATAAAAAATTAGAATTTCAAATTTTATAAATTCAAAAACTATTTTTCAATTTCTAAAAAAATAAATTTAATACTTAATTTTGACCAAAAAATTAATAAACTTTGCAAATAGTTTTTAAAAATTTGCATATTAATTAAGATTCAAAGCATTTTGACCCAAACTGACTACAATATATTTTTCCTTTCGCAACAATAAAAATATTATGAGAAACTACACATACATTACTTTGGTTTTGCTTTATTTAACATCTTTCGTTTTAAATATTTATAATTATAAATTTTTTAATACAATTATATTTTATGAAATATTTTTTTTAAATAAAATTGTACTTTTATGAAATTGGAAATCTTAATATGAAATTGGAATCCTTAATATTAAATTATTTATAAAATATTATAATGTTTTTAAAACAGTAATAATAAAATTTTAGTGGGAAATTATGTTTGAAATGGTTATGTTGTTGGCATTATTATCTAATATGTTGTCCTTGATGACAACCTACTCGATGAGTTTCCTTTTGATAGCAACCTATTTGTTAAAGATGTAAAAATCATGTATCTACAAGTCAGTTCAGATGTGACAGAGAAAGGAATTCCAATCAGTGACATAGAAATGATAAAGGTAATGTTTGAAAATGTATCTGCGGGTTTGATGAAGGCAACCCACGTATACTCGTAGGTTTGATGAAGGCAAACCGTGTATACGTCCAAAATTAGTGTATACATAGTTTTTGTGAAGAAGTCGTATATACATGCGGGTACGAATAATCCAATTCGTGTATGTACTTACGCACTCAGTTTAGGATACCAAGGGTCATTACCATAGTTTTAGCCCACAATATTGAGCGTTGTGTCATCTATTTGATTCCGTCCAAGAATACCATCGGTACTTGTGTGTTTTTGGCTCATGGTATTGGCTAAGGCTCAAACTGTATAGGGAGAAGAAGATCATAGTGCAAATATTTTCAGGTGTATGCATATTGAATGAATACCTCACTCTAAAGTATATCTCCATGGAATGGGTTATTGTTTATTGACAGATATGAAATAATGATGCACTTATGAATACAATGATGGATCGGGATCTCTAGACCTGAAATGACTATGTATTTGCTTGATCAGCTTATGAGATGTTTAGCTATGTGATCTGGTGAATGTTTGTTGAAGTGAAGGGTATGATTTGAATAATTATGTTGATCTAAAGTGTTATACAGTCCTGAATATTTACAGATCTATACATAGGTTCATCTCGGTAAAAGTGCATATATACGTAGGTTCGTTTCAGCAAAATCGCGTATGGAATATAGGGTTTGCTAAAGAATGTTGAAGGAAATTTCTAATCTGTTTTACTTTGTTTCTGTTGTCTATCAATGATGTCTTCATATAGATCTTGGTTGTTTGAGTATTTGTTATGCTGCTAGTTGATTGAGATTAAAGATCAGTGATTGGTTAATTGATTAATGATTCAGTGAATGATTTGATATAGTTATGAGTTTCAGTTTGATGTATGTTCTTTGGGCTTAAATGAGTGGAGTGAGTCTAGTCTGACAATCTGATGAAAAGAGGCCTTCAAGTTGTATTTTCTTGAAGTTGTTGGATCCAGTGTGAAAATTGATGAAACATGGTCTGTGGTGGTGCTAAGGGTTGGAGCTTTCAGTGGGGGGGTCATAGCTCCCTTCCAGTGGTTTCTGGTAAATGAGATCAGGGGGTGGTAGCTCCCTTCCGGGAGTGTATAGTAAACGAGAGAAAGGGGTCGTAGCTCCCTTCTGGTGGTAGCTGGTAAACGAGATCAAAGGTTTGGATCTCCCTTTCAGTAGTAGATGGAGAAGGAGAGAAGGTTGCAGCCTTCTGCAGGTTGGTGCCTGCGTACTGGTATGAGTCTGCACTAGTTCAAGATTGTAAGCATCTTTCTTTATAACAAATATTTAAGACAAAGACGACAACAGTGGTGGTTTTCTCCCGACTTGGGTTTCCACCTTAAATCCTGAAGTTCATATGTGTTTCTTATGTGTGATTCTTTATTTTGTTGTTACTACACATATTTATTGCTTACTAAATTATTTATTCTGTGTATATGCTAGTTGGGTTAATGAAAGTCGCGTATAGAAATAAATAAAGAAAAATTAAAGATTATAGTGAGTTTTAAATACCGATTCACCCCCCACCCCTTGGTATTAGAGCAGGTCCCTCTATAAAAGCTTGATCTCTTGAAGGAGATTTGTCACAGTGGGAAGGAAGCAAAAGAAGAAGGCTACTCAAAGGAATAAGATATCTCAGAAAATGTGTGCAGCAAAAAATGAAGAAGATAAAACAGGTACTGATTTTTTTTCTTGTGATCCACTTTATTGTTCATGCAATGTTGAAGATAGTGAATACAAAAGTGAAAGTAATGTTATGGATCTAGAAATAGAAATTGTTAATCTCAAGAATGACGTTGAATATCAACAGATTCTATTTAATGAAATTGAATGTATCTTCAAATATATGATTTCTATATTGAATTAACAATTACAAGAAAGAAAGTCAATTGAGAAACTAAAAAAAGAAAAAATAGAACAGTGTCAAAAGCTATAGGAGGAAGCAACCAATCACAGTGAAGGAGTTGAAGTATAAATCATCTCTCTCAAAGAAGATCTCGAAAAATCAAATAAGAAGAATGAAGAACTTCTACAAAAATTTGAATAACAAGAAAATGGGTTGAAATAAGAGATTCTAAAATTAATTGAGAAAGTAGAAGAAGGAAGAAGGTTCAAAGAAAGTATGAAAAATAAGTGTGAAACATTGGAGGTTGAGGTAAACATTTTAAAAGGAAAATTAGAAGAAAAATATAAACACTTGAGGTTTCAAGATAGTACTAATATTTTGGATAATATTATTAGTAGTCAAAGGTATCTGGCCATAAAATTTGGTCTTGGTTTTAATGAAACTTTTAAAGGCAAATCTAGTTCACAAGACAGTGCTAAAGATTCAAAGGATATCAATGCAAAACCTGAAGTGTTTAAAGAGACAAAAGGTCAAATGAAAATCATGAATTCTCAAAGGAAATCATTCGCTCCTAACTATAGAAGTACCAATCGATTCTTTCCTTTGATTAATAATGTTGAATGCTTTGTATGTCATTATTATCGACATGTTGCATCCCATTGCAGAAGAATACTTTTTCAATCATTGAAAGATAGAAACTAGACAGAAATACCTTCAGCACCCAGGTACTCAAGTTTCTTTAAGGGATATTGTTTTTCACGTAGAAATTTTGGTCATAAAGCGGTTGGTTGCAATAGAAGAAAGATTATACAAACATATTATGATTCCTTTACTCCCTTTTTGGTCACACAAGATGTTATGCTTGTAACAAGTTTGGGCATGTAGAAAAATAATGCAGGAACAAACCAATGAATCATCAAAGTCAATATGGAAGACAACCCAATGATAGCGTAAGATCAAAGAAAGTTGGACTCACCAACATTCATGTTAACAAGAATAAAGAAGAAGAGGTAAGATGTGGTCTTGATTTCTATGAAATTAAAGACAAGGAGAATGGTACATCGTCATCAGATGTTCTCATCACATGACTGGTGATAAGATTATGATGGAATCTCTCAAGAATCATCAAGACGGTAAGGTTATTATTTCAAATTATGCTCCAACAAAATGTTTTGGAAAAGGTAGAGCCATAAATATCACAAATAGAAGGACAGCTGGTAACTTATTAGTTCAAGGCCTAAAACAAATCATATTAAGTGTAGGTCAAATGGAAGATAAAGGAAATTTGATTGTTTTTATATCAACCAAATGCAAGGTCATGGACGGGGAAACTAGAGAGGTCATAGCAAGGGGATACAAAAACATTGATAAATTATATGTGTTTAAAGATATGACATCTGGAAAATATGAGGAGGATTCCGAATTAGACTAAAAGAAGACAATGACCAGTGAATTCCATCATTCTCGAAAGATTAATGTTATCAATAACTGCAATGTATAAAGGATGGTTTTGTAATTTTGATTGTTTATATTTATGACAGTGCATTTGAGGTGACAACCGAAGACAAGTACAGGTGGTACAAGTTCAGGGGGAGATGGAGATGGAGATGTGAAATTTTTAGTATTTCACAATTTGTATGCGAGTTTCATAAATGAAAGTCGTGTATACAAATGTGTTCCATTGGATACAGTTGCGTATGTTTTTCTCTGATAAGAAAAACTGTGAGACAAACTCAAGAACATTTTCTACTATGATGTTGACAATTTTAATTTTCTTGATCTGATGTTGATGGTTATATCTGCTGATATGATATTAAGTTTGATTATATGATTAATGAATATGCTTTGATGAATGATTTTTTGTGGTGATCAGGAGCACAATTTCAGGGGTAGCATTAGCCTTGCTGAGAATAAGGCATTGTCGGAATTATGTTGGTTGCTGAATTATGATCTCTCTCTTAAGGTCCTTTGGTCTTAGTTATAAAAAATCATATCTATAATTTGATGTAAACATCATGTTGATACGTGTGATGTAAATATTTTCATAGTCATTCATATATGAACTTTTTAAAAATTGTAAACCCACTTGGTTGGGTGCTTGATTCAATAATGTAAACCCACTTGGTTGGGTAGTTGAGTCAAATATGTAACCCCACATAGTTGGGTAATTGATGTATGCATGCGTCCTTAGTGATAGGAAAGGTTATAGAGTCTTCCAAATATGTTTTTAAGCTTCAACATGTGTTTAGGGGGAGTATAATCTATATAGTGCAGCGCATATCTCGACATTCTTATATCGATTCGCCCTTTTCTCTTGATGTCAAAGTGGGGGAGTAACTTGGTGTTTATTCTTATGATTTATGTGTCTATCTATAAGTTGTGGTGATAAAACACCAACATGGTTGCCATCAAGTCCAAAGGGGGAGATTGTTGGCATTATGATGTATTATGTTGTCTTGATGGCTGGTTAGTTCAGATGTGATAGAGAAAGGAATTCCAGTCAGTGACAGAGAAATGACAAAGTTAATGTTTCAAAATGTATACATAGGTTTGAAGAAGACAACCCACGTATACTCGCATGTTTGATGAAGGTACCCCGTGTAGACATCCATAATTAGTGTATATGCAGTTTTGGTGAAGAGAAGTCATGTATGCATGCGGGTACGAAGAAGCCAGGTCGTGAATGTACTTACGCACTTAGTTTATTATACTAGGGGTCCTTACCATGGTTTTAGCCCAAAGTATTGAATTTTGTGTCATATATTTTATTCCATCCAAGAATACCATCGACACTTCTGTGGTTTTGGCTCATGGTATTGGCTAAGGCTCAAACAATATAAGGAGAAGAAGATCATAGTGAAAATATGTGCATGTGTATGGGTATTAAATGATACTTCACTTTGAAGTATCTATGCATGGAATGGGTTATTGTTTACTGATAGATCTGAAATAATGATGCACCTATGAATAAAATGATGGATCGGGATCTTTGGACCTGAAATTACTATGTATTTTCTTGATCTCTTTATGATATGTTTAGATCTGTGATCTGGCGAATATTTGTTGATGTGAAGGGTATCATATGAATAATTATGTTGATCTTAAGTGTTACGTAGTACTCAATATTTACATATCTATATGCAGGTTCGTTTTAGCAAAATCCCTATGGAACCTAAGCTTTTTTTGAAGAATGCTGAAGGAAATTTTTGATCAGTTTTACTATGTTTCTGTTGTCTATCAATAATGTATTAATATAGATCTGGGTTGTTTGAGTATTTCTTATACTTCTATTTGATTTTGATTACAGATCAGGGGTTGGTTGGTTGTTAGATGATTCATCGAATGATTTGATACAATTATGAGTTTCAGTTTGATGTATTTTCTTTGGGCTTAAATGAGTGGAGTGGGTCAAGTCTAAAAATCTAATGAAAATAAGCCTACAAGTTGTATTGTGTTGAAGCTATTGCATCCATTGTGAGAAATTATGAAACTTGGTCCGCGGTGGTGCTGAGGGTTGGAGCCTTGAGTGGGGGGATCATAGCTCCCTTCCAGTGGTTTCTGGTAAACGAGATCAGGGGGGTAATAGCTCCCTTCCAGGGGTGGCTAGTAAGCGAGAGTAGGGGGTCGTAGCTCCCTTCTAGTGGTAGCTGGTAAATGAGATTAGGGGGTTGGACCTCCCTATCAGCAGTAGCTGGAGAATGAGAGAAGGTTGCAGCCTTCTGCAGGTGGGTGCCTACGTACCATTATGAGTCTGCACTAGTACAATATTTTAAGTTGTTATCTTTATAATAAATATTGAAGACAGATATGACAACAGCAGTGGTTTTCTCCCGACTTGGGTTTCCACCTTAAATATTGGTGTTCGTATGTGTTTCTTATGTGTGATACTTTATTATTTTGTTACTACGCATATTTACTTCTTACTAAATGGTTGATGAATGAATGATGCACTGATCCAAGTAAATATTTATCTGCATAATAAGATCTCTAGACATACGCAAGTTTCCTTAAAGATAGTTGTACGTATACGCTAGTTGGGTTAATCAAAGTCACATATAGAAATTAGTAAATAAAAAGTAAAGATTATAGTGAGTTTTAAATATTGATTCACCACCCCCCCCCCCCCCTCTCAATATCTTTCCCAACATATGTATTTATCAAAATAGCTTCAAAAGGAGACTTATCATCTAAATTTTATGTTGGATCTCTATTTAAAAAAAAAAAGAACCATATTAACAGTGTTAGCATAAAGGAATTGGTAAGTATTTTACCTTTTAACATGATCCATGCACATTCTAGTAAGATTTTGTTATTCCTTATAGCTACTCCATCAGGGAAAATTTTAAGGATGGAAAACTATCTTGAAGTTTAAAAACTTGGCGAATCTCAATAGTCCCTAATATGAAAACTATAAAATGTTTATTGATATTTTTGTAAAATTATTAATTTTATAATGATTATATATATATTATCTATATAATGTTTGCGCTTTTTAAGGTAAAATAATTTTATATAGTAAAATTTGGGCGAATCATTTTTAGAAAAAATGGAAATTGGCGAATCTTTTTTTTGGAAAAATCATGGAAAATTAGCCCACCTCTGAATATTAGCCCCTAAAATTTTCCATGTACTCTATTATGTTGTCGAGTATGTGATACCATGCACTATGTACAATTGCATGGGATTTTCAATACTTGACATATATTCTCCCACTTGATTTTTTCGGATGATCTTGATGGATTTTCTCATTTCTTTCTCAACCTATTTTTTGAATTCTTTAAAATATTCAACTAAATCACTTTTATTTCTCATGAAGTAAACCCATGTTTATTTTGGTCAACTATCAATAAATATCAATAAATAATATGTTCCACCCAATGATCTCGTTTGCATAGGAACACATACATCTGTATCCACAAGTTCAAGCATATCCCTTTTTCTTCTATCTATATTAATAGGCAAATATTCCCTATGCATCTTCACTAATGCACACCATTCACATGCATAGTATTATTTCTTAAGTATTGTAATCCCTTCTACCATTCCTCATTTTTGAATTAGCAACAGATCACGATAAATAATGTTCCCATATTTTTGGTGTCAAATAAATTTTGTTGTCATGGTTATGGAATCTACCATTGCTTGATGAATTTTTCTTGTCACATTAAGATTATATAAACCTCCATTTCTAACTCATGTTGCAATGACTGTAATATCCCAAAATGGGACTCCTCAGCAATGCATGCATAAAAAACGCATTTTCAAAAATATATGCTATAGAAAATGAAATAAACACTTGGATCCCTTATATCTAACAACAAACCATCTAAATACAAGAGGATATTAGAAAAAAATCAAACTAGATGAGGTAAACAAACCTCCCACGCCTAGTATAGCTCAAAATTTCTAAAACCCCAAAACTACTGCAACATGAAATTACTTCATAAAGAGACAGCGCAGTCTAATGAGATTTTATGCACAGAAATAGTTGAGACAAATAGATTTGATATTATATTAAACAATATGGCTCATGAACTGAGATCTAGTCTCCTTGATACAAAATCTAGAGAACCCGGGAATGGTTTCTAGCAATGCACCCAAATACAAATGGTGACCTTCAGCACTAAGACTGAATAGTCACTAAAAACCGAAGCACATGAGTATAGAAGGCTGAAATAATGTAGATTTGAGGCATATCTGATCAAATTTCTTCCCCCATGAAAGGATTAACCTCTCAATCACAGGAAAACTCCAAAAAAAAACCAACGGATGCATCGCTGAAACTGCCCTCCAAAAATAACGCAATCCTAGACTGGAATAACACTGTAGGTGATGGAAATATATTGACTTGCTGAAAAATATCTGAAATCATCCCAATAACCCTCCAAACTGATCTACCAATAGAAGGAATCCTTCCTCCTATGCAAAACCAACTTAGAAAGTGGGTTTCTCAACCCTCCACTGCAACACCCTGCAACTCAACACAACCTCCTGCAAAAACTGCACTGAAACTAAAAATTGAAGCTTGGCACCAATTATAGATGTGTGGAATGATAGATCAGGTCTCTCCCAAGAGCTACTCAATGGGAAGAGATGGAATTCCTAAACAGGAATACCTTAGTGCTAAACAACACCAACCATCTTAGCTAAACAGCTGAAGAGAGCAAACTCTAAGCAGACACATCAAAATATAAATCATAAGCTAACCTCAAATTGCTTCCATCCTCTTCCTTATAAACTAAGTGAGCCTTCTCACCTTCAGTCCCACTCATAGGGTTTCCACCATCACATCATCAATCTCCCTCCAAAACTGCATTGTACCTTCATCAATGCCACTCCTCCATAGCAACGCTGTTTGATTTGGTCAAGGTTGACCTCTTCAACTTGCCTCAGCCCTTTTCACACCTAAGGGTATTCAATCCAGCTCACATATAGTTGTCTAGACTGATCCTCATTCATATTGAGCTATTTTTATTGATGATCCACTCCTCCTACATTTATGTTGTTGACTTGGTCAAACTTGACTTTGTCCAAAAGCAAATGTCCCTTTTCACACATGAGGGTGTGAAATCCATCCATAATAATGATCCATTTTCACATCATAGGGGATTTAATTCCTATTTCTGAAATGTATGGGCCTCCCTACCCATTTATTCATCTCCTAGGTGTAAAAGACAAAAATCAATATTCCAATTAGCTGCATGCTAAATTTGGAATATTACAGTCCTCCCCTCCCAAATGTTGCTTGTCCTCAAGCAACTGCAAGGATGGAACTGAGAAGTCTCCCCTCATCTTGTTGTAGCATCCACATATGATAAATTCCTCCAAGGAAAGAGATGTTGTCTCATCAATAAATCTCCACATTTCCCCTCCCAAGCATGCAAGCTAGCTGAATAGCTATCATCATGAACAAGTAGAGTTCTTAAGGAGGCAATAAGGTGCTGCCTAGAGGTCCCTTTGAGGCATGGGATCTTAAATTTATTGGGAATCATCATTCCCATGTGGATCCTCCATCCCCAAGGAATCATCCATACAAAATGAGTCACCTCCCAAAATGGCAATTCCTGAAAATTCTTCTCCACCTTTGGCTCCTGCAATGTAGGTGGGCTGAAATCTGATCATGGTAGACAAAGAAGCCTACCCCACGTTTTCCTCCTATCCACCTATGTTAAGTGTAAAGTGTCTACTGATCTTAGGCTGCAATAACATTGCCCTCAAGTGGTAAAAAATATTTTTACCTCCAAATATCTCCTCTCCAACGTTGTGAATCAAGCTGGCCCAAACCATCCCATATGTGATGGATAGGAAATCATCACCATATGGCATCCAATCAATCTCATGGCCCACCTCATAAAGAAACAAGTGGTTTGTTTTGGTGACCATATCTCCTCCCATGCTCCCATTAGAACATGTAATGCAAAAAGTGTGGGAATCCTCCTTCCCAAAGAACACATCCAACCAATGTGTTTCTCCTCCAATCATGCTCCAAATAAAAGTAAGAACAACATCAGAAAATGGAATCATGATTAGAATAAAAATGAATGAATTACTAAAGGTTTCATGTAGTTATGGAAGGTACCAACAGTTTCCCAGGTGATCACAGCGCATTTTTCCCCACTGCAGCTTCAGAAAATAGCATGGCAAGTTGTTTCTTGACAAATGGCTAGTTTTGTAAGTCATCACATCTACTAGTAAATAGTAAATGGCTGAGTGTATCAACTCAACATACAATAAGTAACAAAACACTTTCCCACATTCATACAAAATATGGTTGTCTCCATCATAATATTTGGCCAAAAATTGCCCATGGAGCTCAATAAGAAGCGTGCCCCCTTGTAGAGAAATGCACTGAATAGAAATGGTAAGAGAACGCAAATATTGGGTTAGATAATCAATAGATGCAAAAACAATATTCTTACCATGTGCTGAAAGTAATATGATGCATGGATCCATGAATAAGTTCTCCATAGTGGTTTGGAATACTCCCATGAAGAGGAACGAATCTTGTGTTGCATGAAGATCCTCCTTCTTATGCTTGGAAATCCAAGTCAAGAAGAACATATCATAGTAATAGATGTCTCCATCCAATACTCCATCATTATCACCTCCTCCTTGTCCACCAAGTTCATCAAATGTGAAGTGATCCTAGGGACACTCCATCAATAAGCCCAAGCTCCAAAGTGACAACGTTGTTGGCCTATGCAAATATGCTCATGTCAACTCATAGCTCCATCCTTTGACATCCTCATTGTCAAAGACATATCCCATAATGCTGCTACATATAGGAAATTCATCCCAAACTGGAAGTACCTCCTAATAATCCAAGGCTAAGGAGTAGCCCCTTTGCACCATGATAGTGCCATCTCCTACTCCTGCAACATCATGCAAAATGTGAGAGCAAATCTGCCCCTGCTCTCCCAAGAACAACCAAAGCAACAATAGTTTTTGTTGCCTCCTCACACCTCCATCATACAAATCATGTGATGAAAACATAATGATTGATATGAATAATTTCATATCAACACAATGCATCCATACTTCGTGTTGCCATATGATGCAAGTATCATGCCAATGTTCCTTCACCCACATACCCTTTGAAATAGGATATGTCACATGATGGCCAAACGCTTTCAAGAGTAGCCAACACAGCCAAGCGTCCTGCTGCCCAGTGTCATATATTTGCAAGTAGCTTTCCAGCCTCTTGCTCTCCATCCACACCCATTCATCCAAATGTGGGTGCCTCCTATTGTGTTCTACCTTGGTACTCTTCCAAAGAAGACTACCATCCTCCCAAATTAGATTTCTCCTTTTGAATTTCATGAGATGCTGAAATGAAACTCCTTGGAGATCCCCTAGGAAAGATATCACACTAATGACCATCTTGAATCCATAAGGATCCAAGTGAGCTGAAGGAAAAACCTCCTCACTACTACTTATTGACAGTGTTGTTAATCTCCTCCATGGTGTTTTGGTTGTCTCATGTCCCAACTCAAGGATGAACATATGGTTTTGCATAAGTTTGTTTGGGACAAAGTTCATCCTATTCTCCAAGAATCCACACCCCAACCCCAAGTGTGGTGTTCAGCTCAATAATGGCTGATTAGGATGATTTTTCATCCCTCCCTTGATCAATTCAAGGTTGCACAGCGCAGTGCAATCCTGCTGCTCTAAATCAGCAATATGTGTTGACCCTTGGTCATGCAAACGTAGATTTCCACAACCTTCTAAAAGATTTTTTGTAATAATAGAAAGTGGGAATCTAATCATACCTTGATGGAACTTGGGAACAACTTGCATGCCTATAAGAGTTTCTTCCCCCAATGTGTTGGCTCCTTCAACTGATGATGTTGAGGGTTGCTCCTCCATAGTTGTGACAGCGCTGGTACAAGTCTCCTCCAATGGTGGTGAGGGCTCCTTCACCTCTGATTTCTCTTTACCAAATTTTCTAATCAACCTTTGACTAAAATCAGAAAAATTAGTCACCCTTGCATGACTCAAATGGTTGAACCACCAAATATTTTCTTCACCCTCAAGGTGTAGCGCTGCAATCTCTATAGCCTCCCTTTCTACCACTGGATATAGTAGTAAGAATGCATCTAGTTTCCTTGCCCACACCCTAGATGTAGATGAACCATCAAAAGTAGACAATAGAAACCTATTTCCCTTGATCCTCCCTTGGCTACAAGGTCTTGTTTCTTCCTCCAATTGAATGAACTAAGGGAAAGCTAGAGTCTCCTTAAAGACTCTAGGTTGATATTTGCACTTAACAAGGTATTCACTTAGAATCTTGTGATCTAGGTGCCCTCCATATTTATGCAATTTTTCCTTCTTCTAAAAAGGAAAGGGTATGGTTCAATGCTTGGGAGCTCTCTAAAACACTGGTTTCCTTTTCTTCTCATAGGAAGTGCATGGATCTTCCTTCTCTTGAAACCCTCTACAAGTTTCATTGCTCCTCTTTTCTTCTTCCTATTTAACCTCCTTGGAGAGGTTCTTCATGGATCTGAAAAATGGTGAGACAAATCTCATTCTCTCCATAATTATGATATTTCATTTTTCTTATAGCATCTAGGCTTGAATTCCACACACTGAGCCAAATATCTTTCTCCGATACCACTGTAATATCCCAAAATGGGATTGCTCAGCAATGATGCATAAAAAACACATTTTCAGAAATATATGCTACAGAAAATTAAATCAACAATTGGATCCCTTAGACCTGACAATATACCATATAAATCCAAGAGCAGATAAGAAACAAATGAAACTAGATGAGGTAAACAAACCTCCCACACCTAGTATAGCTCAAAATTGCTAAAACCCCAAAACTACTACAACATGAAATTACTTCATAAAGAGACTACGTAGTCTAATGAGAGTTTATGCATAGAAATAGTTGAGAAAAATAGATTTTATATTATATTAAACAATATGGCTCATGAACTGAGATCTAGTATCCTTGATACAAAATCTAGAGAACCCGAGAAGGGTTTATAGGAATACACCCAAATACAAATGGTGATCTTCTACACTAAGACTGAATAATCACTGAAAACTGAAGCACATGAGTACAGAAGGCTGAAATAATTTAGATGTGATGCAGATCTTATCAAAGGTCTTCCCCCATGAAAGGATGAACCTCTCAATCACAGGAAAACTCCCAAAAAGAACCACCTGATGCACTGCTGAAACTGCTCTCCAAAAATAACGAAATTCCAGACTGGAATAATGTTGTAGGTGATGGAAAAATATTGGCCTATTGCCAAAGATCTGAAATCAGCCCAAGAACCCTCCAAACGGATCTCCCAATACAAGGAATCCTTTTTCCTATGCAAAACCAACTCAGAAAGTGGGTTTCTCAACCCTCCACTGCAACACCCTGCAACTCAACACAAGCTCCTGCAGAAACTGCGCTGAAACTGAAAACTGAAGCTTGGCACCAATGTCGGATGTGTGGAATGATAGATCAGGTCTCTCCCAAGAGCTATTCAAAGGAAAGAGATGGAATTACTAAACAAGAATACCTTAGTGATAAACAACACCAACAATCTTAGCTAAACAGCTGAAGAGAGAAAATTCTAAGCAGACACATCAAAATATAATTCATAAGCTAACCTCAAATGGTTTCCATCCTCTTCCTTATAAACTAATTGAGCCTTATCACCTTAGGTCCCACTCATTATGGTTTCCACCATCACATCATCAATCTCCCTCCAAAACTGCATTGTACCTTCATCAACGCCACTCCTCCATAGAAGCGTTGTTTGATTTGGTCAAGGTTGACCTCTTCAACCTACTTCAGCCCTTTTCACACCTAAGGGTCTTCAATCCATCTCACATATAGTTGTCTAGACTGATCCTCATTCATATTGAGTTATTTGTATTGATGATCCACTCCTCCTACATTTATGCTGTTGACTTGGTCAAACTTGACTTTTTCCACAAGTAAATGTCCCTTTTCACACATGAGGGTGTGAAATCCATCCATAATAATGATCCATTTTCACATCATAGGGGATTTTATTCCTATTTCTGAAATGTATGGGCCACCTTACCCATTTATTCATCTCCTAGGTATAAAAGACAAAAATCAATATTCCAATTAGTTGCATGCTAAATTTGGAATATTACAATGACCTTGAAGTGATCATGCATATCATTGATAGTAAATTTACATTTTTTACCTTCAAATCTTGATCTGTTATGGTAGAAACTTAGATTATATTTTTCTTAATACTAGACACATACCTTACTTTTTGAATTTGTTTAACACAACCAATGGGTAATGTCACAGATACATCACCATACCCTTTAATTTAACGTAAGCGGTCATATCTAATAATATATATATATATATATATATATATATATATATATATATATATATATATATATATATATATATATATATATATATATATATATATATAGATATATATATATATATATATATATATAGCATTATTAGGTATCAATCCAATGTTTATTCCAATACTCATGGATGGAGGCTCTATAATCAGCAAATCATGATTTGAATAATTTATTTCAACAAGCAGTATAGCTTCTAAAATAAACTATCTAATATATTTGAAGTCGTCATTCATTATTTCTCCTCTTTCACAAAGATAACCAATGTGCCTTTTGTTTCTATGTTTGGAATCATGATACTTCCTTTTCATGAAATATCTATAATAATGTCCAAATTTTCCACATTAATGAAATTTAACTCTAATATAAACCTTTGGAGATGCCATACCTTGTTTTGGATTTACAACTCACGACTTTCCTCCTTTATTGCCTTCCTAAGACCTCCCTTTGGAAGATTGTTTCCCTTATGCCATCAACGCCAAATTGGAATTTGGAGGTCTAAGGTTCTTTTTCATTTATTCGTCCTCCATGAGTATAGTTTACCTATATTTTAGGTAATGGTTTGAATTCTATCTTAAAAAAAAAATTACCTATAATCCACTGGTTTTGAAGGCCAAGTGTAAACATGATATTCAAACAGATAATAATGATGTCTCAAGTAGTCCCACCAATTAAAGGCTAGTTATTTATGGATGTTGAAGCTCGTCGAAAGATGTGTTTTGTTTGACATACCATTAGAATAACATTCTATTCTATTGTAGAAATTCCTTGTACATTCAAACTGATAAGTGTAATTTTCTAAAACAATAGACCTGAATATACTCTACCAATTACGGAAACCAATTTAAACAATCGCAAAATCACGACGTATACAAGAGGAATAATTAAATAAACACATTAGACATTGATTTCCTTGGGAAAACCATAGCTAAAAACCCTGCTATATTTATATTTTATTAGTTAGAAAATATGAGAATATTACAATTATTTTCTCATTCCCGAGCAACCTATGCACTATCTCTATATGTCTCACTGCTTCCTAGACAAACCTAGGACAATAATTAAATGAATTTTGGCTTACCCAAGTCCCTATTTCCTTGTTATGTTCCATTAGGTAATTGGCCCCTATTAATTAGGGAAATCCCCATCCAATACTGTGTATAAATTTGAATAATAGCTTAATTATTCACCGAGATTATCCTGATTACACATTATTTAAGCTTCATGCATAATACATAACCTCTTCTACAATTGATCATCAATATGCGGAAATAGAAGCAGTCGCATGCGCACATTAAAACATAATCAAGCACACATATAACACAGTATGTAATGGGGAAAGCATACAGCTGAAAACCCCCAACTATCTGTATATTATAATGATAGAGAACATGTAACAATACATAGCACAAATCTCTCACAGCTCTCAGCACTATCTCACATGCTACACACAAACTAGCACAGAAGATGAACAAGTCACAGGTTCAAATCTCCTCCACAAGTCTGCCTGCCTCTACTGTGCAATCCAAGATGAATAATGATGAGATCCAAGTTCGAATCCACCTGGCTTGTACTGCGCAATCCTCATTGGAAATCTCAATCAATGTGTGTGCAAATCTCATGCACAGCCATAGTCACAACTGATAGTAGACTCACCCTTTCACCCACCTCTAACCCTGGTCTCCACTGAACTGTCCATGCATTGCAGTTAACTGATGTGTTCTTTAGTTGATTTATGAGTTAATAATTAGTGAATTAATTAATAATTAATTCACACCACTCATCACTAGTGTATTTTTCAGTTAGACTAAATACAACTAGTTCAACTAAGTTAAACCGAACACAACTCCATCAAATGTCTCATCAACTCCACCAAACTCTGCCACATGAGTTCTAACTGAAGTCAACCATGCAATAGCTCAACTAACCCTTAGGAAAAGCGTATTTCCTTCTGTCAGCTGCATGTGCCACATCCAAGCATCAAACTGAAGTGCTCCAAGAGGATAATATAATGTTTATAGTCTAAATACTATTAAGGGTTAATAATATTTGATTGTTCTATTTTTAGCCCGGCAGTCTAAAAATAGAATCCGCCCAATGTCTAACAATAGAGGTCCATCTATTTTTACCAACTCGACCAATCATCCATAAATAGCATCCTGCAACTCATAGACCATGATCCATATGTCTAAAAATAGACATAGTCTAAAAATATACTTTGCGCCAAAAATAGCCTGCGGGCCCACTTAGTGAAGGCGACTTCTTTTCACTAAGCCCCATCATCTTGTTGCATTTTCAACACTACCTCTCAACAAGATATGGATTATCTGCAACCCCTATCCTGCCTCTGTGGTATTCGAATTTTCTCCTGGTGAGCGCCTTCGTCAATATATCAACATCCTAATCCTCCCTGGGAATATATGAAAGTAACATGATTCTCTGTTGCACACAATCTCTGATATGATGGTACCTGATGTCAATGTGTTTGGATCTATCATGAAATATTGGATTAGCCGAGAATTTAATGCAACTCTGGTTATCACAATAAATCACAGTAGGCTCCAAGTGTGACCTGAACAACCCGACCAGAATCTTCCTCATCCATATGGCCTCGCATGCAGCCAAGCTTGCTACCATATACTCAGCCTCTATTGAACTGAGTGCCATGGATCTCTGCTTCTTTTTGTACCAAGAAACTATTGTCAACCTGATACTGAAGATCCCTCCATATGTGCTCTTTCTTTCCATTGGGCTCCCTGCCCAATCTGCATCCGTGAAGCCACATAGCTTCACCTCATCCTCATGTCTGTACCACAAACCATATCTCGATGTGCCTCTAAGATAACGCAATACATGCTTGCTTGCCTTCCAGAAGAGCTTGGTAGGCTTAACCATAGCTTGTGAAAGCTGGTTAATAGCATAGAATATATTGGGTTGTGTATTGACCAGATACATAAGCGACCCCACCAACTGTCGATAAACAGTGGCATCCACTACCTCCGTTGAAGTAGCATCCTCCTTCCTCCAACCTCCAGGAAGAGGAGTATCAACAGGCCTGCAGCCATGCATGTTGAACTTCTCCAGTATCTCCCGGGCATACTTACCCTGAGAAACAAATAGTCCATCAACACCCTTTGTAATTCCAGAAATCCCGAGGGAAATAATGAAGGAAGTAGCAGAGTCCTTCATCTCAAACTCTCTAGCAAGATCCTCCTTGCATGAAAGTATCTTGACTCATACTTCACATTAAATCAAATCATCTACATAAAGTACAATGATCAGCAACTTACCCTCTACCACAATCTGGTACAGGTTAGGATCCGCCTCACTCTTGGAGAATCCAAGTCCGGTGAAATAACTGTCAATCCGTGTGTACCAAACATGAGGTGCTTGCTTCAACCCATACAGTGCTCTCTTGAGTATGCACACATGCGACTCACTGCTGAAGATCTCGAAACCTTCGGGTTGCTCTATGTAAACCTCCTCCTCAATGACTTCGTTGAGGAACGCAGTCTTCACATCCATCTGATGGATGTGCCACCCCATCTGCGCTGAGAGAGCTAGGATCGTCCGTATGGAATAATACCTTGCGACAGGTGCAAAGGTCTCCTCATAATCGATCCCCTCTATCTGTGGGAAGCCTCAGGCAACAAATATTTCCTTGTACTTCTCCACACTCTCGTCAGCTGCCTGCTTCACTTTGTAGATCCATCTCAAACCCACCACTGATTTCCCCTCTAGCCTTGGGACAATCTCCCATGCACTGTTTTTGACAATCGAATCATACTCTTCCACCATGGCATCTACCCATGCGGGGTCCTCCACAGCTTCCTCGAAAGAGGATGGCTCTGTCATGACACATTTGCTCCCAAGAGCCATGTATCTAGTGTACCGGTCCAGTGACTGTCTTTATTTGCACTGTGCTGTAGGTGGTCCTACAATCTTCTCTGAATCTTGAGCCAGTCGCTCAGCTTCAGTAGTGCACTTGCACCCTCTGATGGTTGGCGTTGCATGAGTGGTCTCTTCCACTCCATGAACCTCATCTTATGGCTGATCCACATCCTAAGACTCATCCTTAGGAACTAATAGCTCCTCATCTGCATGCAAGTGTGGCTCCCTCTCAAGTGAAAACTGCATGGCTTTCTCATCCTGAAATTTGATATCCCATCGCACAACAGTCTTGCGATTGTCTGGAAAATAAACACGATAATTGTGGGGCGTATCAGTGTACCCCACAAATATCCCAACCTCTGCGGTCGGCTCCAGCTTCTTCCTGGCATCCTTCGTCACATGCATTTAGACAGGTGAACCAAAAATCCTCAAATGGGAAATACCAGGCCTCTTGCCAGAAAACGCCTCCTCCGGTGTACTCATGCCAAGTATCTTGTGAGGAAAATGGTTCTGCACATATACTGCAATATTGCATGCCTCCGCCCATAAGTGAAGGGGTAGGCCCTGATCATGCAACATCACCCGTGTAGCACCCACGATCGTTCTGTTCTTCCGCTCAGCAACCCCGTTCTGCTATGGGTTATGAGGTGCTATGAGCTCTCTTCGAATTCCTTCTGCGCTGCAAAAGTCCTTGAATTCGCCAGAGATGAATTCACCACCATTGTCGCTCTAAGAGCCTTCACCTGCTTCCCCGATTCCTTCTCAACCAGCGCCTTGAACTCACAGAACTTTGAGTATGTCTCGCTCTTCTTCTGCATGAAGAAGATCCGGCACTTCCGAGAATAATCATCAACAAATATCACATAGTACCTGTGCTTTGCTGTCGAAGCTACTGAGAAAGGTCCACACATGTCTGTGTGAATTCTCTCAAGAATCGTCGTGGCGCGACTATCCTTCTCGTGAAAGGTGGCTTTCACAAATTTTCTAGGTAACACCCCTTACAACGATGCGGCCCACAGCGAGTGCACTTTAGGAAGCCCAGTAGAAATCTGCTGCAGTATCTTTAAAGCTCCATGGTGAAGGTGGCCCAATCTCCGGTGCCACAGCTCACCATCATCCCGGCTCACCACTCCTTCTGCCTTGCATGCCATTGTTGCGCAGCCATCTACTTGCAGCTGATAAAGGTTCTTGACTCGAACCCCTATCTTCTAGGTTTCTCCAGTTGTCTTACTGCGCAGGAAATCCTTTCCTTCGCTGAAGACAACATCGTACCCCTTGTCTTCTAACATCGCCACAGAGATCAGATTCTTCTTCAATCCTGGAACATGCATCACATCCTTCAATAAAAAGGGTTTACCAGACTCCCTCTTAAAGGAAATGGTACCGATACCGGTCGCATTGTATCTACCATCATCGCCCATCTCGATGTGCACTCCAAGATCTTTCTCATCCAGATATGAAAACAAATCTCGATCTACAGTCATGTGAAAAGACGCACCACTATCCAAGAACCATACTGATCCCATCACACTTGAGACTAAGCATGCGATCAGTAAAAAATCCAGCTCAAAATATGAGGCTAAGGCCTCTCCCGCTGCAGATCCAGCAGCCTGCTTATTTTTCTTCTTCTGCGGACGATTTGTGGCATAATGTCCGTGCTGGTGACAGTGAAAACACTTCACCTTGGACATGTCCTGCTTCTTGGCTTTCGCACCGAAATGAGAAGCTTTCTTGCTCTTCCCCTTCTTTCCTTTGGCAGCCAAAGCGCAATTTTCTTCATCAGATGCTTTTGATGAAGATCCGTCCCTGGTACTCTGCCTTATCTCCTCTTGCACAAGATCCGACCAAAGTCACTCCCATCCTGGCAATTTCTCCCGACCATTGACAGAATCCTGATAGGCATGCCAACTCTTCGGAAGACCAAGGAGATCCAAGCTCACCAATTCCTCATCATCTACAGTCACCCCCACACTTCCCATCTCATCCCTGCATTAGATGAACTTCGTGAGGTACTTGGGCATACTGTCGCCTTTCTCCATATTTATATGTCTGAGTTTATCCTTGAGCGCCAACTTCCTCTGGTCGCTCTTGCTTTGGAATAAATCTATTAACGCTTTCCACATCAAATATGGAGAATATTTTCCATGCATGCTGGATACAATGTGATCCCTCACGCCCTCCAACAGAATCCTTCGACACTTTGCCATCTTCTTTTGCCAAGCCTCAACTTGAGCAGCATCAGTAGGTTTTGGGATCTCATCTTCTATGAACTCCTTCAACCCATTATCATCTAATACCGCCTCCATTCTGTCCTTCCATGCAACATAATTCAAGCTGCCCTCAAGGGCATACTCTAGTCACAATCCGTTGAAAGACATTTTGACTTCGACACCAAGAAAACTTCTGCAAATTCGAATTCCAAATCCTGCTGCAAATTCGAATTCCACCAGCTCAAAACTCAACCGCTTCCGATCTGTGAGAACAAAGTATTTCTAGCACAGAGATCGACTGTAGGGGAATTTACTGGATATATCACCTTTCAGAGAAAGGATGGATCCAGAGGCTACCTGGCCCGCTTATAGACTCTGTCTACCGAAATAAATTGTAATCACTGTAATAGATCCGATGATCAATTTCGCTCTGATACCATGTAGATATTTGAATAATAGCTGAATTATTCACCGAGATTATCCTGATTACACACTATTTAAGCTTCATGCATAATACATAACCTCTTCTACAATTGATCGTCAATATGCGGAAATAGAAGCAGTCGCATGCGCACATTAAAACATAATCAAGCACACATATAACACAGTATGTAATGGGGAAAGCATACAGCTGAAAACCCCCAACTATCTGTATATTATAATGATAGAGAACATGTAACAATAATAGTACAATACTCCTCACAAATACTCAGTACTATCTCCAATAGTTACACACAAAACTAGCTCAGATCTGAACAAGTCACAGGTTCAAATCTCCTCCACAAGTCTGCCTGCCTCTACTGCGCAATCCAAGATGAATAATGATAAGATCCAAGTTCGAATCCCACTAGCTTCAACTGCGCAATCCTCATTGGAAATCTCAATCAATGTGTGTGCAAATCTCATGCACAGCCATAGTCACAACTGATAGTAAACTCACCCTTTCACCCACCTCTAACACTGGTCTCCACTGAACTGTCCATGCATTGCAGTTAACTGATGTGTTCTTTAGTTGATTTATGAGTTAATAATTAGTGAATTAATTAATAATTAATTCACACCACTCATCACTAGTGTATTTTTCGGTTAGACTAAATACAACTAGTTCAACTAAGTTAAACCGAACACAACTCCACCAACTGTCTCATCAACTCCACCAAACTCTGCCACATGAGTTCTAAATGAATTCAACCATGCAATAGCTCAAATAACCCTTGGGAAAATTGTATTTCCTTCTTTCAGCTGCATGTGCCACATCCAAGCATCAAACTGAAGTGCTCCAAGAGGATAAGATAATGTTTATAGTCTAAATATTATTAAGGGTTAATAATATTTGACTGTTCTATTTTTAGCCCGGCAGTCTAAAAATAGAAACCGCCCAATGTCTAAAATAGAGGTCCATCTATTTTTACCAACTTGACCAATCATCCATAAATAGCATCCTGCAACTCATAGACCATGATCCATATGTCTAAAAATAGACATAGTCTAAAAATAGACTTTGCGCCAAAAATAGCCTGTGGGCCCACTTAGTGAAGGCGACTTATTTTCACTAAGATCCATCATCTTGTTGCATTTTCAACATACTGCACAATCCATCATAGGCCTTCCTCTGATTGCAATCACAATCTGTAAAATTTGGATGATTATACAACTGATAGTACAATTCCCTTGAACTCCAATATCAACTTGGTAACTCTCATTTCAAACATGCATGAGTTATTTATGGTTTATTTATCAGTTATCTATTTGATCACTGAGTGTGGTTCAAGTTCCTCTTTCACACTTTGAACTTCCACTAGTTCCCCCAATAGTTGGAACTAGTTAAATTGACTTTAACTCAGATAAACTGAATTAATTAATTAAAAATAAAAAGAAACTAAATGAGGGCTCCTAAAAAGTAGGAACCACTCTATATGACTCAATTTACATCCTCAACTATAATTCACTGAACCAACTAAATCAAAATAACTTAGATAACTCATACAAGTTGTGATGTGATGTGGAATCACAATTTTCTTTTAACTTAATTCAAAGGAGAATTAAATTAGAACCTTTCTTGGTGTCATTTTCAACACTTCCTCTTGACAAGAAAAGGATTATCAGATACGTCAATCCTACCTCTATGGAACTCGAATTTTCCTCTTTAGAGTGCCTTAGTCAAGATGTCCACATCTCGTTCCTTTGTAGGAATGTACTCTAACATCATGATCCACCGATGCACACAATATCTAAGATGGTGGTACAAAATTTCAATATTCTTGTACCTATCATGAAAAATGAGATTCACCGAGAGTTTGATATTACTTTGGTTGTCAAAGTAAATAATTGTAGGATCCATCTGATGACCAAATAATCCAACAAGGATTTTCCTCATCCAGATAGCCTCACAAGTTGCTTGACTAGCATCCATGTACTCTACTTCGTTTGAATTGAGTGTAACTGAAATATGCTTCGTGTTGTACCAATAAAATATTGTTGACCGAGTACTAAAGATTCCTCTTTATTTTATCTTCATGTTGGATGGACTCACTACCCAATATTCATCTATGAAGCCTTGGATCTTCACTCCCTTTGTTCGTTCGTACCAAATACTAAACTGAGTTGTGCCTATAAGGTATCTCAACACATGTTGTGTTGCCTTCCAATAGAGTTTGGTTGGATTATCCATTTCTGAACTAATATGTTTAACCACATAACACATGTCTGGTCATGTGTTCACCATGTAAATAAGTGAACCCACAAGCTGCTCTCCCTGTGAAGATTCTTTAGTATCTCGTTAGCATACTTCCCTGAGAGACAAACAACTCACCATCTCCTTTCCAAATTTCCAAACAAATGAAACAATGCATGAGCCCCATGTATTTCATCTCAAACTCTCTTGCCAAATATTCTTTGTAAGATTTTATCAGCTTCTCATCACCTATTAGAATTAAATCATCAAAATATAATACTATAATCAATAATTTACCTTCAACCACAATATTGTAAAGGCTTGCATCTGCTTCACTTTTGGTAAAGCCCAACCCGGTGAAATAGTAGTTAATATTTTTGTACCAAGCATGAGTTTCTTGTTTCAATCCATACAACACTCTCTTGAGTCTACACACATGCCAATCTCTGTCAAAGGTCTCAAATCCGTATGCCTTCTCTATCTACAACTCTTCCTCAATCACTCCATTGTGGAAATTTTTCTTCGCATCCATCTAATGTATCCTCCATCCAATATATGCTAAAAGTGATAGAATAGATCTGATTAAAGACTACCTTTCTACTGGACAAAATGTCTCCTCATAATCAATTCTCTCCACCTGAGAGAACCCCTTTGTCACAAATCTGGCCTTATGTTTCTCGAAACTCCCATATGCTGATTTTTTCACCTTATAGATCCACCTAGATCCTACAACTAAGCTATCCTTTGGCCTTGGAACATTCCCATGCACTATTTCTGATAATGGATTAATACTCCTCTACCATGGAATCAACCCATACTAGTTGTTGCACTTCTTCCTCGAATGAGGATGGCTCAGTCTTGACACTCTCGCTCATCAGAGCCATGTAGCCATTGTAACGATTTGGTGACCTCCTCTGCGTGTTTTGTTATTTTGGTGCTCCCACATTATCTCTAGTATCATGCATCAAAATTTCAGTCTCTCTAGTGCGCTTCCTCCCATCTCTGGATGTCTTTTCATGAGTGGGTGCTTCCACTCTCTACTCCTCTACTTGTGGTTTCTCCAAAAAATCATGAGGTTCTTCCTTTGGAGCTAAAAGATCCTAATCTACATGCAACTAAAGATCCCTATCAAGGTAACATATCATGGTCTTCTCTTCATCAAATTTCACATATTCACAAAAAATCGTCATCCTGTGAGATGGAAGGTACACATCATAGTTGTGTGGTGTATCAGTGTACCCCACAAATATGCCTAACTTAGTTTTCGGTTGTATATTGTTTCTTACATCCTTGGAAACATGATAGTAAACTGATTAAACAAAGATTCTAAAGGGTGCCACACTTGTTTTCTTACCTAAAAACTATTCTTCTATTGTACGCATCTTGAGAATCCGATGAAGACTCTTATTCTCCACATATACTGATGTGTTGAATGCCTCATCCCACAAGTGCAATGGTATGTCCTAATCATGCATCGCCCATGCAGCTCCCACAATAGTTATGTTCTTTCTTTCTGCAACCCCATTCTGCTATGGGTTATGCAGTTCTTTTAACTTCCTTCAAATGCCTTCTGATGCACATATGTTATTGAACTAATTCAACACATATTCTCCATCGTTATCTCTCCTTAGATCCTTCACTTTATTTCTTGTGTATATCTCAATAAAAGCTTCAAATTCACAATTTTCTGAGAACCTATGGCCTTCCTTCTACATTTATAATTCCAACATTTACATGATAAATCATATACAAATATCACATAATACATGTGCTTTGTCGTGGAGGCTATCAAGAATTTTCCACACACATTTGAGTGAACTCTTTCAAGGATTGCTTGAGCTCGACTGTCCTTACCATCATAGGTGTCTTCAATGTACTTCCCCAATATACACCCTAATTTTCATGTATCATGTTACTCTAGTGTACCTTTGGGAATTACTCTAGAAATATTTTACATAATATTCAAAGCTCCATTGTAAAAATGACCAAGTAGTCTATGCCATAATTCACCAATGTCTCGACTCTGCACCTTCTCTATTTTTGTGCTCAAACAAGCACAATATTCTACATCCAACTTCTATAGGTTCTTCACTCGAACCCAGATCCGCTTCGCTTGTCCCTTGTCTATGTGACGAAGGAACCCCTTTCCTTTACTAAATATAACATTGTAGCCATGTGTTGGAACAAGGTCTCCTACAAAGTCTCGAATCTGGTCCATTTTGAAATTTTTTTATTATATTTAGTCTAACGCAAGGGTTTTGGGGTGGGTCAAAGCCCCTAATGCATTGTAAGTGGGTCAAGGGTAGACCAAGAGTCCGCAAACCACGGTTTGTGGACCATTGGATGTGTAGGATAAAGTAGTATAAGTAGTTGAATATTTTTTGAGTTGTAAGGCAGACAGTGAACTAAGATTGGTGTGAATCGTGAATTAGTAGATCTGTTTTTGGTTTTTAGGGAAATGATTCCTATTGGCTGTGTGCACGGAGATCCTCAGTCCTGTTGTGTGTGGACCCTGTTGCTGTGTGCGTAGGTTGGGTTTTGGGGTATCGTAAAAGGATCTGAAGGATTAATGAAGTGGAAGGTTGTTGGAATATATTAATTTGTTAATGCGACTCTATGATATCTGTTATGTTGTGCATGGTTCTATATTAAGCTCCGGATGTAACTGTGTTATTTTCTTATGTTGAGTTGACAATTGATCTTAATATGTCTATTATACTTAATGCCATAATAGATGTGATAGTTACCTTATTGTATGTTGTTTATTGTGATTATAAGCGGTATTGTGCACGTGGATGCAAAGCGACCGATAGATCTAGGTTCTGTAATATGTGATATGATATTTGTGAAATCGAACACAGCTCTTCTTGACTTACTTGCCCTCTCCAAGGTGCGGAAACCTGGTTCCAGCACCCTCCCATACTGCTTCAGGTGAGACTTTTTCCTGCGCAAGCAGGTCACTTCCGAAAGGGCCAGTAGTGTAGGGGTTTGTTGGCAAACCTTAACCTCCAAACCTAGGTCAAGACCCCTCGAGCCATCAATTCGCGACCCTGGATGTCCCCCACAGTATATGACAAATACAAGAGTATCACAGCATTCCAGGTTACCACGAACAACATTAAGATCCGTATCCATTAGGATAAAACCTGGACGTCACTTCCTTATATGGTAGCAGATGAGGAAATTGACAACATGATTGCGCTATGGCCTCCCGCCTGGAAGATAGGCTTCAAAACCAGCGCAAGGGGCATTGTCAGTACTAGCACGATGCAGGTACTCCCACTTGTTATCATCAAGGAGACTGGAAGCACAAGGAAAGACTCAGGCGTAGCCACGAAAAAGGACACGCATCTAAAGAAAACCACCACGAAGAACACTGAAGCTGAAACCCAGGTCGATTCGCAGCTGGGAACTGAGGAAGTAAACATCTGAGGTACAAAGCGAACAAGCGAGCCTGTCAAGGGACCCCGAAAGAATCAAAGTGCCCAACAGAAGGAACGATATGAGATGGTTATGTTGACGGACGAACATCTTGAACAAACCACAGATGTCGTCACACTGGCCACAAAAGAAAAATGGGTAGCTTTAGAAGAACACCAGAGGGTTGTGATCAACGCCATCCAGGAAGAGATTTGAACCTTGCAGATCAAGACATACATGCTATAGACCAGCGTGGTCTAGGGAGGGATTCCCTTGACATCTAGCAGTACAGTGCTAGCCACGGAAGAAAGATGTCTCTGTCCCTTACCTAGCGCCACCCTTGTGATTAGTTCGCTGGACCAGGAAATTCAACTCCCAGTAGGTGCAGGGGTGGAGTTGAACCTTGCCAAGCTACCACACGAAGTGTTACAGGGTATCCACACTATTGTGCTTCAGGAGATTCACCATCGGGACCAGCAAGTACACCAACAACTTGGTATGGCCGAACAGACCATCGCACAGCAGAACGCAGAAGTACTATTTGCTATCGCACAGTAAGCAGAGCTTGAAACTTTGATCCACCAGCTCTACATAGAGGTTACAAAAGAGATCCATGTCGGAGCCACCCCCCGGGATAAAGTGGAAGGATTGGTCGCAGCGTTGAAGGCTTCTAAGACAAAAATGTAGGTCATTAAGACACAATTGGAGCTGAAAATCACTGACTTCTAGGCCAAATTGCATCCCGAAACACGCCCGGAGGTACGAGACCAACGCGCTGCGCTAGTATTCGCGGCTACAAACACCATTATAGGACAAATTTTTTAGGGCGCCCAGTTACTTGAGGCTGCCATGCAGCTCTAGACCAAGGTCCAGTGCGATCCGGTCCTCCGACAAATAAATCAGGACTTGTGGCAGAAAGAGGAAGCTTTCGAGAAGATCGAAGCTACAATACCCACCTTGGTTCCTACATAGCGATTGGCGCAATTAAGGACCAGAAATACCCTCCAAGATGAGATAGAGGCACTCCACCATAAGAAGCATCTTATCAGAGAACGCTTGAAGCCTTGGGTTGTCGCAGCCCTCCAGCTCTCACAGGATGTTGATGTTGTTGTGAAGCGACTAAACCAGAAATTAGAGAGTGTCACAGCTGCGACAGAGGGACCGACATCACAGAAGCTTTTAGATATGGCACAGAGCGTTGTTGCTTAGATTCAAGTAGTGCTGCCCCCGCTAGTCACAGTCGTTAATGCACTGCGCGCGCAGGTGGAGACTCCACCACCATAGTGACTCAGGACGAGTCACGAGATTGTGTTGGGGAACTGTTGGAACAGGGTCTCCTACAAAGTTGTGAATCTGGTCCATTTTGTATATCTTTTATTATATTTAGTCTAATGCAGGTGTTTTGGGATGGGTCAAAGCCCCTAATGCATTGTAAGTGGGTCAAGAGTAGATGCGTAGGCTAAAGTAGTATACGTAGTTGAACTTTTTTTACTTTTAAGGTAGACAATGAACTAAGATTGGTGTGAATCGTGAATTATTAAATCTGTTCTGGGCTTTTTGGGAAAGGACTCCTACTGGCTGTGTGCACGAAGATCCTTAGTCCTGTTGTGTGCAGACCCTACTGCTGTGTGCGCAGGTTGGGTTTTGGGGTATTATAAAAGGATCTGAAGGATTAATGAAATGGAAGGTTGTTGTAATATCTGAATCTGTTAATGTGACTCTATGATATCTGTTATGTTTTGCATGATTCTATATTGATCTCCGGAAGTAATAGTGTTATTTGCTTATGCTGCGTTGACAATTGATCTGAATCTGTCTATTATACTTTATGCCAGAATAGTTGTGATAGTTGCTTTATTGTCTATTGTTTACTGTTATTATAAGTGGTATTGCGCACGTGGATGCGAAGGCACCGATAGATCTGGGTTATGTAATATGCGATCTGATATTTGTGAAATCGAATGCAACTCTGCCTGACTTACCTCCCCTCTCCAGGGTGCGGAAACCTGGTTCCAACACCCTCTCATACTGCTTTGGGTGAGACTTTGGCCTACCTAAGTAGGTCACTTCCGAAAGGGCTAGTAGTATAGGGGTTTGTTGGCAAACCTTAGCCTTCGAACCTCAGTCAGGACCCCTCGAGCCAACACCACAGTCTTCCAACATAGAAATAGAAATTAAATTCTTCTTCAAACCCAAAACATACAAGACATATTTTAATGTGAGAGGAGAACCTAACTCCCACTGAAAAGTAGCATTATCGATGTCAGTCGTACTATACCTTCCATTATCTCCCATCTCGATGTGCATATTAAGTTCCTTTTCCTCTAAGTGGCTAAAGAATTATTTGTTGATGGTCATATGGAATGAGGATCCACTATCCGGGTACCACACACTACCCATCAACAATGACATGCATGTGATGAGGGTGAAATCCAACTTGAATTTTGAAGCAATATCTTCACCTTCCTCTCCTCCTTAGACCTTATTTTAGTCCTTCTTGTTAGCCTTCTTGTGAGGAAACTTCATGGCATAGTGTCCCAACTCCTGATAGTGAAAACATTTAATCTACGACAAGTCTTTCTTCTTGCCTACGTGGCCAAAATCTGATTTAGAATGGGATGTCTTCCATTTCCATTTCTTTTTCTTTACAGCCAACGCATAATTCTCCTCATCATCATGCTTGGTTGATGATCCACCTCTGGTGTTCCGCCTTATCTTTTCTTGCACCAAGTCGAACCACAAACGCTCCCACTCGGGTAGCTTCTCCCTCCCATTTACCAAATCCTGGTAAGTGTGTCAGCTCTTGGGAAGGCCTAGAAGTGCTAGGTTGACCATATCATCTTCAACAACTATTACACCAACACTCCCAAGATCATTCCAACATTGGGTGAACTTGCTCAAGTACTTTGGTATTTTGTCGCCCTTCTCCATCTTAAATTTCATGAGCTTGTACTTCAGTGACAACTTCTTATGGTCATTGTTGTTCTTAAACAAGTTTTTCAGGGCCTTCCACATTGCATATGGAGTTTCCTTCCCATGGAGATTCATGACAATATGATCTTGAACTCCTTCTAGTAGGATCCTTTTTTCCCTTAATACATTCCTCTTCAATTTTGCCATATCTTGAGCATCAACTTTTGGAGGCTTAGGAATATCACTTTCTATGAATTCCTTCAGCTCATTATTTTCCAACAATGCCCCCATCCTATCCTTCCAAGATATGTAATTTGAGTTGCCCTCAAGGGCATACTCAAGTCTCAATCCATGTAAAAACATCATGCTGGCCCTGAATAATGATACTGCATATTTGATTCACCTGCATAGAACAAACTCATATTCTTCGCTTCCACAGTTATTTCTCTCATACCATGTATAAATTCCTTGTAGATTCAGGCTACTAATTGTAATTTTCTAAGACAATATACTTGAATCTACTCTACCAATTGTAGAAACCGATTTAAACGATCACGCTATCAGAAAGAATAGAAGAGAAAGAATTCAATCAACACATTACAAAATAATTTCCTTCAGTAATTCAGAGCTAAAAACCTCACTATCTATATATTACATTAGTCATAAAATATAAGAATATTACAATTCTTTTTCATGCTCGAGCAACCTCTGCATTATTTCTATTTGTCTCACTGATTCCTAGACAAGCCTAGGCCAATAATTAACCAAATTTTGGCTTGCCCGAGACCCTATTTCCTTGTGTTGTTCCCTTGGGTAATTAGTCGCCCCTATTAATTAGGGAAATCCCCATCCAATACTCTCCAATCCATTATAGGTCTTCCTATGACTGCATGCACCACCTGTACAATTTGGATGATTATACAACTGATAGTAAACTGCGCTTTAACTCCAATATCAATAGGGTAACTCTCAATTCAGCATACATGAGTTATTTATGGTCGATCTATCTGTTATCTCGTTGATCACTGAGTGTGGTTCAACTTCTACTTCCAATAGTTGGAACTAGTTAAGTTGACTTTAACTCAGATAAACTGACTTTAACTAAGATAAAAATAAATAAATTAATTATAGCTCAAAATAAACTCATCGAGGGATCCTAAAAATTAGGAACCACCCTACATGATTGAAGTTAAACCCTCAACTCGAATTAACTGAACCAAGTAAGTCAAACTAACTTAGTTAACTCGTACACCTTGTTATGTGATGTGGAATTACAATTTTTTAATTTAATTCAATGGAAAATTAAATTATAATATTTCTTGTTGCCATTTTCAACATCTATTGTCTACAAGCATTGTGAAAATCTCCTCTACTACTTGTATCATTCTCTTGCTCACCACTTTTGGAACGCTATGATTGATTATGTGTTAATGGAAAACAATATGTACAACAAGAAAATGTTGAACCATTCCATTTCATCTCCAACATGATATAAACTAATGTAGATAACAAAAGGAGGAGTTATGAATGAAATAAAGTTGTCAAAAGAATACAAAATTAATTACCTAGAAGAAGTCATATTCAACACAGGGTCGACCAGTTTGTTGAATAATATGAGATCTAGTAGAATTGAATAAGATTCCTTGGAGGTCCATGAGAGGGATGGACTCTAAAAAGAAAACTATTGCATAGAACCTCGGTCACTGAGTGGAAGGTCTGATGTAATGTTGTGGAAACTCAAAATAAGCCTTGGAATTTGATGTTCCACAATTTTTTTTTATTATTTTCAAACATATTTGAAAGTCCAAAATAATTTTGAAACATCCTAAATGATAGGTAAAAAATTTGAAACCTTATATTTGATGTCCAAGTATTTACCTTTCCGGTCATAATTTTAATGAGCAATTTAAATTATAATAAATAGTTTATAGATAAAGCTTTAGCTAAACAATTTTTCCTCTACATAGTTGTAGCACTCATTTCTTATTAACATTTCTTGGTAGATTCATTAAAAATGAAATTCATATAGACACAAGGGGGAATACTGAGAATGATTCGAGTAATGTCATTTTCTAGTTTCACACTATTGAAATACATTTTATAAACCATTTATTTGTCTTCAATAGTATAGCGTCTTCATAATGTGTCCTCTTTATCTTCATCAAAAATAGGAATTAATTATGTATATGTACATCTAATAAAAATAATTTATCCCCTTTCATCCATAATCTCCTTCCTAAGAACCTTCACAATTAGTAAGTGAGAGATATGGTTGAACCTAGCTTTCATTCTTAAAATTTTAGAAAAGGTATTTCTCAAATTTACATCAATATTTTTATATGTGATATAAACAATTATAAATAATCAAAGATGGCTTAATTGACATGCAAAAATCGAAGAATTAAGTTCTATAACTATATATATTCTAAGAGATTGATTACTTAAGATATCTAGTTTATTATATGTGTCATATTGTGTGGTTTTATTTTTAGTGGTTAATGAATATTGAAATACAATAGAATCTCATCTCTCTTTTTTTAGTCTTAGTTGTTGTCCCTTTCCCAGTGTATATATATTTTTATTTGGGACATTATCGAGTTGTAATTTCCAAAAATCCCTTGAACCTAGATATATTTTGGTGCTAGAGTTAGACTCGAGAGTCATTGTGACTACTTTCAATTCTACTTCCCAATTGTTATACAAAATTTGCATATAACTATTTAAAAATCTACATAAAAATATAAAATAATAAACATGAAAAACAAATGAACATTACCAAATTTCTATGACACCCAAAAAAATTTGAATTCCTTCCCTCCCTTCCATATAAAGATATTAATGGTACTGAATTCTTCCCTCTCATTGCAATCACATTAATTTCAGTTGAGGAGCCCTTCCCCATCTGGACGTTGATGATCTTCATCTCGTCCGTCGATCCAAACTGTTTATTAATCTCTCAATCCGATTGGAGGTATTTATAAATATTATTTTTTCTTCCTACGTGCTTAAAGTTCTCCTAGATGTACAGAGTGACGTTATGTCTCTGACCTCCATACAGAGACAATTTTGTGACGGAATGTCTCTGATGCTCATGACCAGATATTTTTGTGACGGAATAAAAATCATCTAGAAAGTAGAAAATGTCCCAGTCACCATGTGGTGGAGTTAGTGCAGTATCAGTTCATTGATTGCACGCACAGTCCACTCAAGCTGGGGGGTCTTTTATTGCACGGCTATGGACCATCAGACCATTGATGGCCTAGTCACCGTCTTTTAGTGGACGGCTCTGGAACAATTTTAATGGTGGATCCTACCTGAGTATTTCATAATTGTTAAGGTGGTTTATTGCCAAGAAATTAAAAGTGTGCCACATCTGGTGTTAATGACAGAGGTGTGAGACATTTCGTGTTAAGAACAGCGAAATGCTAGGGTGATAAGACGAGGAAATAACTAGGGTTCAGTTGCAATACCAAATCTCTGACGATATGGCAGCTTGAGGACATTGTTTCAGAGTTTGATATACTGAGAGAATTGTTGCGGAGGATTATTGTGGGAAGAATATTTATTTCATCTCTTATTTTGGAATCAATTTGATTATAATCATTATGGTGGGTATTTAATTTCGATATAATATTTACTAGTAATTATATGGCCAATATACATCTATCAATGACATGTATACATGGATAACCTCATTAATAAATATAGTTGAAATAGGTTGGCCAATATACATAGATCAATGACATAGAGAACCTTATTAATAAATATGGTTGGTAGATTTAATACTAATTTAAAAATTCATACTTAGTCATAAATATATAACAATAACAATAATAACATTAAAAACTTACTATTATATAAAAAATTATTATTATTATAATATTATAATTACAATAATTATATTATATTATATAATTATAAAAATTATAAAAAAAATATTATTATTATAATATTAAAATTACAATAATTATATTATATTATATAATTATAAGAATTATAAAGTGGTGGTGATGATGATGATGATGATGATGATGATGATGATGATGATGATGATGATGATGATATTATAAATCTCAAAACAAATGTGGTTGACCATGGTTGATTTTCAAATTGACACAATATTTGACGTAATGTGATGTTGGATCATGGTTGGCGATGATTAATTTTAATATTTAGACAATCTTTGTCAAAATGCAAAATTGGACAATGATTGGCCATGATTGATTTCCATATTGAGACAATCTTTGTCAAAATGCAATGCTGGACAATGGTTGACCATGATTGTTTTCCATGTTGAGACAATCTTTGTCACATTGTGACATTGTACCATGGTTGATCATGATTGACTAATGGGTCCCATCAATAGGTAGATTTTGAAGCCCATATTGTTATCCTCTAGCCCATAATTTCTTTCTTTCTCCACATTAATTTACATTTGTTGCTATAATGTGCTTAGTAGGAAGAATAAAGGGTATTTTTCATACTTCAGGCCTAGTGTGTTTTATGTGTATAGAAGAGAGCATTTTTGGGTAGATTTATGATGCAAAGGCACGTTGGAGGAAGCTAAAGGAAGTGTAGGAGGTTTGTCCCTTGCATTTACTCTTCTTTGATTCGAAGTGATACCTAGAATCACTCATATGCACTCATCTACAGCTCGAGATTCATTAACATTCCATGAACTAAAGTGCATGAAAGGATCTAAGGGAACTAGATCCACTAATTTCGAGATTTTGGAGGGAAGAAGTCCTCCACTCAAGGGAGTTTCCCCTCAATCAGTTTTTGTATAAATAAATAGGTGTAAGGGCTCACTAGGATTCGAACTTTTGGGAGCTAAGAAGAGTTATTGAAGGCCAAGTACTTGAGACTGTTATTTCCATTTTGGATGCTATATTTGAACTCCATTCTCTGTTAATGAAAGGTTCATTGTTGGTCTGCATATGATTTAACTTTGGGGGGTTGAAACCCTTGGGATAGGGCCCAACCCGGAGGCTTTAGTCCCTCTCATGCAATTTTCTTTTGTCTTTGTTTAAGTTGTTGTATTTATTTCCTTATTTAAGCAGAAGTTAGATTGCAAAAATTGTGGTTGCAGACTTGATCACAATCTCTCTTGTGGGAAGTGTGGTTGAATATTTTACAACAACAAGCCAAAATTATGTGTTTGTATTTATTTTGATGTAGCTAGTCTTTGGTTTGTAATTCTATTGCATACTCTGTTTTGGCACCCTATAAGTTAATATCATGTCTTTGCAAATGCATTAGATGCATATTGTAGGATATAATAACTCTTGATGAAATAAAATTCAACTCGACATTTCCACCTTGATTTATTTTTTTGTGGTTTGATCATTAGATGCATGTTCTCCCCAAGAGTAAAACAGGTTGATTGTTAGTCTGTAGGTACTACCAATGACTTGCAGGGATTAGCACATTCATCCTACATCCACTTTGTCACTTCCATCCTCCTCTTGGAAACCTCATACTGCTCTCAAATTCTACCTCTGAGATCATATTTTCAAGGTCAATGAAGGACACAGTGATTGGAATCTCGATTGGGGGCAAAAATTTGCTAAAAATAAAAATTTCTCATAATTGCTCGAAACTAGAACGACCCAATAGGTCTCGTCGCTAGAAATCCAATGCACTTCATTTCACTCAAAATAGAGTCCGTATGAGGAATATAGACCCTATTGTTCGTTTTCCTAAACAATTAAAAAATTTGCAAAAAAGGACAAAAAGGTGACGTGGAAGCCTAGTTAGCAAAAATGAATACTCTAGGAATATTTCCTCATTTCTCCCAATGACACTATGTCATGTTTCAATTCGCAGTTGGTGGATTAGTTGGTGATTTGTTGCGCTTTCATTGGTCTAATTTTAAGCCAATGGAAAGAGGACACGTGGCTAGCCTAGAGGCTGCCACCTGCCCCCTCCTCTAAGGCCGAAATTTGTTAAGTCTTGGTCAAATTTTATTAATATATGGTGTCACAAAAATTTATACATTTTCGCAAGGGCGGAGGTTGGGGTCGAACCCACGACCTCCCCCCCACATAACACGTGCTCTTACCACCATACCACACAACAAGATCTTAATTACATAGTCTGCGACATATATTTGAAGTTTCAATTGAGTTTGGGTGGAGTTATAAAGGGCCAACCCTCATACACGTGATTATGGTTCTATGCCCATTGGAGGAGACTTGTTACTAGTGGTGGGGTTAAAATTTAAACGTCGATTAATTACTCCATAACCCAAAGTTTAAAATACTAATCCGATTTTTAATTTGGATTTGGTTAATCGTACAATCATCTCTAAGATACTAGTTAACCCATATTTAACATTTAATTAAAACACTCTTATTTTGGAGGAAAAAATCGCAGAGCTCCAAATTTCAGCGCCACTTCCACATTTGGTGGTGCGAACTGGAGTTCTCTCCATATTTGGAGGGGTTTCCTAGGCCATAATTGAATGAGGCATAACTGAAGCATTTTTCAGTGAATTTTAGCTTAGAAAGAGTCATTCCTAAATGATTTAGATGCATGAAGCATGATGGTGCAATTTATACAGGCGGAGGAGCACTTATGTAATTGATTTTTCCACTTTGAAGATTAAAGAAGCCAAGGGCCACTTGGAGAGGAGGTCATGCCTAGTCCACTTTAAGACCATTTTCAGATCTTGAAGAGTCTATTTTGAGGTTTTTGGGTCTTCTGAATCCAATGGAATAGGTTGTAAAGCCATTGGATCAATTTAGGTGCATGTAATCAGAGAATTTACCATTAATCCAAAGAGGGTCAATCCATTGAATCAGGTCCATGGAGATGTAGCCCAGGAGGGGTGAAATCTGTTATCAGCTATTATGTAATGTGTTTGTTGTGTGTTATTTCTCTACAATTGACTTGTTGTACATATGTTTTTAAGAGCTAATTTACTTAATAATTTTTTCATAAAAGAAACAAAACTTGACACATAAACCCTTTCACAACTTTCTAATTTGAGATGATATTAAACACATTTTTTAATACTAATGACAGAGCTAGCACATTAAAACTAGTTTTCCCATATTCAAATCACACTGTGAGCATGTATTTTTGTGCAATATGGGCCTCTGAGGGGTGATAAGCTTGGAAGCATGCCTCACATATCCTTCATACACCCTCATCAGCCGTCCTCCACCTTAAGAAAACCTTTCTCACCCTCATGATGCTCTCAGACACAATCTTGTAGCAAAAAAGGGCAATCATGTAGCAAAACAGGGTACCGTGTAGCATCTTGTAATAGTCTTATAGCATATAATTGGCCATATTTACTCTAATATATTTATTTTGCATTTTGGGATTGAATAATGACCTCCAGGCTTTAAATCCATGATTGGGGAGACCCAAGGACAAATCTAGACCCATTCTTCCTTCACTGCAAGTACAAGACATCAATTAGTAGTAGGAGGAAAATTTCCACATTTGAATCACAATGAGTATTATTTTATGCAATGAGTACGAATCTTGCTACTAAAGCTAAAACCATCTTATACTCAGTCATATAAAGGGAAACTCTTCAATACAAATAGATTAGACCTCATTTTTGGAGTTACACTTTTAGATTTTCTAGTCGTCTATTGTCAATTTAATTTCTTCTTTCAAGGAAATTTGAAAATAGAGTAATGGTTTACATTCTACAAGTAGAGTGTTGATTTGATTTTTTGCAAGTAGGAGAACATGGCTCATTTCTGCAACTAGTATAGTCCTTTCCCTTCCTGCATCTATAGTTAGTATTTTAATTTTGTCGATGACATGTTGATTTCTGCAATTAGGATACTGTTCAATGTCCTACAATTAGAGTAGCCTGTTGTATTTTCATGCAAGTTCTCTTTGTAATCTAGATGAAGGAGTGGTCTAAGAATTCCTTGATCTGATTCAATAATTAAAGGTAAAATGAGTATATCTTGACCTATTTTGCAAATAACATTATCATCTCTAAGTTTATACGAACCCCGGGTTGATAATTTAAATTGGTAGCCTTGGGAGTTGCAACATTCTTGTTGAAATATCTCGGCTCATCACTTTTTCCATCATCGTCGAGGAGGTTTCCAAGCAGGTATTTTTTTTACTTGGAAGTTGCTTATTTTTTTCCCCTTTGTTCTTCATCAGTATTATTGATTTGAAAACTTCAAAAAAAAGAAGAGAAAAAATGAAAAAAACTAAGATAGTTCTTTCATGCCTCTTAGGAGTAGGGATAGTCAAGGGAATTTCCTACCAAAAACCCCCACCCCTTCAAGTAGCCAACCATAATTCTTCTATGGTGACTTTGAAATTTCCTCTCTAACTGCAGGGGAGATAGGCGACCCTCTAGGTGAGAAACCTGGAATTTTTTAGGAACCCATAGGGCAGGAAGAGTCGATATCAACTACCCAAACCATGCCTGAAAACAGACAATATGGGTTATTTCCTATCTAAGAAACCAATGGGTAGGCAATAATGAAGAATATAAGCCTCATTTCCCGTCCACACTTCCATGACCTAACCTCTGATGACTGTGACACATTCATGGTTGAATTTGTTGTTTATCTGAGGACCTATGTCTATATGTATGATGAAAAAAAGCTAAATTTGTTCCCACCCACCATTAAATATGCAAATTTATTGTGGTTTATGAACTTACCTCGAGGAAACATCACTACTTGGGCACAAATGAAACAAGCATTTAATGAGAAGTACAAATATTATTGTAGGTCTAATGAGACAAAAGAGGAATTATTTATGATGACCATAAGACTAGATGAATATTGAGAGGATTATTAGGAAAAAAACAAGCTCAACTATAGGAGGTGTTGGTCCCACATGTTTTGACAGTTTGGCAAATCAAAAGACAAGGCAACATCAGAACCAATCTTTAGAGTTCCAGGATCTAGTCCTCCTGTTCTCAGAGAGGGATCTCTCAAATGTTTGATCGCAAAGGTTTATCTTGTGTGCTTTGGGTATGATTTTAGACTAGTTATTAAGTGCGGGTTTTTGTTTATTTGGTTGGATTGAGTTGATACAGCAGAACATGGAAGGTCTAGGAAAGATAGACAGAAAGAGGAAATATCTGGTTCATTGGGCAATGGAGTCAAGAAAAGGTCATAACAAACTCATCGATGGATATGGGATATCAAAGGGCAAATCTAACTTGGCCACAGGATCCTTTTGTTTTTGGAATGAGATGAACATTAATGATTTGGAAAGAGAGGTTTAATTCTCAACAAAGGGAATCCGAAAGCATAATTTGAACAATAAAGAGCTCTTTCATAGACAGGGCTAACCATAAATCCTACAAACATTATTTAAGCAAATAATAACTTCAAGACAACTTTTAAAATGAAATCTAAGATTCGGGGAACTCCCTATTTCCTCAAAGATTTTATTTTAAAGGATTTAGAAAACATAAAAGATTCACTGATAATTGCAGTCATAGAAGAGGGAACACCTAAATAACATCTATGCTTACAACTATAACGACCTTCAAGACAATTTTTCAAGCAATGGAAAAGGCCAAGATCAAAATCGACCTCTTTGATTAACTCAAAACAATGGTACTTCAAAGGGAGACTTCAATAACAACTTTCAAGTGATAGTAGACAAGCAGGGAAAACCATAAATCATGCTAAAACCAACTATTTGAGCTATTAAGGAAATAAACAAGCATGAAGACTAAAGAGAAGGTTAAAAGCCTCTAAAATACTTCAGCAGAAGAAAACATAAAACAGTGAAGGGTGAACAGGTCTAAGGTGCTTCCAGGAGTCATTTCTTAGCCTAAAAATTTCAGCCTACTGTAGTAAGAAATTATGGAACATAATGAAAATAGGAGAAAACATTAAGCAGTTAGAATACTTCACCAACAACCAAGCTCATGAATCCAATGATAGAGCCTTCTCAGGAACGGGCATGCAACAGCATCATCAAGACATCCAAGACTTCAATTTTTTCTTCAACTTCAATAGACTATGTATTTATTTCAAAGAATTTCAGTATTACAGCTTGTGATCAACAACAACCAACAACTTCTCATCTTATGCAGAAGTACTTATAGGAAGATGAGGAGGTGAGATTTTAACAAAATATCTCAAGGACAATTAATGCAGAGTGAAGACTTCTCGGCCCTTTGAGAGGCTCGAGGGAGAAATTTACAGGTGGATCACTACATTAACTGTTTCACAATAAATATCAAAGCTCGGTGGAAGCTTTGTTTGACTTTGAGGCTCTGTGTATGTTTTACTGTAACTCTGCAGATATTTATACATTGGTTTCCTTGCAGAAATAACTTCTTGGCAATGCTGGAGGCAGATATTTCTTCGAGAAATAACTTCGGCCTCTGTTCTGAATGGTTTGAGGCGACAGGTGGCTCTTTGTAGTAGCTGAGGAATCAATTCGCCTCAGTTGAAGCGGTGGAAACCTCTCTGTCAGCGAAACACTTATGATTTTCTTAAATAGTGTCTTAATTCAGGGAATTAGGTTTTTATAAGCATTCTTAGCCATAATCCCCCAAATCAGTCTTCAATCTTCTGTCCTTCCGCGCTCTGTTCTTTAAAACTTATACTCTTTTAAAATCATGTTAAAACGCAGTGTCTTGTCAATGTGCAAAGCCGCACCGGGCCTTTCATGGTATCGACGCCCATGGAACGTCGATCAAATGCCAAAAGGGAACTCTGCAAATTCTTTCCATAAGCCGAAGGCATGGGAATCGTCATTCCCAACTCCCGAATTTTCTTCAATAAATGACGGAGACCCTTTAAAACCTACGCAAAACATAAAATAAATAAAGAAATCCTGCGTTTTTAGGTTTTAAACTGCTTCAGATGGCGGGGGAGGAACGTAGCCGTCGGATAAAAATATCTAACGGTGGAGATCGGCGCAGAACAGGAAAAGGAGAGTGGGGAGAAGAAATAAGGCGGGGTGGTTTTGGACCGTCCGATCTGGACACGTGGACGGTCCAGATCTAATCGGAGAATCGCAATCGGAGGGGGAAAAAAAGGGCACGATTGGAAAATGCCGATGCGATTGCGCGATCGGGGAGATTTGTGTGATTAAGCGATGACCGTTGATTTGAGGATCAGATCAATGGTGGGAAACGAATCGGCGGGTTTTGAAACGGCGGTAAGACTTGTGATTGGAGGGAATAAGGACCGTTGGATCGGCGGGAAATGGACAGACAAGATTAAATCGGAGCCATCACAATCGGGGAGCGCTGAAAAGGGGATGCGATTTAAAACTTGCGATTGAGCGCTGGTCGTTGATCTGAGGACCAGATCAACGGCGAGGAATGAATCAGAGGGATTGCAATCGGAGGTGGCAGGTAGGAGCATGCGATTGCGCAATCGGAGAAAGTTGCGATGCGATTTGGGACGTGTGATGCGATTTAGCGATGACCGTTCGATCGGCGGTGATCAACGGTGGAGATGAAACAGGGGGAAACCCTTTTATACACGTGAAAACCAAATTTTTTACAATAAAAACAAGTTAAAACGGGTTGGGCGGAAAATATATAAGTAAAGGGAAAAGGCGCCCGATTGCGGGGCCATGGGATATATGAACTGTAATATGCCCGGGAGTATATATAACAAGGGCCTATCGCAATCGGGCCATCGGGCCTGGTCTTTCTAATCTACCCATTGTGCTGTTTCCGATTGCGATTGCGCGATCGGCTCTTTTCAATCAACCCATTTATATTTATCATGTGATTTTAAGTTTTTAACTTAAAACTTCGGAAAGTGGGTTTTTGAGTTTATAAAGGAAATCTGTGTTTGGGAATGAAAATTTACAAGTTTTAAGCGCCAAAGGCGGGCTCTATGGTTATATGAGAAAATAATATGATCGGGGGTTTTATATGAAAAGGCTAATCGCAATCGGAGCTTTGTAATGGTTAAAAAAAAACATGCACCCTTGGATATTTGCAATGCGATTAGCGCCGAAAAGCTTTGGCGTTTGGTTTTGACGCATGGGCATGTGGGGGGAAATGGTTTAGGACTTAGCCCAAGGGGCTTAGGTCCAAAAACTTGTTTTTTATGAAAATTTTCAAGGTTTTAAATGGATTTGGGGGTTTCGGCTTAGCTTAAAAATAGTTTTAAACCATGTCAAGAGGATTTTTCATGAATGGAAGGGGAAACTTATGAAAAGTAGAGGAATAATATGGAGAAAAAAGGGGGAGAAAATGAAGGTTAGCTATGAGTGGGAGAAAGGGAAAAGATGATGGTTTCTTCGGCAGTTTCTTACATGAAATCAGCAGAATTAAGAGGAACAGTAATGAGGATTTTGGATAGAGGCATGAGGCCTACAAGGAGTCTTCAAGAGCCATCAGTGTTTAGAAATGAAAAATTGTTCCTTGAAGGCTCAAAACAGATCTAGCCACCTTTTGGTATAACAAAATATTATAGGTGGCTAACAGTGGCTCCACTTGGGGATGGTGCCTTCTTGAAGGCATCAAGAACTTCAGACTTGCATCTTTTGGGGGGCTGATTAGTTGCCTCATCCATTGGGCTGCTCTTCTCTGATTGAATGATCTTCTTTTGCTCCAGAAATGCTAACAACCATGAAAAACAATGGATCTTTCATCAACAAGATTTCTACCTACCCAATCCTACAGATCTAACATTTTTTCTTCTTAGAGTGCACTTGGATTGGCAAACTCTTTTTACAACATTTTATTCTTTTGAAAGTAGGAAATCTAATCTATTTCTACTCCTTATTTCTCCATGGATCCATATTAAATAGTTGGACCCAGATATTTCTCTACCTAATCTATTGTCTGTTGGGATTAAACTGTCCAACAGACTTTCATTCTCTAAATTCTACAACAAAAATTTAAAAACAGCCAAGTCAAGATTGAGTTGTTTGACTTGCTGTGATCTATGGCATAAAAACGAGCTACACATAGATTATTATTTGCAGAAAATTAAAATAAAAAATGGAAGGCTTAAGATCTGAAAGTTTCAAAGTGTTGCCTTCTCCTTTTCACAGCTCTGTTTTTTCTTTTATTTGAGCTGTCTTTGCTTTCTTCTGGTTCAGATTTTTTAGTTTGTTTTGAACCTTTAATTTCTATCCTAATCTATCTACTGATAAGCCAATATTAAACAGTTTGGCAAACCAAATTCACTGCCCTATCAGCAGAAAATTTAAAACTAATTAGTCAAGATTAGGCTGTTTGACTAACTAGAAGTGTGATAATCAGGAGTGGCATTTAAGCTTGCACACTTTCAGACTTGTTTCTCTTTTTTGGCATGGGGCTCTGCCTTTCTTGTTTTCAATCTTCCCTCTTTTCTTTCTTTTTATTTTTTTTTGTATTTTTGATTTCTTGATTTTTCTCCAAAGCAGAAAACAACAACTAACTACATGCTCGGAACTGAGCTTTATTGACATTCCTATCTAACCTATTCTAAACATGGAGTATTTACATATTCATATGATACAAAAGTGCCAATGCAGCCAGCTGAGTAATGTCAAGAAGAAGTAGTAACTCTGGCTGCTTGTCAGAGGTATCCATAGAACATATTGAAGGTTAACGTTCAATGTCAAGGCTATCACAGAAGGTGACAGCTTTTCATGTCTCTGGCTCTTGCAAAGGGTCAATTCTTGATAATTTGAGCCATTCAGGATTTCCACACACTCTTCCATAGGATAAACAAAGAAAAGATGAAGATTCTCTTCTTGATGGACCTCCATATTCGGTAGATTGTCTGCTTCCAAGGCCTCGACTTTGAGGGCTACGTCTTCAATATGTTCCTTGGAAGTATCTTCATCTTTAACCTGCACAACAGCAAACAGTGAAATATTTTCTTTGTCTAAATATATGCTTGCTTCTGATACAAATTCAGGCTCTTTATATGACAGACTAATATCAGTGAAGGGAGAAGTTTCTTCTTGAGAAGATGATATATCCACAATAGGATAGTCTTCTATTTGTTTTTCTCCTTCATCTTCATCATCCTCTGAACTGGAGGACTCATCATATTTAACAGTGTTGTCCTCTGGTAACCCTGGTATGCTTGTATTCAGTGGATTAATTTGTATGAAGAGGTTATTATATTCTTGAGCAGGAGAGTATTTAAAGGTTTCCTCTTTTTCAAGAGAAAGCTCCTTTTGCTCAAAAATTTCTTTATTGCTCTTCTCTTCACCTTCTGAGTTGAAAGGCTGCTGATTTCCAATTATGTGAAAGCCATTAGTGATGGATTAAAACGGATGTTTTTGGCTTTCAAGCTGGTGATGGTGAAAATGATAACACCAATCAAACGCTGGTTTCCCTGCATGATTAGTTTTTTCTTGGAACTCATCATCATCATCATCAGACTGATCGAAATTCGGAAAATCATCTGAATAAACAATTTTGTCAGTCGAACATATTGGGTCATCAGTTTGCTTTTCTTCTAACTGATCTACAAGATAACTTTCTAAATCTATACAACAAATTTCTTTATGTGAATGGGCAAGAGTGTTTGTTTCGCAAAAAATTTCAGAGACTGACTGTTTATAAATAGTCTGATCTATCTCTTTTTCTGTCAAAGGGAAGGATGTTTCTATGTTCCTTTGAACAGGAGTACAGCAGTTCTCTGTCTCTTGTGAAGACTGATTTTGAGGCTGGATTTCTTCTTGAGCCTCGGCTATAAGGGATGATGAGTCAATATTTGAGTTTTTAGGGATATCTTGAGGAATGTTTTTTACTTCTTGGATCATCTTTTCCTCAACTGATTCATCTATTTTTTTAAAAATTTTCAATAGGATATTAAACTCATGAATGGTTGTTAAAAGATCTTTAGGATGCATCTCTTCCAAAGCTTCCTCATTATCTATAATGTGTTGGGTGATGTTTTGTGATGGATCATAATATATTGCACCCCATGATAATGACATAGCATTTTCTTCATAGTTCTCATAGAACACATATTCAAGGTCTCTTAAAGAAAAAAAACTACTAGATCTTAAGCATTCATACCAATCCCTAGCTTTTCCTTCTAATGTTAACATGAAAATTTTCATTAGGCAGTCTTCATGCCACTCAACTTTCAACCTCCATACATGTGTGTGAAACTTGATAAGATGTAATAAAGGGTTATCAAACTTTTCACCTTGAAAAACAGGCAATTTGTCATCCCAATTCACCTGGGGCATCTTATGTGGAAACCCAGGGATATGATCTCTACTCGTTGGGGCATATCTTCGTTGTATTCTTGGAATCATGTTTGTAAATCCAGAAATTTTGTAAATCGAGAAAAGAGGTCAACATGTCCGGTCAATCGATTCGAGTCTTCTACCCGGTGGAGTCATTTGGTCTTGGGGTTTCGAGTCGTAAGGTCGCCGGTGGAAATTTTCGCTCTGAGAGGTAAACGTTTTATGGTTCTACCATGTGATTCTTGTGTCGTAGATTCTGGAGGCTGAATAAGCTCTCGAGGTGATCGAAAAACGATTGAAGATTTAATGCGGAGAACTATAAGGATAGCACCTGGGTTATCAACTATAGCAATTGGATCGAGGGTGAATGGATGCTAATGAATCTTTTTAGAAGGAAAACCACTGTCTTGCGTAATTAAGGCTTAGATAAAAGCAAGAAAAATTTGTTCATGCTCATGGCCAATCTTTTTTGAGAGGTTAATAAATTGTTTACACAAATCTTAATCCTACGGTCCTCTCTGTTTGAGTTTGAATGATCGTATAATGATAAAGGTTCTTCTCAGTGGAGTGTTAAAGTCTGCTAAGGATTGTGGAGTCGCCAAGTGGAAGTTTTTAGCTCCTACGGAGGTAAAAGGTTTTATGGTCCACTACCAATGTTTATTATGAAGCCAAACTTGGAATGTTTTTTGGGTTTTTCTGAGTTATTTTGTTTTTATAAGTTAAGAGAGTGTTCTAAGTCTGATTTTTCACTTAGCTAAGGTGTTCAAACAAACAGAGTTGCTCTTATGGCTTGGTAACTGGTTCCTTCGAGGTTTGGTAAGACTTTTCAAGAATCCTAAGGGTTTCTTAGTTTGTCACTGATTCAATCAAGTCCTATCATGATTGCCATTTGTGAGGCAGTGCTTGAAGAAAGTTACTTATGTTAAACTGGACCTAACAGTTTAAAGAAAGGTTTTGAAACCTCTAATTCTCAGTAGGTCCCACCGTGATCGCCATTATGTTGGTCCCCCGTGTTTTGACAGTTTGGAAAATCAAAAGACAAGGCAACATCAGAACCAATCTTTAGAGTTCCAGGATCTAGTCCTCCTGTTCTCAGAGAGGGATCTCTCAGATGTTTGATCACAAAGGTTTATCTTGTGTGCTTTGGGTATGATTTTAGACTAGTTATTAAGTGCAGGTTTTTGTTTATTTGGTTGGATTGAGTTGATACAACAGAACATGGAAGGTCTAGGAAAGATAGACAGAAAGAGGAAATATCTGGTTCATTGGGCGATGGAATCAAAATAAGGTTATGACAAACTCATCAATGGATATGGGATATCAAAGGGAAAATCTAACTTGGCCACAGGATCCTTTTGTTTTTGGAATGAGATGAACATTAATGATTTGGAAAGAGAAGTTTAATTCTCAACAAAGGGAACTTGAAGAACATAACTCAACAATAAAGATATATTTGATAGACAGGGCTAACCATAAATCCTACAAACATTCTTTAAAGAAATAATGACTTCAAGACAACTTTTAAAATGAAATCTAAGATTCGGGGAACTCCCTATTTCCTCAAAGATTTTATTTTAAAGGATTTAGAAAACATAAAAGATTCACTGATAATTGCAGTCATAGAAGAGGGAACACCTAAATAACATCTATGCTTACAACTATAACGACCTTCAAAACAAGTGTTCAAGCAATGGCAAAGGGCAAGATCAAAACCGACCTCTTTGATTAACTAAAAACAATGGTACTTCAAAGGGAGACTTCAATAACAGCTTTCAAGTGATAGTAGACAAGCAGGGAAAACCATAAATCATGCTAAAACCAACTATTTGAGTTATTAAGGAAATAAACAAGCATGAAGACTAAAGAGAAGGTTTAAAGCCTCTAAAATAGCCGACGAGGAAGAAAACAAAACGTTGAAGGGTGAACGAATAAAGGTGCTGCTTCAAAGTCATTTGTAACCTAAAACTTTAGGCCCTCTTAATAAAAATTATGAACTATTGAAAACGAGGAGAAAACATTAACTTGATTCAGAATACTTCACAACCAAGCTCATGAATCCAATGATAGAACTAAGAATAGGGCATGTGGCAGCGTCACCTTGAAGACATCAAGACGTTTGTTCTTCAACTGTCGGACTATGTATTTATTTCAAAGAGTTTGATGTCTGACTTGATATCAGCAACAGCCCAACAACTTCTCATCTTGTGAAGTACTTATAGGAAGATGAGGAGGTAAGTTTTAACAAAATATCTAAGGGACAATTAATGCGAGTGAAGACTTCTCGGCCTTTGAGAGGCTCGGGAAGTTTACGGTGGATCACTACATTCGCTGTTTCACAATAAATATCAAAGCTCGGTGGGAGCTTTGTTTGACTTTGAGGCTCTATGTATGTTTTGGAGTAACTCTGCAGATATTTCTGCATTGATTTCCTTCGAAGCTGTGTAACGGCAATGTTGGGCGAGATATTTCTTCGACGGTAACCATTTTCTGTGCAGATAGTTTTGAGGCGACAGGTGGCTCTTTGTAGTAGCTAAGGAATCAATTCGCCTCAGTTGAAGCGGTGGAAACCTTTCTGTCAGCGAAACACTTATGATTTTCTTAAATAGTGTCTTAATTCAGGGAATTAGGTTTTTATAAGCATTCTTAGCCATAATCCCCCAAATCTGTCTTCAATCTTCTGTCCTTCCACGCTCTGTTCTTTAAAACTTATACTCTTTTAAAATCGCGTTAAAACGCAGTGTCTTGTCAATGTACAGAGCCGCACCGAACCTTTCATGGTATCGACGCCCATGGAACATCGATCAAATGCCAAAAGGGAACTCTGCAAATGGTTCTTTCCATAGGCCGAAGGCATGGGAATCGTCATTCCCAACTCCCGGCTTTTCTTCAATAAACGACGGAGACCCTTTAAAACCTGCACAAAACATAAAATAAATAAAGAAATCTTGCGTTTTTAGGTTTTAAACTACTTCAGATGGCGGGGGAGGAGCGTAGCCGTCGGATAAAAATATCTAACAGTGGAGATCGGCGCAGAACAGACAAAGGAGAGTGGGGAGAAGAAATAAGGCGGGGTGGTTTTGGACCGTCCGATCTGGACATGTGGACGGTCCAGATCTAATCGGAGAATCGCAATCGGAGGGGGAAAACAAAGGGCGCGATTGGAAAATGCCGATGCAATTGCGCGATCGGGGAGATTTGTGCGATTAAGCGATGACCGTTGATTTGAGGATCAGATCAACGGTGGGAAACGAATCGGCGGGTTTTGAAATGGCGGTAAGACTTGTGATCGGAGGGAATAAGGACCATTGGATCGGCAGGAAATGGATGGACAGGATTAAATCGGAACCATCGCAATCGGGGAGCGCTGAAAAGGGGATGCGATTTAAAACTTGCGATTAGAAACTTGCGATTGAGCGCTGGCCGTTGATCTGAGGACCAGATCAACGACGGCTTAGGTCCAAAAACTTGTTTTTTATGAAAATTTTCAAGGTTTTAAATGGATTTGGGGGTTTCGGCTTAGCTTAAAAATAGTTTTAAACCATGTCAGGAGGATTTTTCATGAATGGAAGGGGAAACTTATGAAAAGTAGAGGAATAATATGGAGAAAAATGGGGAGAAAATGAAGGTTAGCTACGAGTGGGAGAAAGGGAAAAGATGATGGTTTCTTCGGTAGTTTCTTACATGAAATCAACAAAATTAAGAGGAACAGTAATGAGGATTTTGGACAGAGGCATGAGGCCTACAAGGAGTCTTCAAGAGCCAATAGTGTTTAGAAATGAAAAATTGTTCCTTGAAGGCTCAAAACAGATTTAGCCACCTTTTGGTATAACAAAATATTATAGGTGGCTAACAGGAGGGATAACTATACCCTTGAACCTGAGTCACTCAAGCTATTACTTCTCTGAGGGATCAAGGAATATGTAATGGAGGCCCTCAACATGCCATCTAGACAAGACATTTACCAAATTTTTTATGATGACATCAAGACAGTATTCAAGAATAATTCTAGGGTTGTTAGGAAATAGCGTAGGTCTAGTTAAGGCCCCGTTAGCTCATCTCCCTATGCGTCAACCATCAAACATGAGATAGGGAGTATGTTGGAGGATTTCAAGAGTGAAATGTTGCATACCTTTTCCCTAAAAATTGACATTTTTTAGATTAAAACGAAGAAAGAGGAAGTACAAGGGAACTATCGATATTTTGTGCTAGATTCACTAAGAGGCATTCTAGAATTGAATGCTCACTCAACACCATAGAATTTTTCTTTGTTTGTGAGGAAAACAATGAAAAAAAATAAATGTCTTTTTGCCCGACCTAAAAGTTGTAAACCAAGGGGCAGAAAATGGTTCAGACCATCTCTTCTTCATTAACTAAAGGAGGTCCCAAGGCACTCGACCATATCAACATGACATGCAACATGCACATTATCCTCCTTATAATCCAAATTATAATGCACCTTTCGAGCCTTAGTACCCTTCCACTCATCCATCATGGTCCATACCATCTCCTTGGTATTATACTCATAAATACCCTCCTTAGCCTATTCATCCTCATTTCTAGCCATATCCACCTCAACCTCCTCAATGGGGAAACCCCTCAAAAGGATGTAGGCCTAAAGCAGCCCAACCTCCTGTTTTAATGCCTCCTCCTCAAACGCAACCACAACTCCCTCACCCTAAACCACCTAAGCAACTAAAAATTCCTTCCCAACCTAATCTCAACCTGTAAAATAAGTAGACATAGTAGGTTTACGATGGGGAGATGCCATATCCTACTTATGTTATGGAAATACAAGAGATCAACCTTTGGTATCGGAAGGTACTTCCAAATTCTCACGCACCTTGTCCACCTGAAGAACTTGAAGAAGATAAAGAAGATAATTCCCCTCAAGCCAATGCGCCTCACTATCCCAAAAGGTTAGTCCAACCTAAACAACACACCCTAGAAGAGGCTGAAATTCTATGTGAAATGAAGAACATGTGTGTCAAAATACCCCTTCTCTAGGCCACCAAATATGTCCCCATCGACAACAATATTATCAAGGAATAATGTTTTAAAATGATTGGGAGAAGAAGGAGAGATACCCCCACTATCATTTTTGTTGTGCAATTGTCTAGTCTAATGCTTGGGAGGGTGATGTCCCTAAAGTAATTGGATCCTGGTAGCCCAGTGGTGGATGTGCACATTGATAGCATTATTATCCCTAATACCTTGATTGACCTTGGGGCTCCAATAAATGTAATGAAAAAGGAAACCATGCTCAAGCTCAACTTCTAAGGGGACTTGAGGAAGACCACAATAGTCTTGTAGCTTGCAAATAGATCCATAGTAGCTCCTTAAGGATTTATTAAGGATGTAATGATATCCATAAAATCTTGGGAGTACCCCACATATTTCCTTGTCCTTTAGGAAAAAAACCAAGTTTAATGGTTACCCTCTCATTCTAGGAATACCTTGGTTTGCCACTTTTTATTCCTATGTTACTTACAAGGTTTCGAACGTGACCATCAAGAATGGGAATCTATCAAAAAAACGTGTGTTATACCCTCCTTCTCAAACTTCTATTGAGCATAACTTTCCCTTGTGGTTAGAGGATGACGATCTGAGAAGAGTTTTGTGAGACATCCCTCTACCCAGTCTATAAACTAAACATTATTGTAGGAGGCATACAACTTTATCAAGACCACCTTATTGACCATATATTCTAGAGTCAACCTCCCACTGCCATGCTAGTTGAGGAACTGTTGAAATAATCCTTGGAAACTTTTGAGAGAAATCCATGGACTCATATGTTCTCTATTGACCCTGATCCAGATCATTCCAATATTTTGGAGATTATCCCATCTAGAATTGTTGTGCCTCCAATTTGTCATGATTTTGCTAATCAAACCATCCATTTTTTCATCATTACACTCACCCATTGTCATCATTCTTAACCATACATTTTTACATTGTATATTTTTATTATTTCCATTATTTTTAATGGATTAAGGAGAATTATCCATGGTTTTACTAATGATAGTTTTTCGAGTGCAAGTGTCTACCATTAGCCAAGTTTCCATGGTTGTCTCCATGATTGAGGTAGTAGAACCACTCTAGAATAAAATATAGCGCATGGACATTATTTCTAAAGGTTCCAATATGGATTTTTATTGGTCAAAATCCACCTAACTTGCACGTGTGGACATCTAGCATCAATTCAAGGGAGAAACGCAGAAAATTTGACTAGTCAACTTAAAAGGCGTTTTCTGAGAAAAGGTAAATGAATTTCAGAAAATGAAAACATTGTTTTTGTTCATCACATGCCCAATTAGTTTTTGATTTGTTATTTTCTCAAATTCATAAAAATTTTAGATATTGTACAAGATTGTTGGAGGCTTGTTTTCTATATTACGTGGTTAGGCGGTTTTTCAATTTGTCATTTAATTCATAGTCAACAAAAATGCAACAATGAGCTTTTCTTTGGAAAATTCGTGGCATAGAGATAAGTTTGATTAGATCTGGGATGATCTTTGATCCAAAAATCCATCAAATTTTATTTGATTTGATCTATAAATATCCCATGACCATAATTGGGGCAATAAAACTATAAGTTTGTTGTTGCTTTAGAGATCTCTAAATTTCAATCCCTTTGATGACAGGAGAGGGAGGAGATGATTACTTGAAAAACTATGTTGAGAATACAAACCTTTTTTTATGTTTCATTACCTTTTTGTGCATGGTATCGATCTCCATTTAAACTTGTAGAGGATTTGTGTCATTGTCTACATCCTGTTGGAGGCCCCCCTAGAGTTGTAAGGTTTTCATTAACTGTAGATAGCATTTCAATTCTCTGTTTTGTTGTAGAATTTCATTAGTTTTTCTAAATGCTTGAGTTTTTCTTTTTGAATGATTATTTTTAGAGCAGGATTGTCTAATTATTTTGTTGTAGGAAGAGAAAGTGAAGTCGAGACCTCTTATGCACATTAAATTAGTTTGATAGAGTGTGGATTGATGTATATTTGTAGTATATATTAAGTGAAGAATGTTTCAGTTTCCAATTGGTGTGATTATAGATTTATTTTATTCTTGAAGTGATTTAATTTTAATGCCCTTTCCCATAAGAAAGTGTGATAATCTCCTTTCTACAAGTGTGATCTTTCTTTCAAGCAAAGTGTGATCTCTCCTTTGAGAAATTGTGATCTTTGTTTTAAGAAAGTGTGATTTTATTATTTTGAGCGAGTATAGTGATTTTGGTTTAAAACTAATTCCTTCCAAGAAAGTGTGATCATTTTTATTTGAAGAGTGAAATAATAAGGACTTCTAGCCAATACAATGCACATACACTTCATAAGTATACTAGACTTGGTTGACAATTTACGTAAGTAGATTAACATCAATTAATTTACCAAAAATGTTGGCATCGTTGTCAGGGAAGTGTATATAGGAGTCTTCTTATTTTCATTAAAAATAAAATAAAATAAAATAAAAAAATTCACCTACAACCCCCATTATATCACGTGGTGGAGTAAGAGACACACATCCACATCATGAATTCCTAGTTTTGCAGGTACAAAAATATGTGACAAAGGTGGTATAAGAAATGGTTGAAGATGATGATAATGAGGAAGATCCTTTTGGATTTCCCATTCAAGAAACTCATGTCAATTTTCATATGAAGAGAATCCCTCCATCCGTATTTCATAACTTCAAAGGTATGAGATCATAAGACCCAATTTTTTTTTTTTTGAATTTGAAATCATTCGTAGATCTTATGGCTACTCATTGCACATTCAAAATTTCAATTTTTTTTCGACAACAGTGAAGGATAGAGCTCTGAAATGGTTCATGAATTTAGGAAAAAAAATCTATAAGGAAATGGGATGATATGAAAATATTATTTTGAAAAAATATAAATATTATTACATACACCATGACCTTAGAAATTAAGTCTTTAATATAAACGAAAAAGAGGATGAAATCCTAGAATATTTAGTGGAGAGATTTACTTATAATGTCAAAATATATAAATTGCATAATTTAGGATCACACACATTAAAAATTATTCTACTAAATTCTATAATCGATGAATGGATTGATCTTCTTAACCTGGTGGGAAAAGGGGATGTCTCTCAATTTTCATTTCAAGAGATTTTTGAATTGTGCAAGAACATATCAAGAGGAAAAGCAAAGTATGGAAGTGATCCGAGTAAATTCTTGATACCCTTAACGGAGACCATTTAATTCGAATGATGTTTTAGAATTACATTTAATTAAAGAATTAATGAACATAAATGAAAAACTGCATGTTGTAAAGAATAGGAATATAACAAGCATGAGAAACATAAGACATTGATAACGGAGTTCGTCTAAGAGGGACTACATCTCCGAGCCTCGGTGTCAAGATGGTGTACGCCGCTGCATTAAGTGTTGTAAGGAGTGAAGATGTACATGGATTTTTATTTTATTTTTCTGTCGTACAAGCAAAATTCCCTCATGCAGGAGTGGCTAGACCTCTCTACGAGATGTTCCACTATAGGAACTCTCATTCAAAAAAAGGACTCCTATCAGTATCACAATAACTCACACATAATGACTATGAGTATCCCGTCAACATGGAAAACAAAGGGATGTCAAACAACATACATGTGATAATGAGTATCCCACCAACATGGCATAATAGGGATCTTATACATAATACAAATCCATGATATAAAATACATCTCACATCAATAAAAAAGAAAAAATCTCACATCAAACATCAACAGGGATTTTTACAGCACAATGCATCTCAGAGACAAATAATTACATGAAATACTCTCATCATATACCTCACACTAAAGATGATTGAAGAAGGAGTTTCTCTACTACTGGATCTAAAATCATGATCGCAATCATGGCGTCAAAAGGTGTGAAATTGGTTGCTCACTCACTGAATTCTAACACCTGCATCTCCACCTTGAAAAGTGGTCGAAAAGTATAAAGCTCAAATGGAAAATCTGAATACACCATCAGATTCGTGTCATTGAATAGTGCAAAATCGACTGTCAAATTTTTTAATTTTCACAAAATGAAATTCTAGGCCTTAGGGAATCTTTTAGATTCCTCCTAGATTCCTCAAAGATGTTGCTCTACCGGGAATATGTAAATATGCAACTCAAAGTAGGAATCTGATCTCACCATTGAGATCCTTGTGAAATTTCAAGAAGAATGAGTATAAAGTTGATCTCATTCTGACACCGGTGAATTTCGGCCTCCAAGGAATCTGAATGATTCCCTCAGGATTCCTGAAGATTTTTCTCCACGGGGAATTTGCAAAACCGCCACTCAAAAGATTCCCTTGGCATCAAACAGGAATATGTATCGAACTACGTGCCTGCATTTGCCTCAAAATTCGTGCATGTACTTCTTTTGCCTTGGCCCTGGGCGCACTTCTGAAAATGTGGTTTTAAATAAAAATTTGTAGGCAGATTAACCAACGAACATAGTTGGCTTGTTGGTAAAAAATTAGAAAATGTTTAAGGGAAGTCGGGGATCAAATCTCCCCTCCCAAAAATTTGCATACTAGGTTTCTATTGGGGCATTTTGATTTGGGAGGATCGAGTCTGCGTTGGGCAGCGCGCCCAACAAATCCACTCGTTGGTAGAATTTATGGTGGTGGTACATGTTTTAAAAACAAAGCATATGATATATGATACGGTTGGGGTATGGAGTATGGTTTTGCCATTTTACATGGTGTATACCAATGTCATAACAACATATGCCTATATCCTCCACCACATGAATATATTTTGTAATAACCATTTTCCCATTCATGAAAAATTTCGTTGGCATGGTTATAACCATATTCAACCCACCATATTTATATTTCTTGAATTGAATTTAGTGGGTGAGGTTAAAATCAAAATTTTGTTTTATTTTGATTTTATTTTATAGTTATTAAATTAAATGATTTTGTTTTTATATTTTGTTTTAATAACTATATGTTATATGGTTTTTTTTGTTTTATATGATCTAATAATCATATTTTAATATGTTTTTATTTTGTCTTTTTGTGCAGGTTGAGGACCAATGGAGAATCGCCATGTGTCAGAAGTTGAGGGGCTGCCATGTGGGTCCCACGTGCTCACTGGGATGGCATGTGGCACACTGTGGCCCCACGTTCCCTGCCTTAACAAAACTTCAAACTGCTCTAACTCCCTCATACGAGCTCAGATTAACATGTCATTTGCACTGTTGCGATCAGTGCAATGAGCTCTTCAATACAAAGTTGAGTTTTCCACCTTCTCGTGCCTTTGAATTTTGAGCCTTTTTCCAAGCCACTGTTGTCTTAAGATCCACCTGGATCAGGAAGATACCCTCAAGATCCAATTATGGAAAGAGTAAGTAAGTCGACATCAGGATTGGCAATTCAAACCGAAATTAAATATTTTCTAAACATTCTTGGTAATTTAAATGAAAAAATTGATATGTTAAGAATACAAAACCGGAAAAAAGTTGAGAATGATACTTCATTTATATGTTTCCCTAAATGTAGAAAGAAACATGCTTTGCATGAATGTCCACTTGATAGCATTAAAATTTGTGAAATATGTGTAGGATCATGTCATACTAAATATTTGTTGTCATTACGAGGGTTAAAGGAAGTTAACCAAGGAGAAATCAAACACTAGAACAATCCTATTGATTTGAAAACGGGTTGGATAACTTGTTATGATTTTCAAGAACCTCCCACTTAGTTAAACAAATAAAAGATCTAGCTTGTACTTTACTTTGGCAGAAATTTTTACTTGAAATAGGTGTATGTTTTTTAACAATTTAAGTGTCTTAAGTCCATTTGTTTTTTCTGAAATTAAACGTGTAAAAACAATATAATTCATAAAATAAGCATCCAAACATAATAGCAAAATTAATCTAGGAGTTCACCCGAATATCGTGGGCTACGTCTCCTTGAGCTTTTGTCATCTTGACTTGGCTCTTTGGGATTATGGTAAAGTTTCTTTTACAACTTCTACACTTAACTCCAATAGTTACTAGACTAAACAAAAGGGCTTATAATACCATCTATATCCCTGTCATGGTTTTCATCACTCTACAAACAGATCTAGGCTCCCTTAGACTTGATTCCTTCAGTCGGTGCTACGAGCTACATTGAGATTATATATGGCACTAACTCCTTCAAAATTATTTTTTTGTCCCTAAAACCTCACCTAATATCTCTATCACACATCATACCTCCAAAATGGACTGATCTTTTTCTCAAAATGAGCATTGCATCCCAAAACTAGGCCTTCCTCCGCGGTTTGCCCTAAGTTGCCCAAAATTTCACTGTAGCTTCTCGAGCTCTAGAAATATTCAAATGAATATATAAATCCCTTAAATGGATTCATAATGTCAAAAATAGTTAGAATAGACTATTGGCTCACTGAAATCGGCCTCTGACTGCTCCGATTTTGCCTACAACACCTGTCGACACCCCCTGGCACTAGGGTCACTAAAAAGTTCTTTGATGTTTTCTCGACCTCTATAATTCCTCAAAAGATTCTCAAAAATCCTCCATTGGAATAATAATGCTCACTATATTCATAAATGACTATTTTTTTGCGGCATAAGGCCTCTAGATGCCCTAGCTAGGCCCCGAACTGCTGCTAGCACTTGTTGGCCCTGGTGGCCCCTGGAACTTCACTGAATCATATTGGCTTTGAAAATTCCTCTATAGTCTCTAAAAACCACACCATTACTTCCAGAACATCTGAAACATCCAAAATTTACTATTGGATTTCTGAATAAGGCCTCTAGCTCCCCTGGCAAGGCCTCAAACAGCTGCTGGGCCCTGGTGGCCTTCGTGGCCCCTAGAAATTCACTGAAGCAAAACCATACTAAAAATTATTTTTATGGCTCTTCAACCCTCACCAACAGCTCTAGAATTCCCGAGATGGTCGAAATTGACTATTGGCACTCCAAAATTGATCGAATATAGCTCAAGATAGAGTCAGAACACATTTTGTTGAATGACACCCAAAAAAGCCACACTAATTGTGGAGAAATGGACTTAACTCCAGTTAGATTCGGCACAATAGAAAAAATTGGCGTGCCCTCCATAAAAAACGCCAGCCAAAAACCATATCATTTAATGTTTTTGGTTAAGCGGAGGGGGTGGCCACATGCCAACCCCTGCAATCCCCACGGTTATGCTAACCGTACTGCATAACTATCGGCATAATAAAATATGACTGCACATGTGATGTGTCTTGGTTAAAAAGCATTGGATGTTACTATTATTAAACCATTGGACCAAAAAAATATGTCACGGTTGTAACATTTTCATGTGACCAATCAACAGGTTTAACCGTCGTGGAAATGGGCTTAAGCCCTTGGTCTTTAGGGCCGCAGTTGTATGGGAGGGGCTAGCCCTCGGGGCTGGCCCCTCTGAACCGCCAATCAATAAACCTTTAAAATTTAAATATAGCTTCTGACCATTATTTGTTAAGAACTAACACAACCCATTTGGGAAAGCATAGGCGCTCTATGCGTGAGATCTTGCGTTCGAACCTAGCCGGCTCCAAACAACATTTTAACAATTCGTTCCCGGACCACGTGGCAACCCTTGATTAGTCTAATTTAAAACATGTCCACCCAATCTGCGAACAATGATGTGCCACTTGTCAAGACCCGATTGGTCCAAGTAGAATATTACAGGGAATATTTTGGGGAATATTCTGAGGAATATTCGATGAATATTGCCTGGAATATTCTTTTTTAAATTTTCCCAGGTCCAATTCAAACTTGGTCAAAGTCCAATTTTTGCAATTTACTGGACTTTTCAAACTAAGAGAACTTCTTCATATGGTATCGGTTTTTCGAACTGTTCATGGTGATAGAATCAGGCAGACGATATCTATCCGGTCGCTCAGGTTCGACACACTTCTAAACATTTTTAATTTTGAGCTATCACTTAGGTCCATGATCCAATTCAGATCACACCTCCCCATTAGGAATCCTTTGGACCCCAAAAGACAGATATGTTGATCTATACAGAAGATTTGAGTACATTACCCTCTTCTTTTCAACCTCCATACACTTTCGTTGCATGGCTAGTGCCTTTGAACCACAACTCGAAGGTAGTCAACATTTTTTGTCATGCATGCGCTTGTCCTCCTGTTAAGAACTGTCTTCCTTGCACTCACTTAGAAATTTATGGCGAGAAATTTACAGAAGGTAGTTGAAGATCGCTTCCTTGATCATCGATCCAAGGTGGCTCAAACAAACATGATATTATAGCAGAAATACATGCATACTTGACTGAAATTTGCATATCTACAAATGAAAGTATGTATTACCATGTCAAGAATTCAAACCACTTCTTACCAAGCCACTTCCGCAGTGACTTTTTCTGCTACAAATATTCTTCATGTGAAACATCTGTTCTCACATCAATGATGGAATCCTTGGTTCCACTTTCGCCAGTATTTATATCCTCTTGCCTCATGTGCTTGGGATGATTAGTTGGATGCAATGTCCAACATTGGGTAACATGTCCCTTTCTCTGGAAATGTGTGCAAGTCTTATGCACCTTCTTTGCAAGTTTCCTTTGCCTCAACTTCTTCCTGTATGCCTTCATCCTCTTCCAGCAGCTCAAAACATCATGGTTAAACATACCACAATATGCACAACAACTCTTTCTTCCATTCACGCATGAAAAATTTTCATGCCTTGCAGGAACATAATCAACTTGACTATGAGAAGATATATACCTCAAATGCTACTTTGTATGTCCATATTTTTTTCCTTCATGAGGAGATGAACTTGTAAAGGTTCCGGCTTTCTCTTGAAGACTAACATCAATGTTCATGTCTTGAAAACTGTCTGACCTCTTATGCTCGCCATAAGATGCATGTCTACACACATCTTACTACAACATAGGCTTCAAACAATGGAAATCAACTTGGAAAGAAACTTGACATGTTTGTATATTATAACTTGGAACAAAAGGCCTTCTTAAAGTTTCCTCACATGACTTCATGGATTTGGAGTCTTCACCATAATATTGAACATAACCAAGACCAAAATTATTAGGTCATTCCTCAACCAAAATAGGATCAATCATTCCTTGTGCATGCTTGCCTAAACGCTTTCCTTAATAACCCATTTTAAATATTAACTTGGACCCTATACCTCTAGTGTGCTTTTCAAATGAACCAACACATCTTTCTGAAGAGGAAACTGAAGACAAATTAGAGTGAATTACCTCTGCTTCACAAGGCCTCTTGGGCTTGATGGAGATGCATCTCCATCTCATGAATTTTTTGAATAATTTCTTCCTTCTCTTCCTTCATAGAAACCAATTGCTCATGAAGTCTAGTTCTTTCTCTTCTATCTTAAAACATAATCTGCACCATGTCCTTCAACATGTAAAAGTCTCACTTCATATCTTCATCGAAGAATCTTGTGAAGGAGGAGGATTTTGAAACCTAACTTGAAGAAGTTGTCATTATAATGTCAATGAACAAAATAACTTCAAAAAAAATTCACAAATATTTCAAAAACTATTGACAAATATTCTGAAACAAAATGGCTATAGAGTCAAGATCTTCTTCACGCAACCTTTTTGCAAACACCCTCTTGTGCTTCAACGGTTACCTTGAGGTCATTTGGGTAAGGAAGTTTCCTTCAGCCCTTCTTCCTTCTTGTCCTCTCCTAGACTTATCTATCAGTAGCTCTCCCTTCACCTCTAGAAAACTCAAGCAATAATCAGTTAGCAAATAGTCAATCAATAAAAAATTTTGCATTGTTTAAACACCTTCCAATAAGGCAAGAAAGATATTGCGCTGCCAATCAAGAAACCAAGTGCTCCGATACCAACCTGATCTAAAAATTGGTTGGGTAACTTGTTATGATTTTCAAGAACCTCCAACTCAGTTAAACAAATAAAAGATCTAGCTTGTACTTAACTTTTGTGGAAATCTTTACTTGAAATAGGTGTATGTTTTTTAACTGTTTAAGTGTCTTAAGTCTATTTGTTTTTTTTGAAATTAAACATGTGTAACAGAAATATAATGCAGAAAATAAACATCCACACATAAATGAAAAATTAATCTAGGAGTTCACCCGAATATCGTGGGCTATGTCTCGTTGAGCTTTTGTCATCTTGACTTGGCTCTTTGGGATTATGTTAACATTTATTTTACAAGTTCCACACTTAACTCCAATGGTTACTAAACTGAATCAAATGGCTTAAAATACCATCTATATCCCTGTCATGGCTGTCATCACTCTGAAAACAGATCTAGGCACCCTTAGACTTGATTCCATAAATCGATGCTCTGAGCTACATTGAGCTTCTTTATGGCACTAAATCCTTCAGAATTATTTTTATGTCCCTGAAACCTCACCTAATTTCTCCAACACACATCAGACCTCCAAAATCGACTAATCATTTTCTCAAAATGAGCACTGCATGCCCAAACTAGGCCTTCCTCAGTTTTCCATGGGCTGCCCAAAAATTCACTGTATCTTCTTGAGCTCTATAAGTCTTCAAATGACTCTGAAAATCCCTTAAATGGATTTAGAAAGTCAAAAATAGTCAGAATAGACTATTGGTTCACTAAAATCAGCCTCCAACTGCTCTGGTTTCACCTACAACACCTGTCGATACCCCCCGGCACTAGGGTCACTGAAACATATGATGGGTTATCAACCTCTAGAAGTCCTCAAAAGCTTCTGAAAACTCCTCCATTGGATTCATAATTCACATTTAAGTTAGAAATGACTATTGGTCTGCTATATAACGCCTCTAGTTGCCCTGGCTAGGCCCTGAACTGCTATTGGCACTTGCTGGCACTAGTGGCCCCTAAAACTTCACTAAAGCATATTGGCTTTAAAAATTCCACTACAGGCTCTCGAAACACCATTAGTTCCAGAACATCTGAAACATCCAAAAATGACTATTGGATTTTTGAAGAAGGCCTCTAGCTCCCCTGGCTAGGCCTCAAACAATTGCTGGCCCCTAGTGGCCCTAGTGGCCCCTAGAACTTCACTGAAGAAAATACCTGCCCAAAGTCCTCTGATTGCTCTGAAAACCTCACCAACATCTCTGGAATTCCTGAGATAGTTGAAATTGACTATTGGCACTCCAAAATTGGTCGAATATAGCTCAAGATAGAGCCTTAACTTATTTTGCCCAATGACACCCAAAAAAGCTTGACTAATTGTGGACAAATGGACTTAACTCCAGTTAGATTTGGAACAATAGCCAAAATTTGCGCGCCCACCATAAACACCGCGAGACGAAAACCGTAACATTTAATGTTTTTAGTTAAGGGGAGGGGGTGGCCACATGCCAACCCCCACAATCCTGGCAGTTATGCTAACTGCACCACATAATTGTCTGCATAATAAAAGGTGACTGCACATGTGATGTGTCTTGGTTAAAAACTGCTGGATGTTATGGTTATTAAACTGTCACACCAAAAAAATATGTCGCGGTTGTAACATTTTCATGTGACTAATCAACACGTTTAACCATTGCAGAAATGGTATTAAGCCGTTGGTATTTGGGGCCGCGGTTTTATGGGAAGGGCTAGCCCTTGGGGTTGGCCCCTCCAAACCCTAATCAATAAAACTTTAAAATTTAAATAGAACTTCTCACTATTATTTGCTAAGAATTAACACAGCCCAATTGGTAAAGCGTGGGCGCTCTATGCATGAGGTCTCGCGTTCGAACCTAGACGGATGCAAAAAAAAAAATTAACACTCGGTTCCTGGGCCACGTGGTGGCCTCCAGGCCTACCACGTGGCAGCCCTTGATTGGTCTGATTTAAAACATGTGCACCCAATCTGCAAACAATGATGCGCCACTTGTCACGACCTGATTAGTTCAAACGGAATATTCTGGGGAATATTTTGAGGAATATTATTCCAAGAATATTCCCTGAAATATTCTTTTTGAACCTGGATGGCTCCAAACAACATTTTAACACTCCGTTCCTCGGCCATGTGGTGGGCTTCGGGCTTGCCACGTGGCAGCCCTTGATTGGTCTGATTTAAAACATGTGCACCTAATCTACGAGCAACGATGCACCACTTGTCAATATGTGAATGGTCCAAACAGAATATTCCAAGAATATTCCCTGGAATATTCTTTTTTTAATTTTCCCAAATCCAAGTCAAAATCGGTCAAAGTCCAATTTTTACAGTTTACTAGACTTTTCGAACTGCGATAACTTCTTCATACGGTGTCGTTTTTTCAAACCATTTCCTGTGCCAAAATCAGGAAGACAAGATCTATCTAATCGCTTAGGTTCAAAAAGAATATTTCAGGGAATATTCCTCAAAATATTCCCCAAATTATTGTGTTTGAACTAACCAGGTCTTGACAAGTGGCACATCATTGTTAGGTCCCTATATTATTAGTATATTCCCTTATTGTTATTAGTGTAAACCCCTTATTGTTATTATTGTACCCTTGTAACCCCCATATTGTTATTATTGTACCCTTAAATTATTATTGTTAGGTCGGCTAGGATTACATTGTGGCCCCATGGAATCTTATATATAGAAAGGAGGTTTTGTAATTTGAATCATCCAAGAATTGTTCATTCATGTAATGTATTGGAGGTTTCCCCCTCGAAGTGGCTTATTTCTAAGGCGTTGATATCCCTTTTCTTCTCTTTTTGGAGCTGGTTTCACAACATTTGGTATAATAGCTTTGAGATTTTAGGTTTTCGCTGCTCCAAATAGGTCATCATGGAATTTTCACTATAACTTTGTTTCTACGAAGGTTCAGAATCTGAAATTTTTGAAGTGCGAAGCCAAAATCCTGAGGAACATCTTCGTACAATTTTGGAGCTTGGTTAGAATTATTTTCGGAGATATGATCTGTGCAAGTTAGGTCATTTTGCAGGCTCCTGAATTTAACCTAAACAGGTCATCGTGGTATTTCGTAATAAATTTTTTTCTACGAAGCTTCAAAAGCTAAAATGTTTAGAGTGTGAAGCCACAATCCTGAGGAACACCATCGCAAAATTATAGATATTGGTTCGCAATATTTTTGGAGATATGATCTATGGAATTTAGGGCTTTTTGAGGCTTCTGAATTTCATCTCAAAGAGGTGATCGTGGGAAAATCTTCATAGCTCTCTCTCTAAGCATCGGATTGGAATGCTACAAAAATTGCCCACAATCACATGGAATATAGTTTTCGGTCTATCATTTTCAGAGCCCAAGGAGGTAACAGTGACACGTGGCAAGTCGTAGAAGTTCACTCTACTGAACTAGTCCAAAATTAGGTCATTGTGGGAGATTGGACATAACTTTTCCTTGAAGAATCAAAATCAGATCAGACTTGTGGAATTTGAAAGAAGCTTCAGAGGGCTGCTACAGGGCTAAATTTCAGATATTGAGGATCTGCAATTATATAGATAATTCAATTTCAATATCGAGCCTCAAAAGCAAGTAAAAGGTGTGTATTTTTTTTCTTCTGAATTGCATAAGTCTTGTTTGAAGAATCAATTTGAATTGATTCCAAGGGCATATTGTAGAATAGATATCAGCATTGGATTCTAAAATGGCCCCTAAAAATAATTCAACACCCATTAAGCCTTTAGAAAGCTCTACTATGACACATGAAAACGAAGAATGACAACATGACATATCAAAATTATAAGAGCAAGTGCAACAAATTTCGCTCTCGCAAAGAGCAACAAAAAATGACATGGAATTTTTGAAGAAAGGTGTGGAAACTAAGATGGATGGTTTTAAGAAAGGCACGGATGGTTTGAAGAATGGCATGGAATCTAAGATAGATGGCATGGAAGCTGGCATGGTATCTAATATGGATGACATGGAAGATAAGATCGATGAGAAAATGGAAAACATGAAGAATGATATAAAAGCAAACATGGAAGGTTTGACAAAGTTGATACAAGAAATGTTTCCTAATGGTGAAAAGATAGTAGAGGAAACTCATGATGAGAACAAAATAAATGTTAATCGTGATTTCATAAACTCTAACGTTGTTGGGAAGAACCACCATATCCCAAAAATGGATATGAGGAAGTTTGATGGAAAGGATCCTGTAACATGGATACTACATATGGAGCAATATTTTGATCTCCATAATGTGCAAAACACACAAAAGGTACGCATTGCAACTTTACATTTAGAACAAAATCCATTTGTATGGTATCGATGGCTTTGCTCCAGTAAAAAAATTGTCACTTAGTCAATTTTTACGGAGGAAATGATAGCACATTATGAGGATACAAAGAGAAACACCTTCTTTAGCCAATTGATAAATCTGAAACAAAAGGGTTTAATGGGGGATCACATTGAGGACTTCCAAAAATTGAATATAAGGGTAACTGATAGAGGAACACAGGATTGATCTCTCCATAGGTATTTTAAAGGATAACATCCAACATGAAGTTAGCGTTTTGAAACCTGATTCATTGGAGAAGGCATTCAGGTTGGTAAGAAAAATTGAATGTAAAATATTGACGACAAGGAAGCCTACCACTCACTTCTATAAAGAGGGAAGCGTTGCTACTCCTAGATTTCCACAACCTACAAGGTTGACACCAAAAAAATTGGAAGAAAAAAGAGCAAAAGGGCTTTGTTACAGTTGTGATAGCAAATACACTAAAGGTCATAAATGTGCTGAGAAGAAATTATTTTACATAGATTGTGAAGAGGAAGAAGAAAATGAACAAGAAGAGGATATACACCAGGAACCAACCCAAGAAGAGGAAGAAATGAGTCCGACCATATTGTGTAATGCATTGGCAGGAATTACCACTCCTAAAACTGTCAAGATAGAAGGACATATCAAGAAGAAAAAGATAATAGTGTTGATTGATTCAGGTAGTACCCATAATTTTATTCATTGTAAGGTAGCCAAGGAATTGAATTGTTTCCTATACCCAGCACCAGAATGTCAAGCAATGGTTGAAAATGGAGGAACTATGAATTTCTCTGGAAAATTTCATAATATCAAGATAACCATGGGGAATATGTATTGAATAGTCCAATGCTTTCCATTCCTATGGGAAGTGCTAATGTTGTACTAGGAGTACAATGGTTACAATCTTTGGGGACGATAGCTTTTAATTTTCCAGAACTTTTCTTGAGATTTTTTTTAGAAGGAAAGGAAGTCGAATTACGGGGTATTTTAGGGAAGCCAGGAAAGATAATAAGCTCTAATGTCATGAAAAAGCTTCTAAAGAAAGAACAACGAGGCATAATTGCACAATTATGCTCACTATAAGTTCCAACATCAAAATCATCTATTTCTGCATGTCTCCAGAAAGTCTTGGACAATCATTGCAAGGTTTTTGAAACTCCAAAAGGACTCCCACCTATGCGTGATCATGATCATGCTATTCATTTGATTCCAGAAAGTGTTCCTCCAAACATCAGGCCTTATAGATATCCTTATGTCCAAAAGAGCGAAATTGAACGTATGATTGTAGAAATGTTAGAGGTGGGTATAATTCAACCTAGTCAAAGTTATTTCTCTGCTCCTGTAGCATTGGTACACAAGAAGGATGGATCATGGCACATGTGTCCAGATCATAGGGAGCTCAATAAGCTCACCATTAAAGATAAATTTTCCATTCCTGTGATTGATGAATTATGATGAATTATTGGATGAATTACATGGAACAATTTATTTCACCAAATTGGATCTTCGTTCAGGGTATCATCAAATTAGAATGAAGACTGAAGATATTCCGAAAATAGTATTTCGAACTCATGAGGGTCATTATGAGCTTTTGGTCATGCCTTTTGGCCTTACCAATGCACCTTCCACATTTCAAGGGTTGATGAATTCCATTTTCAAAATCTTCCTTAGAAAATTTTCGCTAGTATTTTTTGATGATGTACTAATCTACAACAGGTCTTGGAAGGATCATGTTCAACATGTTGACAGGGTGCTCAAACTATTGCAGGAGAAAGGATTAAATGCAAAAACATCCAAATGTTTCTTTGGAGTACAAGAGGTGGAATATCTGGGTCATATTGTATTTCCCGAGGGTGCTAAGGTAGACCCTAACAAAATTAAAGCCATTAAGGAATGGAAAGTCCCCACAACCATAAAGCAGTTGCGAGGATTTCTCGAGTTAACAGGGTATTATTGAAAGTTTGTTAAGAATTATGGGAGAATAGCAGCACCTCTAACAACATTATTGAAGAAAGATGCATTTTCATGGACTCCTGAAGCAACTAAGGCCTTTGAACATCTTAAAGAGGCAATGTGCCTAGCACCAGTCTTAGCTACGCCAGACTTCACAAAAACCTTTATTGTGGAATGTGATGCGTCAGGAAATGGAATTGGTGTTGTTTTAATGCAAGAAGGAAGACCCATTTCTTTTGAAAGTCGTCCAATCAAAGGAAAGTATTTACAGAAACCTATTTATGAGAAGGAAATGTTAGCAATACTACATGCACTAAAGAAATGGAGAACTTACCTAATAGGAAGACACTTCAAGGTAAAAATTGATCATGATAGTCTTAAACACTTTTTGGAACAAAGACTATCTTTATAAGAGCAACAAAAATGGGTCACAAAGATGTTGGGTTATGACTTTGAAATAATATAAAAAAAATGGAAGCTAAATGTTGTTGCAGATGCACTCTCAAGAAAGAATGAAGAGGTGGAAGCATTGCTTTGTGCCATTTCTATTATCCAACCAGATTGGATAACCGAAGAAAGAGATGAATGGAAGAAGGACAAAGATGTATGGACACTCATTCAAAATTTGCAGCAAGATCCTAGTACATCTGATACATTTAGTTGGAAAAATGATTCCTTATAGTACAAATATCGCTTATATCTTTGTAAGAATTCCCAACTAAAACAAAATATTCTTCTGGAATTGCACACTTCTCCTTTAGGAGGACACTCAGGATTTTTAAAAACTTACCACGGGGTGAAGAAAGAATTTTTTTGGGATGGCCTTAAATCTGATATTCAAAAGTTTGTGGCATAATGTTTGGTTTGCCAGCAGAATAAAGTTGAGACAATTAAGACCCCGGGACTTCTACAACCTTTATCCATTCCAAGTCAACGTTGGGAGGAGATTTCAATGGATTTTATCACGGGTTTACCTAAGTCCGAAGGAAAGAGTGTCATCATGGTGGTAGTTGATAGACTTACCAAGTATGCACACTTTTGTGCATTATCTCATCCATTTAAAGCAAGTACGGTTGCTACTACATTTATGGACAGAATTCAAAAGCTACATGGAAGCCCAAGGGTTATTGTGAGCGACAGAGATCCCATTTTTACTGGAGATTTTTGGACGGAGTTATTTTCTTGTTTGGGTACTCAATTAGCTCATAGCTCATCTTATCATCCTCAATCTGATGGTCAAACTGAGATAGTAAATAAATGTTTGGAAAGATATCTTCGTTGTTTTGTATCTGATAAACAAACACAATGGGTCAAGTGGTTACCTCTCGCTGAATGGTGGTATAACACTTCCTTCCATACTACAGCAAAAATGACCCCATTTATGGCACTTTATGGATATCATCCACCATCCATCACATCATCTTTAAGAAAAAATTTGAAGGTTCAAGCAGTGGAAGATCACATCGAGCATCAGCAAGAAGTTCTCCAACTCTTAAAGGATAACCTGAATTTGGCACAAAATCGAATGAAACAACAGGCAGATCAACATCGTAGCGAGAGAAGTTTTGATGTAGGAGAGTGGGTATTTTTACGGCTACAACCATACAAACAAATGTCCCTCAAGCAAGCAAAGAAGGATAATAAATTATCGCCAAAGTACTATGGTCCTTACAAGGTGTTGCAAAAGATTGGTACTATGGCTTACAAATTGGAGCTTCCTGCTTCTTCGCGAGTACATCCAGTTTTCCATGTTTCATGCTTAAAGAAGGTTATAGGTGAAAATCTTCCAGTTCAAACAATATTTCCATAACTTGATGAGGAAGGAAAAAATGATATTGGAACTTGAAGCAGTCACGGAAACAAGAACTCGAAAATTACGGAATCGATCAATTTCAGAGTATCTCATCAAGTGGAAGAACTTACCCACTGAAGATTCTACATGGGAGGATGAGAATTTTATACAGAAGCACCCAGAGCTACTCAAGCGTTGAGGACAACACTTTTTTGAAGGAGAGAGGCATGTTAGGTCCCTATATTACTAGTATAGTCCCTTATTGTTATTAGTGTAACCCCTTTATTGTTATTATTGTACCCTTGTAACCCCCATTTTGTTATTATTGTGCCCCTAAATTATTATTGTTAGGTCGCCTAGGATTACATTGTGGCCCACTAGGATTACATTATGGCCACATGGACTCCTATATATAGAAAGGAGGTTTTGTAAATTGTATCATCCAAGAATTGTTCATTTATGTAATGTATTGGAGGTTTCCCCCTCGAAGTGGCTTATCTCTAAGGTGTTGATATCTCTTTTCTTCTCTTTTTGGAGCTGGTTTCACAACATTCCAGGAATATTCCCTGAAATATTATTTTTGAACCTGGATGGCTCCAAACAACATTTTAACACTTCGTTCCTGGGCCATGTGGTGGGCTCCGGGCCTGCCACGTGGCAGCCCTTGATTGGTTTGATTTAAAACATGTGCACCCAATCTACGAGCAACGATACGCCACTTGTCAAGACCTGATTGGTCCAAATAGAATATTCCAAGAATATTCCTTGGAATATTCTTTTTTTAATTTTCACAAATCCAAGTTAAACTTGGTCAAAGTCCAATTTTTACAATTTACTAGACTTTTTGCGATAACTTCTTCATACGGTGTCGATTTTTCGAACCATTCCTGGTGCCAAAATCAGGAAGAAGAGATATATCTGATCGCTTAGGTTCAGCACACTTCTGAACACTTCGAATTTTGAGCTATCACTTAGGTCCATGATCCAGTTCTGATCACCTATTATGTAGCTCCAAGAAGACCATGGAAGCATCATCAAACTAGTATGATGCAAGATAATAATTCTCAATTTCAAGGTTATGCACAAAAATATCAAATTAATTGGAAAACACCCTTGCCTTAGAAACCTTGGACATCTCAATCCCAAACTCAAAACCAACCTTGGAAACCTTGTTCATCTCAATCAGAACCTCAAAAAAATCTTGGAAACAAGGTTAGCAAGATCGTTATAGAGGAAGTCCACCATATCCTGAACCTTTTCCTCACTATCCTCAATACCAATATCAATTTTATCCATACCCATTCACCTCCACCATAACATCAGTTGACCTAAATTCAACCTTTCCCATTACCACCCACACAAGCACCCCAAAGATCCATTCCCACTCCACTAACTACACAACCATTTCATATCCCCAACAATAAAACACCTCAATCCACTTACAGTGTTGAGGTATTGCAAAATGATTCTCTAGCTGCCATTGAAGAACAACAACCAGAAGAAGAAGATTTATATAGGGTCCAAAAATGATGGATGCTTTTTGATAAATAGCAGTCATTGGAACCTGAGATTGAAAAGTTTCTTGCATGCATATTACCAGATTATATGAATGGAGATCACATCTCTGAAGACTTGCATGGCATGATAGAAGGAAACCAAGGAAGAAAAGATTACATTGAATCTTGGTTCAAGTCAGTCATCGGATCCCAGTACTCCATTCTTTAGTATCTTCTAACATCATCTCAATAAAGACAATTGGTCTCTCATATATTGGTACATATCAAAGAGTATATTTCAAACCTACCTATGAGTTTATCTATCATATTGTTACACACATGGTTCCATTGGAAATATTCATATATTTGAATGAGATTTATTTTTCAAGTATAGTAGGACATATAAAAATAAAATAAAAAAGTAAAGAGAAAAATAAGTCCTACTGTGAAAACTAGCTTGCTAGCACAGTTGAACATGAGCTTTGCTTGGAAACTAGGAAACTTGCAAGCAACGTTCAAAATAATTTCTGCAATTTTATGGTGGTTTCAATCTTTTATTATGGTTATTAAAATGATTTTTGGTTCTATGCTTGAGTTGGTTGATGTGGGATTCCTTAAGGTCCACCTTCCAATAGAAATTTTCCTATTGACCTCAACACATTATCTAGGATCAAGATCATAGACTATTTGGAGTGCCTTGGAACTTGCATACATTAATGGTAAGTGATTAGGGGCTCATTTTTGTTCTAAAAAATAAAAGTTCTCAAAATGGCTCGAAACCTGAATGACCGCGTAGTGTTCATCGTTCTGAATCTGGCACACTTCATTTCACACAAAATGGACTTTGTATGCTCCCGAAAACGAGTTATGTTCGCTTTCTTTAGATATATATATATATATATATATATATATATATATATATATATATATATTTTTTAAAAGCACGGATGGTGCCCGATCGACGGTCCGTCTTGCCCCAACGCTAACGTCTTGATTGGGTGAGAGTCAGATTTTGTCATCATTGTCATCTTCCTCTGGCGAATGATGGATTTCCAAGTGGCATCATCGTATTGGATGAGAAATTATGGTTGAAGCCTAGGGCTGCCACGTACCCCACCATGGTTGTATGGTGGATCAAAATTTTTGGTTCAATGTCCAAGTGTAGGCACCAGGGTTCGACCTCGTGACCTCCCACATGTCAGCACCACGCAATACCATTCTGCCATACCATCTTAACCATATTGTGGATCCACATATATTTAAACTATACCATGTGTTATGGTAGGGGGAAAGGGGGCCAACCCTTGAATCATACAACCAAGATCATAACCACCAGCGGGGGCTTCAGCACTAATGTCGAGTTTAAATATTAAACTGTGTTTAGTTAAACTCTAATCCTCCATTAACCAACACCTAAACAACATTTAATCTGAGGTTAGCATAAGTGCGAGTTTAGTGCTAAGAATTTCTTAATTAGCGCTAAACATGTTTACTTTACTTAATTACAATTAAGTTGGCGGACCCTCAAATTTCGGCAGAAACTTCCAGTTTAGCTCCAATTAGCTAAATTTAGCCCACAAATAGTGGAGAAAATGTGAATGGTCATAAATATTGGATTTTTCGACCAATTCAGGAGTAGAAAGAAGCTAGATGACCAATTTTGGGCATTATAGACTCATTGGTGTAGGTTTCAAGAGCAAAAGAGCATTTTAAATAAGCCAATTTGTGAATTTTAGCATAATAAAGAGGCCTAAGCCTTGGAAGTCAGACCAAGCAGATGTAGCCAAGGAGGGGTGAAATCCTTCATCAAATACTTGTGTTGATGTTTTGTATGGTGATGTACTGTACTTTATTTGATTTTTTTAAGCCTGTGCTTTTATGTTAAATTGTTCATTAAATTCACATGAAAAACTCATGAGACTTGATAATTTTCAAGAGAACTTGAACCCTTGAGCACACATAAAACATTGTATTCAGAATATGAAAGAGTAATTAGGACATCGACACTAACATACTCCATTCAGATCATTTTTGGTATCAAAGCTCTTGGTTATTTAGGTTTTGTGGTGCAATAATGGATCTAATTATTTGCAAGTTTTTGTCATGTTTACAAGGTTAAAACTCAAAAGACAAGAAGGGAAGGTGGTTGAGAGCCCTAAGGTTGGGTCAAGAGTAAGAAGGGAAAGTTTTCCAAAGTATTCAACACCAGCACATCAACAAGTTGAAGCTGAGTCTTCAGTGAGCATGTCTCATGAAGGAGAACCTACCATGACAGAAGATGAGGGAGAATTCAGGAACGTATTATTTGATATGACTGAGATGGTTAAAGTCCTCTATGAGGAGAGGAATTTAAGGATGAAAGGAAAAAGTTCAATGCCTCCAAGAGGAGAGGGTTTTACAGGGGGAGGAGGCCATGGATATGGTAAGAAACCACCATCCACTCCACCATCATCCTCACCACCATCTTCAGCTTCCTCATCATCATCTTCCACTACCACAACTCTTCCATTTGTTTGTACACATACCTCAAAAGGAGTTGGTAAATCACCCTTACTTAAAATTGATGTTAGATTTAAGATTCCAATGTATAATGGCGAATTGAATGCAAAGAAGTTGGATAATTGGATTCATCAATTAGAGGTTTATTGCAGAATTCAGAACCTTCAAGAGGATGACATAAAGATTCAATTGGCTTCCTTGAGAATGGAGGGTTCAAAAATTGTATGGTGGGAAGCAAAGACACAAGAGGAGATTAAGAAAAAAGTTAAGATCTCAATTTCTTGGTCAAATTTTATTGTTGTCATTAAAAGGTAATTCTATCCTCTAGCTTACATGCAAAAATCTATTATGAGTTGGAAAAATTTTACACAATTGAAAGGTCAAAGAGTGGAAGATTACACTCATGAATTTAGGAGAAGAGCTCTTATGTTAGGAGTTGATTTTCATAGCCAAGAAACTTTGTTGAAGTACATAGGTGGTTTTCACAGATAGCACAAACATACCATCCTCATGTTTAATCCCACTAGTCTAGATGAGGTCTGTGTGCAAGATACACACCTTGAGGCAAGAGGGGAAAATGTACAAGAAGAGGATAAAAGAAAACCATTCAAGGGTGGTGAAAAAGTAAAGGGTTTCAAGGGTAAACAAAAGAAGAATGCATCCATTAATAAATAAGGGGAGAAAGCCACATGTACTCATTGTTCCAAGGAGGGCCATGATGAAGCCCAATGTTGGAAAATTCATCCAGAATTGAGGCCTAAGAAATTCAACAACAAGGGGAAACAAAAGACAACCGCTACAACACAACAAGATCTTGGATCTTACATAGGAGATGAGACTAAAATTGCAGCCATAGTCACAAAGATAAAAGAAGCTATAGCAAGTACTAGTTCATCAAATTTTCACAATAACACTTGAAGTGAAAAAAAAAGAATAGAGTTGTTTCATGTAAGAGTGATCTCAAAACATACAAAAATTGACACACTATTTAAAAGTGGGTCTGAAGGAAACTTAATTTATATGAAGACATAGTCAAGAAGATGAATCTTGAAACCATACCTCATCATAAGCCATACCCTTTCGGTTGGATAACCAAGGTTAAAAATTTACATGTTACAAGAAAATGCATTTTCCAGTTTGCAATTACTGCAAACTTTATTGATGAAGTTGAGTTATATGTTGTACCATTTGACATATTAGGAATTGTTTTGGGTAGTCCATATATCTATGAAAGGAAAGAATTCTTCTATCACCATGGGAAAAAGTAGCACTTGTTCAAATATGGAGTGGAATATATTGTGAGAGCTCATCGCAAAAAGATAAACCTCTCCTTGGTTAATACTGAGAAAATGAAGAGACTAGTAAATTCAAGAAAAAAATTCGTGCTTCTTGTGATCAAACAAAATAATGATAAGGATTTTGAATCTTTTGAAGGTTGTGATGATAGATTAAAATCTGATTTTTTTGATGTGGTAAGTTAGCATGGCGAGATGTTTCAGGAACCAAAGGGGTTACCTCCCAAGGGAGGAATCCAACAAGAGATACAACTACGACAAGATGTTCCACTCCCTAACATTGGCATGTATCACATCTCAATAATGGAAAGCACAGAAATCTAGAATAAAATCGAAGAATTGTTGAATAAAGGTATCATTCATCCATCTACCTCGCCATGTGGTTCACCGATTCTATTGGTGCCCAAGAAGGATGGAACATGGTGCATGTTTGGATTTTCGTGCACTCAACAAAATCACGATAAAGAATCATTATCCACTATGAAGGATTGATGATCTACTTGATCAATTGAGGTATGAAAATTATTTCACTAAGTTAGACTTAAGAAGTGGTTATCATCGAGTTAGAATAGCTAAAGTGGACATATGGAAGATTTCATTTAAAACTAAACAAGGATTGTTTGAGTGGCTTGTTATGCCTTTTGGTCTTTGCAACGCTCCAGCTAATTTCATGAGTGTTATGAATGATGTATTGAGACCATTTCTTGATGATTTTTTCATTGTCTAATTATTTGATATTTTGATATTTAGAAAATCACGAGAATAACATGTCATGCATGTGATAAAGGTGCTTGATGTCTTGAGAAAAGAACAATTTTTTTTAGGGTGTCAAAATGTGAATTTGGTAAAACTTCTTTAGTGCACTAGGACATATTTTTGGAGGAAGTGAGCTAAAGATAAACCCATATAAATTTTAGGTCATTGTGATTTGGCCTACACCCAAGGGTCACGGAGGTAAGAAGTTTTCTAGGAGTAGCACAGCATTGGAGGAAGTTCATTGCTAAATTTTCTTCTATTGTAGCTCCATTACATGAATTGAATAATGTTAAGAAATTCTTCCAGTGGGGAGGCAATCAGAAAAAATAATTTTATGCTTTGAAAAATAATATCACTTCAACCCCAATACTAGCACTACCATACTTGAGAGAGTCCCTTGAGATTCAAACCAATGCAAGTGACTATGCCATGTGTGCAGTCCTCTTACAACATGGTAAGCCTATTTCATTCCATTCAGAAATGTTTAATTTTGCAGTGATAAATTATCCTACATATGAAAATGAACTATATGCGTTGGCTCAAAGTGTGAAGAAATGGAAACATTATTTGATGGGAAAGGAAACCATCATTCACACTGATCACCAACCATTGCAATACTTGCAACCAAAAACTAAATTGAAGTAGTCAAGGAAATTTTGATGGTTGGGATTCTTGTAGCAATTCCTCTTGTTCATCAGGTATAAGAAAGGTATATACAACAAGGTTGCTGATATGATTTCTGAGCCTATTATTAATGTCGCTACTTTACTCAAGAATACTTCTATTTTACATGAAAGTTACATTCAACAATATGAATTTGAAAATGACTTTCAAGATGTTTATGAAAGCTTGAGTCATGGTTTCCAAGTTGAGGAATTATATTATCATGTTCATAATAACTTGTTGTACCATTTTCACAAGCTTTGTATTCCATAGGGTGAGAGAGTGAATGTCATAAGGGAAGAACACACTTCTCTTACTGCGGGACATTTTGGTGTAAGAAAAAAAGTGGAAAATATTCAGAGCTATTGTTATTGGCCTCGTATGCTTGAAAGTGTGTCATGTTTTATTAAAGGTTGTTCATTATGTGCAATCAATAAGCCTAGTAATAGGAAGTTAGGATTGTACACACCACTTCTGGTTCCTTCACATCCGTGGGAGAGTATTTCTATGGATTTTGTAGGAGATATTCCTTTATTGAAAATAGTTCATGATTATTTGTATGTAGTTATGGATACATTCAACAAAATGTGTATTTTGATGCCATGTAAAAATCTAGTTACAATTAAATAAATAGCTCATCTTTTCTTTCAAAATTTTTGGGTTCATTTTGGATTACCTGCATCTATTGTAAGTGATCGATATTCTTGATTTTTTGGGAATTTTTGGTTAATTTTGTTGGACCTAATAGACACTAAGTTGAAGAATATGTTGGCATGTGTTGTCCTTGATGGAAACTTAATTGATGAAATAAGATGATTGACAATATATTGCAGAGTGTTGTCCTTGATGGCAACCTACTTGATGAAGTTATTCTTGACTTGATGGACTTGGTAATGATGTAAATCTGATGTGATATGATGTGTCTATAGAGCATCTCAGATGTAATGATGAAAGGAATTTCAGTATGTGCTAGAACAATGATGAAAAGTGTGTGTCTCAAGGCATACGCGGGTTTGTCTAGGATAAGTAGCGTATGCACGCGGAAAAGTACGTTCCAAGTCGCATATGCTCAATTGCGCTCTAAATTTGTAAAACCAGGGGTTACTACCATGGTATTGACCCATTGTATTGAGCGCTGGATTGTCTATGTGATCTCGTCCAGGAAAACCATTAGATGTTGTGTGGTTTTGGCTCATGGTATTGACAAAGGCTAAATCTATATAAGGAGAAGAAAATCATTGTGCAAAGGAGTGTGCATGTGTCTGGTTTTTAATGAATACTTCACTTTGAAGTTTATCTGCATGGTTGAACTCTGTTCTTATTCGATAGATCTGAATCTATGATGCACCTGTGAATATGATGAAGGTTCAAAAACTGTAGATCTGGAAATGATGAATCTATAGGATGACCTGAAAAGAATTAATGAAGACCTGGCGCAAATCTATTTAAGATATTGAAGAAATCTGGGTAAGTCCATAGATCTGGTTTGTTCTGCAAAGTTTATCTTTTATAGATCTATACGTAGGTTCGTTTCATGAAAAGCGCGTATATACGTGGATTTGTTTAACCAAGGGCGCGTATGGACTATTAGGTTTTTTTTCTGAAAAGTGCACAGATGTATACGCGGGTTGTATTTATTAAAAGCGCGTATATACACGGATCTGTTTAAAGAAAAGCGCGTATGTAATTTGAACTGATGGTTGCTCAAAGCTGATTGAGTTTCTGTATATCTATTCTGAATTCTTGGCTATCTATGATATTCTGGTTACAGTGGTTTCACTGTTCTGTTTGATGCAATGGGAAAAGGATGCTTGCTGATAAGTGAAGGATTGTGTTGAAGCTGTTTGATCTAGTTTGAAAATTGATGAAATGTGGTCTGCAGTGGTTCTAAGGGTTGAAGCCTTCAGTATGAAAGTAGAAGCTTTCTGCCAGTAGAGGCTGGTATTAATATCATGGGGTAGTAGCTCCCTTTCAGGTGAGGCTGTTAAACAAGAGCAGGGGGTTGTTGCTCCCTTCCAGGAGAGGCTGGTAAATGAGAGAAGGTTGTAGCCTTCTGCAGGTGGGTGCCTACGTGCTGGTATGAGTCTACGCCAGTACATGTTGTAAGAAGTTTTCTTAGTAATAAATATTAAAGGCTAAGACGACGGCAGCGGTGGTTTTCTCCCGAATTGGGTTTCCACCTAAAAATCTTGGTGTCCATGTGTGTTTCTTATGTGTGATGATTATTCTGTTCTTTCTACACCTGTTTACTGTTGTCTAAACATATGATGAATGATTAATGCAATGATCTGAGTCAAGAATTAAATGCATAATTAAATCACTGGATATACGCGAGTTCTGTAAAGGATATCCGCGTATATACGCGGGTTGGCTTCAGGAAAGTAGCGTATGGGTTTTTAAGAAAGAAAAAATCAAAGTTTTATTGTCTGCACTAAATACTGATTCACCCCCCTCTCTCAGTATTTTTCCCTACAATTGGTATCAGAGCGGGTCCTTCTGAAAAGGCTTAACCGCTAGAAGGAAGATCAAGCAAGATGAGCAATCAAGAGGGAACAACATCTATCAAGCCTCTGCTCTTCAATGGAAGTAATTTAATCTTCTGGAAAATAAGGATGAGATCATATCTTCAGTCTATGGGAGCAGATATATGGGCCATTGTTGAAAAAGGATATCAATATCCAGCTGCTACACCAACAGATCGAACTGAAAGGAAGAATTATGAATCAAATGCAAAAGCGGTCAATGCTATAACAGGAAGTCTAACTGAAGCATAATTTGTCACAGTCATGCAGTTGAATACAGCAAAGGAAATATGGGACAAAATCATTCTAAGTTATGAAGGTGATGCAAAGGTAAAAAGTGCAAAACTTCAATCTCTCAGAATTGAATATGAAAACTTAAGAATGCATAATGATGAGAATATTGCCAGTTTCTTTTTACATGTTGATGATGTTGTAAATCCTATGAGAAATCTGGGAGAAACAATAACCGAATCTACTTTAGTTGAGAAAATCTTAAGATCGCTAACGGAAAAATTTGAATCAAAAGTCTCTGCTCTTGAAGAAAAATAGGATCTTCAAACTCTTACTCTGGTGCAACTTCATGGCATACTGACTGCATATGAAATGAGGAGAGGGGGACCATCTGAAGTCAAAGAAGCTGTTTTTAAAGCTTCTAAAAAAGGGAAAGAATTTCAAAAGGCAGAAGGTTCAGGATATATCTCAGAAGAAGATGAGGCAAATTTTGTGAGAAGACTCCAACCAGGAACCGGAAGATTCAAAGGTAAGCTTCCTTTCAAATGTTTTGATTGTGGAAGATTTGGTCATTATGTTGCAAAGTGTCCTTATAAAGAAACATCTGCTAAAGAAGTAGCAAGAAGGAATAAAAACCGATCTAGCACTAAGAAAATTTATTATACTAATGAAGACAGTGATGGGTTATCTGATAGTGAGGTAGAATGTGAACAAGATCTTAGAATTCTCATGGCATTTGAACAAGAATCAAGAAAATAAAAGGATACTTTTGTGGATGCTCTAGAGGAAAATGATTTTCCTGAGGAAAACAATCAACTCAAAATATACTTAGAAGAAAATAAGATAATCATAGAGACGCTGAAAAATCAGATTGAAGAAGAAAAGAAACACAGGGAGAAAGCAGAATGTGAAGTGGTAAGTCTAAGAAAAGAATTGGAGAAAGTAAAGACTCTAAATCTCGGATTTGCTAAAGGATCGGAAACCTTAGATGACATTATCAAGGTACAACGTTCTCCCCTCATAAAAACAGGTCTTGGATATATTGGAGAATCCTCTCAGGCTTCAGCACCGAACTATCTAAAGGCAGCAACAACTGGTTTACAATATTCTGCCACTCAACAAGGAAGAAAGAAATCTTTATAGGGAAAGCAGGATCATCTCAATTCAAGGAACACTAACAGGAATAACTTTCAAAGAAGCTCCAACCAACAGGTTAATCCAAATAGAATATTTCATGATCGCAGAAATTTCTACTTCAATGGACAATGTTTTACATGTCACAATTTTGGTCATAAAGTTGCTCAATGTGTTGCTTATAAAACCATCATGACAAGAGAAGCAAGAAAGAAAAGGTTGGACACTAAACCAAAGAAGAATACCTATAACAACTTTTCTCCTCTTCAAAATGAAGTTGAATGTGATTATTGCAATAACTTTGGCCATAAAGAATCTGAATGCAGGAGAAAAGTCCAGCCAAAAGAACATGTTCCTTCAAGCTCCAAAGTGTGGAAAAAGAAGGAAATACAGGTTGAAAATTGTGGTATAGATTTATTTGCAGAAGGTGAAGAAAATCAATGGTATATTGATAGTGGATGCTCAAAACATATGACAGGTGACAAAAACAAACTTCATGCATATAATGCCCTAGAAAAGGAAAAGAATGTTACTTTTGGAAATGATACACCTGTTGTCATTAAGGGAAAAGGGTCTTTTTTTCTAAAAGAAAAGGTGAAAGCTAATAATGTCATGTATGTGGATGGATTAAGACATAACATGTTAAGTGTGAGTCAAATGTGTGATCAAGGAACTGAGGTTGTCTTTAGTTCAAAAGAATGTGTGGTACATGATCTTGATACAAGTAAAACAATTATAAAAGGAAAAAGAACTCCAAACAACCTGTATGTATTGAAGAACAGCAAAGATCAATTTTACTTGAGCAAATCTTCAGAAAATTGGCTATTGCATAGAAGGCTGGGGCATCTAAGCTTCTCTCAAATCAACAAATCAAGTAGACTTAAAGTTGTTCATGGTCTTCCCAATATTACTCTACCAGAGAGTATCATATGCAAATCTTTCCAATTCGGTAAACAGAACAAAGTACAATTTAATGCCAAGGAAGGCTCATCAAGAAGGCCTCTTGAACTCGTTCATACTGACATATGTGGACCTATGAGGAAAAAGTCACCACGTGGTGAAGAATACTATATCTTATTTATTGATGATTTCTCTAGAATGTGTTGGATTGGGTTGATCAAACACAAAGATGAAGCATTTGAAAGATTTCAGATCTTCAAAGCATTGGTTTAAAATGAATTAGATCTAAAAATCAAGTGTCTTAGATCTGATCGAGGAGGAGAATATACACTAAAATGAATTCTTTGAATTTTGTGAACAACATGGCATAAAAAGACAGTTTTCTGTAGCAGGCACTCCATAACAAAATGGCGTAGCAGAAATAATGAATAGAAAAATTCAACAAATGGCTAGAGCTATGCTTGATGATTCCGGAACACCTGACACTTTTTGGGGAGAAGCAGCTCACACAGCAGCAAATATTCTTAACAAGGCACATGTTCGGGTAAATAGTGACAAAACTCCATATGAACTCTGGTATGGTAATTCTCCCTCTGTGAATCATTTTAGAGTTTTTGGAAGTAAATGCTTTATCAAAAATAATGATGAAAAGCTTGGCAAGTTTGAACCCAGATCAGATGAAGAAATTCTTCTTGGTTACTCATCTACAAGCAGAGCATACAAATGTTACAATAAAAGGCTTTGGAATATTGTTGAATGTATTGATGTTGTTATTGATGAGTCTCCTGCAGCCCCTAAAGAAGAAAAACAAACAGCAGATGAAGATGATGGTGACTTTTGTCCTTCTACATCAAATAGAAATGATATAGACAATGGATCCGATGAAGAACCTGAAAATGATTTATCTGGAAAAACTCCATCCAGATATGTTCAAAAGAATCATCCTGAAACTCAAATTTTGGGAGACAAGGAATCAGGTGTACAAAAAAGGAGGACTCTTGTGGGATCTTCTAGCTATCTGGCATTTCTATCCATGATTGAACCTCACAATGTTAATCAAGCTAGAAAAGATGAATGTTGGATTCAATCCATGAATGAAGAGATTGATCAAATTGAAAAGAATCACACTTGGGAATTGGTACCAAGACCACATGATAAAAATGTCATTGGAACTAAATGGATATTCAAGAACAAGTTAAATGAGAATGGGGATGTTATAAGAAACAAAGCTAGACTGGTTTGCAAGGGGTATACTCAACAAGAAGGAATAGACTTTGAAGAATTTTTTTCTCCTGTAGCTAGACTTGAAGCCATAAGAATTTTTCTTGCTTTTTCAAGTTTTCAACAAATCAAAGTTTATCAAATGGATGTTAAATCTGCATTTCTCAATGGTGATCTAGAAGAAGAAGTTTATATAGAACAACCAGAAGGATTCATTTTGGGAAATGATAAAAATCTTGTTTGTAGACTTAAAAAGGCTCTATATGGTCTCAAACAAGCTCCAAGGGCATGGTATTATCGTCTTGACAAATATCTTCATCAACAAGTATTTTCAAAAGGGTCTGTTGATAGCAACTTATACACAAAAATTGAAAATGATAAACTATTGATTGTGGTTGTATATGTTGATGATATCATTTTTGGGAGTAATGAAGAATCTATGAGTCAAAACTTTGCTTTTGTCATGCAGAAAGAATTTGAAATGTCCTTACTTGGAGAACTAACATTCTTTCTTGGCTTGCAAGTGCATCAAACTACAGATGGTATATTCTTATCACAAGAAAAATATCTTAAGCAAATTCTGAAAAATTATGGCATGGAAGAATGCAAACCTGTAAGTACACCAATGATCACCGGATGTAACCTCAGTTCTCATGATGATTCTCCCACGGTGAATCAACCAGAATACAGATCAATGATAGGTAGCCTACTTTATCTCACTGGGACTAGACCAGACATTATGCATGTAGTTGGGATTGTTGGACGATTCCAAGCTAATCCAAAAGAATCTCACCTTTAGGCTGTCAAAATAATATTCAAATATCTACAAGGAACTCAAGACTTTGGACTTTGGTATCCAAAGAATGCTGATCTTACTCTTCATGCTTACACGGATGCAGATTGGGCTGGAAATGTTGATGATCGGAAAATCACTAGTGGTGGTGCATTCTATATGGGGCCCCGGTTGGTATCTTGGTTCAGCAAGAAGCAAAATTCTATTTCCTTATCTACAGCAGAAGCAGAATATGTGGCTGCCGCGTCTTGTTGCACTCAACTCCTTTGGATGATGCAAACCTTGCAATATTTTCAAATCAAATGTACACCTCCTATCTCCATTATGTGTGATAATACAAGTGCCATCAGTATCTCAAAGAATCATGTTATGCATTCAAAGACCAAGCACATTCCCATCAAGTATCACTTCTTACGTGAACAAGTGCTTGAACAAAAGGTGAAGTTGGAGTATGTTCCCTCTAAAGAACAAGTTGCTGATATATTTACCAAACCTCTGCCCAGGGAAGCGTTCGAATATCTCAGAAAAAAACTGGGTGTTGTCTCTGCCTCTCAGAAGAGCAAATCTGATTAAATTCAGAAGATTAAATTGGATACGCGGGTTTCCTGAAAGACAGTCGCGTATATACGCGAGTTTATCCACAGAAAGCCGCGTATGGTTAGTTGCTGACAAATTTTGTTTGGGGTCAGCATTTTTCAGCACATTTGCAGTACTGTTTGATATCTCTGATGCTGTATGGTATCTCTGGTGAAGTTTTATCTCTTATATTTCTGTCTCATTCTCTGATATTGGGTGAAGATGCATTGATGATCTCTTGTTGAAAGTGTTCAGGATGCACAAACTAAGGGGGAGATGAAGGAGTAAACTGATGTACAGGTTCCGGGGGAGCATTAGCCTTGCTGAGTATTATGCATTGTTGGCATTATGATTCTGAAACATGATCACCTTCTTGAAGTCCTTTTTGGTTTTGGTCATAGAAAGTCATATTTGTAATTTGATGTAACGGTCATGTTGAGATCTTTGATGTAAATTCTTATATTCAGTCATGTCAGGACTTGTCCAAATCTGTAAACCCACTTGGTTGGGTACTTCAATCTCATATGTAAATCCACTTGGTTGGATCTTTGATGTAAGTATGAGTCTTTGGTGATAAGAAGGTCATAGAGTCATGTACTTCATTGAAAAATATATTTGAAGATTCAGCATGAACTCAGGGGGAGCATGGTAACTTCAGTGCACATGAGATCTACAGCGGTCTTCTTTTTCATAAGGATGGTTTTGATCCGCCCTTTGCCCTTGATGTCAAAGGGGGAGAATGACATGGTGTTTGGTGTTTCAATAAGGGGAGATTGTCATGGTATCTATCTGATGTGCTGATCCAACACCATCGTGGTTGCCATCAAGTCCAAAGGGGGAGATTGTTGGCATGTGTTGTCCTTGATGGAAACTTAATTGATGAACTAAGATAATTGACAATATGTTGCAGAGTGTTGTCCTTGATGGCAATCTACTTGATGAAGTTATTCTTGACTTGATGGACTTGGTAATGATGTAAATCTGATGTGATGTGATGTGTCTATAGAGCAACTTAGATGTAATGATGAAAGGAATTTCAGTATGTGCTAGATCAATGATGAAAAGTGTGTGTCTCAAGGCATACGCGGGTTTGTCTAGGAGAAGTAGCGTATGCACGCGGAAATGTACGTGCCAAGTCATGTATGCTCAATTGCGCTCTAAATTTGTAAAACCAGGGGTTACTACCATGGTATTGACCCATTGTATTGAGCGCTGGATTGTCTATGTGATCCCGTCCAGGAAAACCATTGGATGTTGTGTGGTTTTGGCTCATGGTATTGACAAAGGCTAAATCTATATAAGGAGAAGAAAATCATTGTGCAAAGGAGTGTGCATGTGTCTGGGTTTTAATGAATACTTCACTCTGAAGTTTATCTGCATGGTTGAACTCTGTTCTTATTCGATAGATCTGAATCTATGATGCACCTGTGAATATGATGAAGGTTCAAAAACTGTAGATCTGGAAATGATGAATCTCTAGGATGACCTGAAAAGAAGTAATGAAGACCTGGCGCAAATCTATTTAAGATATTGAAGAAATCTGGGTAAGTCCATAGATCTGGTTTGTTTTGCAAAGTTTATCTTTTATAGATCTATACACAGGTTCGTTTCATGAAAAGCGCGTATATACGCGGATCTGTTTAACCAAGGGCGCGTATGGAATGTTAGGTTTTTTTTCTGAAAAGTGCACAGATGTATACGCGGGTTGTCTTTATTAAAAGCGCGTATATACACAGATCTGTTTAAAGAAAAGCGCGTATGTTATTTGAACTGATGGTTGCTCAAAGCTGATTGAGTTTCTGTATATCTATTCTGAAGTCTGGGCTATCTCTGATATTCTGGTTATAGTGGTTTCACTGTTCTATTTGATGCAATGGGAAAAGGATGCTTGCTGATAAGTGAAGGATTGTGTTGAAGCTGTTTGATCCAGTTTGAAAATTGATGAAACGTGGTCTACAGTGGTTCTGAGGGTTGAAGCCTTCAGTCTGAAAGTAGAAGCTTTCTGCCAGTAGAGGCTGGTATTAATATCATGGGGTAGTAGCTCCCTTCCAGGTGAGGCTGGTAAACGAGAGCAGGGGGTTGTTGCTCCCTTCCAGGACAGGCTGGTAAACGAGAGAAGGTTGTAGCCTTCTGCAAGTGGGTGCCTGTGTGCTGGTATGAGTCTGCGCTAGTACATGTTGTAAGAAGTTTTCTTAATAATAAATATTAAAGGCTGAGACGACGACAGCAGTGGTTTTCTCCCGAATTGGGTTTTGACCTAAAAATCCTGGTGTCCATGTGTGTTGCTTATGTGTGATGATTATTCTGTTCTTTCTACACCTATTTACTGTTGTCTAAACATCTGATGAATGATTAATGCAATGATCTGAGTCAATAATTAAATGCATAATTAAATCACTAGATATACGCGAGTTCTGTAAAGGATATCCGCGTATATACACGGGTTGGCTTCAGGAAAGTAGCGTATGAGTTTTTAAGAAAGAAAACATCAAAGTTTTATTGTCTGCACTAAATACTGATTCACCCCCCCTCTCAGTATTTTTCCCTACAGAAGAGTACATCCTTTCATCCACAAATAGATGGTCAAACTAATGTTTTCAACAGAACAGTCATTGATCTTCTTCGAGGATATTGCAGCAAACATCCTAAGTTGTTGGATGAATAGTTGCATTACATTTAGCATGCCTACAACTGTGCAAAAAAATTACTCTACTCAAACATCGCCATTTGAGGCATGTCTTGGATACTTGCCAAAATCACCATTACTTCATCTTTGAGAAATATGTAGCTATTGATGGACATAGCAACATAGATAAAAAAAAGAAATTCACAGAGAAAATTCAGTTGATTCATCAAACAATGCAAGAGAAACTAGAGAAAAGTGAGGGCAAGTATAAAGCGAGGCACGAAAAACATCAGGTAGATCATAAGTTTCAAGTTGGTGACAAAGTTTGACTTCACATTAGCAAGAAAAGTCTTCAAGGAGAAGGTAAAAATTTAAAACCAATCCGTTATTGTCCTTTCAAAATTCTAGAAAATATTGGTAACAATGCCTTCAAGCTTGATTTGTCCTCATACATGCAAATTTATTCAGTTGTTAATGTTGAAAATTTGAGATTGTATGAGCCTCCTTTGATTGAAGAATAAGGATATAATTTTCAGCTACCATCTATTGAAGATTTTTCTCTAGATTTCTTTGTTGAGCTACAACAAGACACCATACTTAATAGAAGGAAAAGGACATCATCAAGAGGAAGTGTCGACTATCTTTTAGTGGGGCTTAAAGGAAAAAATCCTTCAAAGGCCAAATGGATTGAAATTAGGAAGGTGAGGGAACTATACCCTTACCTAATCAACAACTGAATATGATCTTTTGGGGACAAAAAGCTTCTAGCGGGGAGGAATGATCAAAGGCTCAATTTTATGCTGAAAAATAAAATTTCTTAGTATGGTACAAAACCTAAACGACCTTGTAGTGCTCGTCGTTCAGAATCTAGCAGACTTCGTTTCGCACAAACCGGACTCTGTCTGCTCCTAGAAACTAGTTATGTTTTCTTTGCTAAATAGGAAAAAAAAAATTAAAAAGGAAAGACTAGTTCCCAGTCAGCAGTTCATACTGCTGACGTGGCATGCTGACTGGGCAAGGTCTATTTTTTCATCTTCCTCCGACGAATTATGGACTCACAACTGGCAGCATGGCATTTGGATGAGAAATTTTGGTTATGTGGTAAATTTTCATTGGTTGAAAGTGAGCCAGTTGGGTGAGGACACGTGGTGCAACATGGGTCCGCCACGTGCCCCCGCCCCCATGGTTGTATGGTGGATCAAAATTTTTGGATCAAAGTACAAGTGCAGGCATCGGTGTTCGACCCCGTGACCTCCCACAAGCATGCACCATGCAATACCATTCTGCCATATCGTGTGTCTTAACCCTATTACGGATCCACATATGTTTAAACTATACCATGTGTTATGGCAAGGGGAGAGGGGGCCAGCCCTCGAATCATACAACCAAGCTAATCACCACTAGTGGGGTCTTAAGCACCAATGTAGAGTTTAAATCTTAAACTGTGTTGAAGTAAACACTAATCCTCCATTAACGAGCACATAAACAACAGTTAATCCAAGATTAGCATAAGTGTGGGTTTAGTGCTAAGAAAAGCTTAATTAGCAGTAAACATGTTTACTTAAATTAATGATAATTAAGTTGGCAGACCCCCAAATTTAGGCAGAAACTTTCAGTGTAGCTCCAATTAGAAAAATGTAGGCCTGAAATATTGAAGAAAATGTAAATGGTCATAATGTTTACATTTTTCGACCAATTCAAGGGAAAAAAGAGGTTATATGACCATTTTTCCGAATTCAGGCTTCACTAGTGCAAGTTTCAGGAGAAAAAAGCATTGTAAACAGGTCAATTTTCAAATTTGAGAATAACAAAGAGGCCCAAGCCATGGAAGTTGGACCAAGGAGATGTAGCCTAGGAGGGGTGAACTCCTTCATCAAATACCTGTATTGATGTGTTGTATGGTGATGTATTGTACTTTATTTGTTGTTGTTCATACTTTATTTTTATGTTAAATTGTTCATTAAATTTACATGAAAAATACTCATGAGACTTGATAATTTGCAAGAGAACTGGAACTGTTAAGCACACATGGAACATTGTATTCAGAATCTGAAAGAGTAATTAGCACAACAACACTAACATACTCCATTCATATCAGCAAGCCTCCTCGTTGACAACAATGGGAATACAAAAATGTCTCTTGATTTTTAGATCTTACAGGTGACTCGACTTAAACACATTCATTCGTCCCTATCAAGATGCACTCAGTTTCCTTGACACTCATTTATATTATTGGTGAGTTTCCCCACATTTGTTAATGATTTTCGTCATTGATCAGTAATCAAATGATTTATTCCCATGATCGAACTCGACACATTAAATCACATGGTAATAATTGTAACATGAATTTTGGGTTCGATTAAGACTATATGGTTTTATGGAATCAACAACAACTTGTAGAAGTACATTTTATTGGTTTCTTGTAGAAACATGTTCATATTTATGTCATTAAATAACAACATGATGGCACCATTACAACTCCTTTTCATTCACTTCATTTTAAGGAAAAACAATTGAATTGGGCCTATTTCAGTCAATATGCATTATATTTCATGGTTTCTACTTTAGCATGTAGTACACAATCCAAATTAGCAGTTCAAGCTCAGAAAAAACAACTTTCTACAAAAATTGACATTTTTCGCAACAACTACGGAAAGTTGGAGTTTCTGTAGCTATTTCTGTAACAACTTGTTTTTGTTGTAGCATCTTGTTCAGAGGTAGTTTTGGCACAAATATTTCAAGAGATTGGAGCAAGAAACAAAAAAATTGGAGCTTATTTGTTTTCTTAGAATACGGTAAATTTAGTAAATCGCGAGCATAATTCCCAAAAAAGTGCAATTTTCTAGGACTTTTCAGCGGGTTTTTAAGGAATATTTTCATTTTTCACCATTATGGACAAATTAGGCCAGATTTGGTTATTTTTACACGGAAACATATATTTTTCCCCATAATGTGATCTTGAAGTCATGTAGCAGTAAAAAAGGTAAAAATACACCATTTCCCTTTTGAAGCACTCAATTTGGCCTTAAAATGAGCTCGTGACATATGTTTTTGTGCAATATTGGATGGTATGAAAGGTCATTTTCAGAATTTTCAAAAGCCCAAGATTCAAAATCTATTTTCTGGTATAATGATTTCATTCCAAATTCTAGAGCCCCTATTTCAACATTTCAAGTTCTTCAAATGGCAAACTTGAGGTAAAACTAGCATTAGACTTTTTTTAATTTGTTAAAAACTTTGGAAACTGTAATACTAAAGTTATTGGAAACATGTGATATATGTATTTCACCCTATCGTATTCACATCCTTCAAATCCGTTTTTTCAATCCTTCATCCCTATTCTACTATTTTTAGCCCAATTATCTACCAATGTTGTTATGACTGAGCCCCATACTATGGTTGCATAATATTTTCCTCCATGATATCTTATGTTTATCTATTCTCTTATTGTTCCCATGAACAATATGACCTTTTGGCCTTAATGTGGGAATAATGCATGCTTTCCTTAACATTCCACCAGCATTAAGTTCTTGAGAAAAAGAATTATTTTACAGCTATAGCAAGCTTGACTTCATGGTAAATGTTTGTAGCACTTGATCAAAAGGTGGTGATCTGTTTACATACAATATTCATGGTGCACATAGATGTCATTCATTATTTGGGTTGGAAAACACATGGATGTAGTAATATTATTATTGATGCATTCCTCAAAATATGGCATGTTGGATATTCTACCAAGGATTAAACAATTTGTGCACAATTGAGTAAGTGAAAAAAACTTCATAAATTGTTCCTAAGATTGAATTTGCAAAGGCTTTAAAAACAATGACAAGTACTTTGATAGGCTACTTAATGGACACCCTTATCTTTCACACATGTTGTATATGATAATGTGCAGGGGATTAATAAGTAATGAAGAGATGTTTTCTTTATTAAAGAAGAACAATTCAGCATGAATCATATCATTCATGAGTAGTACACTATGGCAAGAATTTCAACAAGAGGATGGATAACTCTTCTTTTTCATCTTGAAACTATCAAGAAACAAGTGTGGAAACAGAGAGTTGTGCTACCAGATGTGTAATTTTGGAGAAATAATTTATTGGTTCACTAAACAATAGAGAAAAACAAATATTACCAAGATATATGATCTACACCAATCCATTGGAGCTTTGGTCAAGGATTCAGTTGAAATGACAAAAGAAAGTATTAATGAGAACTCGTTGAATTATGATATTTTGGAAAGCTTTGTTTGTATGAGGACATGCTAAAACTGAGATGAGGGGGAATGTTGGGCCTTCAATTTTTCATGATATTGCTAATCAAAAAGTCCATTTGAGCATTCCACTCACCCATTGTCATCATTCTTAACTAGATTTCTCCATAAACATGCCAAATTATAACATACGTGTTTACATGGTTTATTATCATTATTTCCATTAATTTTGAAGAATTAAGGATAATTATGCTTGTTTTTACTAATGATAGTTTTGCGAGTGCAAGTTTCTACAGTTAGGCAAGTTTCTATAGTTGCCTCCATGCTTGAAGTAGTAGAACTACTCTAGAAGAAAATACAACACATGGACATTATTTTTCAAATATGGATTTTTATTGGCAAAATACACCCAACTTGCACATGTGGACCTCCAGCATCAAATCCAGGTAAAAATTCAACAGTTATTGACCAGTCAAATTAAAATGTGTTTTCTAAGAAAACAAAAACGAATTTTAGGAATTGAAAACATGCCTTTTGTTCAGCATGGGCCCAATTCGGTTTTCACTAATTAGTGCTCTCAAATTCGCTATCATTTGAAATATTTTTGAAGATATTTGGAGTCTTATTTTGCACATTACGTGGATAGATGATTTTTCAATTTTCATTTAATGCAAAATCAACAAAAAGGCCAAAATGAGTTGTTCTTTGGGAAATTTGTGTCATAGATATAATTTTTATTAGATATGGGCTAATCTTTGATCCAAAAATCCATGAAATTTTATTTTATTTGATCTATAAAGATCCCATGACCAGAATTGTAGCATAAAACTATAAGTCTATTGTTGCTTCAGAGATCTATAAATTTCAATCCCTTTGATGACAGGAGGGAGGAGATGATTGTTTAAAAATTATGTTTTTGCAAATAAAAACTTTTTTTTTTAATTCATTTTTTGTGTGTGGTATCGATGTGTATTTAGTCTTACTTAGGAGTTGTGTCATTGCCTATATCTCGCAAGAGGGCCCCCTCGAGTTGTAATGTTTTCATTAACTGTAGATAACATTTCAATTCTCTGTTTTGTTGTAGCATTTCATTAGTTTGTTTAAATGTTTGAGTTTTGATTTACGAATGATTATTTTTAGAGCAGGATTGTCTAATTATTTTGTTGTAGAAAGAGTGAGTGAAGTCGAGACCTCTTATGCACATGAAAGTAGTTTGATAGAGTGTGGATTGATGTAGATTTGTAGGGTAGATTGAGTGAAGAAGATTTCAATTTCCAATTGGTGTGATTATAGAGTTAATTTATTCTTGAAGTGATTTCATTGTAATGTCATTTTCCATAAGCAAGTGTGATAATATTCCTTTTTGCAAGTGTGATATTTCTTTCAAGAAATTTGTGATCTCTCCTTTGAGAAAGTGTGATCTTTGTTTTAATAAAGTGTGATTTTATTCTTTTGAGCAAGTATAGTGATTTTGGTTTGCAACTAATTCCTTTCAAGCAAGTGTGATAATTTTCATTTTAAGAGTGACATAATAAGGGCTTCTAGCACATACAGTGCACATACACTTCATAAGTATACTAGCCCTGATTGAAAATTTATATAAGAAATTTAACATGAGTTAAATTACCAAACATTTTGGTGTTGTTGTCAGGGATATGTATATAGGAGTATTTTATTTTCATTAAAAATAAATAAATCACCTACCACCCCCATTATATCACGTGGTGCAGTAAGAGCCACACATCTACATCGTGAATTCCTAGTTTTGTAGGTAGAAAAAGAGGTGAAAAAGTAGGTATAAGAAATGGTTGAAGATGATGATAATGAGGAATATCCTTTTTGATTTCCCATTCAAGAAACTGATGTCAATGGTCATATGAAGTGAATCCCTCCATCTATATTTCCTAACTTCAAAGGTATGATATCATAAGACCCAAAAATCTTTCTTTTTGAATTTTAAATCGTTTTTAGATCTTATGCTACTCATTACACATTCAAAAATTGAATTTTTTTCCAACAACATTGAAGGATAAAGCTCTTAAATGGTTCGTGGCTTTAGGAAAAAATTCTATAAGGACTTGGATGATATGAAATGATTATTTTGAAAAAATAGATATATTATTGCATACACCATGGTCTTAGAAATGAAGTCTTTAAGATGAACCAAAAAGAGGATGAAAACCTAGAAGATTTAGTGGAGAGATTTACTTATAATTTCAACAGGTATAAATTGCATAATTTAGGATCATACACATTAAAACTATTATGGTAAATGTTATAAGGGATGAATGAATTGATCTTCTTAACCCTGTAGGAAAATGAGGTGTCTCTCAATTTTTATTTCAAGAGATTTGTGAACTAGGCAAGAACATATCCAAAGGAAAAGCAAAGTATGGAAGATCCCCTCAAGATCTAGTTATGGCAAGAGTAAGCAAGTCAGCATCAGGATTGGTATGTCAAAATGAACTTAAAAATTTTCTAGATGTTATTGGTAATTTAAATGAACAAATTGATATTCTAAGAATGCAAAACCAACAAAAAGTTGAGAATTCTACTTCATTTATATTTTTCCCTAAATGTAAAAAGAAACATGATTTGCATGAATGTCCACTTGATAACATTAAAATTTGTGAAATGTGTGCAGGATCACATAATAATAAATATTTCCCATCATTACGAGTGTTAAAGGCAGTTTACCAAGGATCAAATCAAACATTGGAACAATCCTATTATGTAGCTCCAATAATACCATGGCAGCCTCATCAACCTAGTATGATGCAAGATCTTAATTTTCAATTTCATGGTTATGCAAAACAATATAAAATTAATTGGCAAACAACCTTTCCTTGGAAAACTTGGAGATCTCAATCCTAACCACAAAAAAAACCTTGGAAACATTTGTCATCTCAAGCACAACCTCAAAACAAATCTTGGAAACAAGGTTAAAAATATCGTTATAGAGGAAATCCACCATATCTTCCATATTTTCCTCACTATTCTCAATACCAATATCAGTGTAATCCATACCATACACCTCTACCATAACATTTATTTCACCATCAATTGACCTCAATTCAACCTTTCCCATTACCATCCACGCAAGCACCCCAAAGATCTATTCCCACTCCACTACCTACACAATAATTTTAGATCTCCAACAACAAAACACCTCAATCCATTTACATTGTTGAGGTATTGAAAAATGATTCTCTAGCTTCAGATAAATAATAACAACTAGAATAAGAAGATTCATATAAGGTCCAACAATCATGGATGCTTGTTTATAAAGAGCAGTTGTTGGAACCTTAGATTGAAAATTTTCTTGCATGCCTATGACCAAGTTATATGAATGGAGAACAAATCTCTGAAGAATTGCATGGAATGATTGTAGGAAGCCAAGGAAGGCAATATTACAATGAATCTTGGTTCAAGACAGTCATTGGATCCCAATACTCCATTCTTCACTATCTTTTGACATCATCTCAATCAAGGCAGTTGATCTCTCATATACGGTTACATATCAAAGAGTATCTTTCAAACCTACATATGAGTTTATCTATCATTTTGTTACACACATGGTTCCATTGAAAGTATTCATATAATTGAATGAGATTTATTTTTCAAGTAGAGTGATACATATAAAAATAAAAAATAAAAAAGTAAAGAGAAAAATGAGTCGTATTGTGAAAACCAGCTAGTTGGCACAATTGGACATGAGCTTTGCTTGAAAACCAGGAAATTTGCAAATAATGTTCAGAGTAAGTTTTTCAATTTCATGGTGGTTCAAATATTTTATTATGGTTCTTCAAATCACTTTTGGTTTTATGCTCGACTTGGCTGATATGTGATTCCTTAAGGTCCACCTTTTATCAGATCTTGTCTCATCGACCTCAACACCTTATTTGGTATCAATACCAGAGATTATTTGGCGTACCTTAGAACTTGAATACAAAAGGCTCCTTGTTGAAAACACTGGGAATACAACAACGTCTCTATATTTTCATATCTTGTAGGTGACTCGAACTCAACACATTCATTCACCCCTATCAAAATGCACTCAGTTTCATTGACACTCATTTACAGTATCTGAGAGTTGTCTCGCATTGGTTAATGATTGTCATCATTGATGAGTAATCCAATGATTTCTTCCCATGCTCAAATTCGACACATTAATTCGAATGGTAAGAATTGTACCATGAATTATAGTTTTGATGAATACTATATTGTTTTATGGAATCAAAAAAAAATTGTAGCAGTACATTTTATTGGTTTCTTGTAGCAACATGTTCATCTTTTTGTCATTCAACAACAACATGATGAAACCATTACAACTCTTTTTCATTCATTTCATTTTCAAGGAAAACAATTAAATTGGGCCTCTTTCAATCAATATGCATTATGTTTCATGGTTTCTACTTAAGAATGCAGTACACTATCCAAATCAGCAATTCAAAATCGGAGAAAATAACTTTCTGCAAAAAATGACATTTTTTTAAGAGCTACAGAAAGTTGCAGTTTCTGCAGCTATTGTTGTAACAACTTGTTTTTGTTGTAGCAACTTGTTCCAAAGCTAGTTTTAGCACAAATATTTAAAGATATTAGGGAAGAAATAAAAAATTATGAGCTTCTGGGTTTTCTTAGAATATGGTAAATTGATCAAAACATGAGGATAACTCCAAAAAAGTGCATTTTTCTAGGAATTTTCAACAGATTTTTAAGGCACATTTTCATTTTTTACCATTGTGGACAAATTTGCCTAGATTTCTGTATTTTTTCAAAACAAGGTATTTTTTCTCCACAATGGGATTCTGAAGTCATGTAGCGGTAAAAAGGGTAAAAATACACCATTTTCCTTTTGAAGCACTCAATTTGGCCTTAAAATAAGTTCATGGCATATGTTTTTGTATAATATTGGATGCTATGAAAAGTCATTTTCTGAATTTTCAGAAGCCCAAGATTCAAAAATCTATTTGCCGATAGAATGGTTGTATTCCAACATCTACAACCCCTAATTTATCATTTCAAGTTCTTCAAAAGGTAAACCTGAGGTAAAACTAGCATTATACTTCTCTTTTTTTAATTTGTTAAAATGTTGGAAATTGTAATAAGAAAGCTATTGGAAACATGTGATCTATGTATTTCACCCAATCATATTCACATTCGTCAAGCTATTTTTTTCAATCCTTCATCCCTATTCTACTATTTTTATCCCTCATTGTTAGGTCCTTATATTACTAGTATAGTCCCTTGTTGTTGTTAGTGTAACCCCCTTATTGTTAATATTGTACCCCTGTAACCCCCATGTTATCACTCAGGTTTTCCTAGAAGTTGTGTAAGAGGAAATTATACCAGAGGTAACCACAGACCAATCTTTTAGATGCAGAATCTAGCCAATCTGCATCCAGAGAGGGCTCTCTCTTTATGATTTATCTTTGTTCTTGAAAGGTTTTAGGCTAGTTATAGTTTCAAGGGTTTGTTTGGAAATTGGTGGAATCCACAAACTAAGGGCAAGGTTGAGAGTTTTCAGTCCATTGGGCTATGGAGTCAAATGATGGCTTTACTGGATTTCTATTCTAAGCACAAGATGGTATTACAGGGCAAGATAACTAGACCAAGAACAATCCTTAAAATTTAAAGTGGATGGGATGATCTTGAAGGGATGAAAGGCAGCTAAGAATCTTTCACCATGTTCAAGAGAAAGAAGAGAAATGACTACAAGCAAAGAGAAATGAAGGATTCTTTGTTATAGTAATCAACAATGATTAAATTAGCGAAGCAGGAGCATTTAAGAATTCATGCTTATAACTAATTTAGAAGAAAACATTAAGAATAATAACATTTGAAAACAGAGTACAATTAAGCAAATTCTGTTTCAATCCTTTATGTAATTTATTCAGAAATGGATATGATGATATGATAAACTAATATAAAATTTCAAACAAAGGGTAGAAACACTTATTGAACTGTAGTCCAACACATGAATCCTGCAACAAGTCCAGTGCTTCAAATCGTCATCCAGTAAGCCACAAGTAAATTTCTCCAAAAGCTTTTATTCCGAAAATCTCAATGTTACAGTAGAGTAATAGAATCCACCCCCAAATGCTTCCAAGAGTAGAGTATTTATACAAATTCTAAACTAAAATATCTTGAAAAAATATCAAAATTGGTTCACAAATCTCTCTAACTATGTTACATAAATAGAACTAAAGTAAAGGACACTCAAACTATTTGGCACTATTTTTGATGGATAGGTGATGACAAAGAGGAGAATTTGAATCTGATCCAACTCTTAGTTGATGATGAGGCATCCAAGTCACTAACTGCTTCCTTTCTTTGTGCAATCTGCTCCAACAATTCTGCAAACTTGGGGTCCAATGATATCTTTGTATTTCTCAATCCGTAATAGATATGTAAAAAATGAAAGAGGTTATTGTAGATAAATATGTTGGTGAGATAAACCTCTTTCACTTTCCCAAAATTCCTCTCCAGCTATGCATAATAGTCTCTGTAAAAAATATGTGTAAAACAGAGTTTTACAGAGTCTGAAAAATGGCCTGTAAAGATGCACATGTATCTCTCATTATAAAACCACTGTGCAAACACTGAGATAGGTTTTTGTAGATGGGTCTCTTAGGAACAAAAACCTCCTTCAGTTTTGTAAAATGTATTTCTAATTGGCCACAATATTCTCTGCCAAATGATGACTTGACTGTAATTTTCTGCAAAAAGTGCTTTCCAACTTTGTTTAATATTTCCAAAACCATAATAGCTGTTAGAAAAGTGAGAGAGGTTTTTGTAGATGGTACTCTTAAGAAAATAAACCTCCTTCAGTTTTGAAAAATTCATCTTATATTGATCAAAATAGTGTCTGTAAAACAATGACTAAAACATGCAATTTCCGCAAAAATGTTCCTTTTTGTTGTGTTTTTCATCTTTTTACTTTTTTGCTCTTTTGACTGTTTTACTTTCACTTTTAGACAAAATTCACTATTGGTAAAATTTATTCTCATCTCTTTTTACCATTTTACTGCCTCTGTAATTACTTTTACTGTTTTACCTTTGACTGCTCTGTAACTTCATTTTAACTTGCACTCTGACTTTTACCTGATACACTTTAACCACTGATACTCTTTAAATGTTATGCTTTTCCTATCCCTGTAATTTCTCATTTCACTTTTACCATTCACTGGGAACATTTCATCATTCTAATCCCTCTCTGACTTTGTATACAAACTGTTTTTTGAATGAAGATATTGAATTAAAATCTGAGAATTTGGAGTAAACAATTTTGTCAACTAGTATTGAAATTGTTGGTCCAAATCCATATTCTGATGGTAACCTGCTAAAATCAAACAATTTGTTAATGAAATCCAGGTCTCTATGAGGATCATTCAATGGGGCAACGTTTAAAGCCACAGGAGCTTCCATTTTGGTTCTTGTGGATTCAAAATGGAAATTTGGCTAATGGTGAGGAATTGAGTAAATTCACGGGAGAAACAGGTCAATTTGCAGGTTCGGGGGGAACAATTTACAGTCGTAAAACTCAGGGAATGATCTTAGGACTAAGATTTAAACACTGATTTCAGTGAAAAACAAGGAAAACAGAGTTTCATTTGAAGTTCGTGGCGTAATAGGATAAATACCTGTTCTTGGAGGCAAACTGAGTTTTAACAGGTATCAGGCGATGGCAGGAGGGTACTCGAACACAGGTGCAGTGGAATCTTGGAGCGAATCAGTCAATTACAGTGGAAATTCAAAAATCGCAGCAGGGAGCATTGTCGTTTCCAAATAACGAAAATAACAGAAAAACACGGAAAAATGGCTTTATTTACAAGTTAAAAGGGTTTTTTATTTTTCCGAGGAGTGACATCATCGACGTACGGGCTGACGTAGGCAAGGTCGGGCGGTAAGCGGTAAGCGGGAAGTCCCCGCACCACTTTTGGTCGAGGGTGGTATTGATCACGGGGAGAGCGATTCCACAGAACGTTTGCCACGTGGATGTCTGACTTTTCAAATACCGCTCGTTCCCCGCTGATTAACTTTCTCACAAAGGATGGGTAGCGGGATTCACGTGGACCATTGATCTGTGGAGGATTGATCCGACGGCTGAAGCGATGGGGGAACATGCGGAGATTCCAGATGTGGGCCCGTCGGGCTTTAAACACTTTTTACCGTTTTTTAATCACTCCGGGGGAAATCTAATAGGCGGATAAAGTTATTAATTAGTCCATATGACTTAATTAATCCCGTATGCAAAAGAAAGGGTTTGCGATGGAGTTGGCTAGGTGGAATGCCAGGTGGACAATCCACGGTGGCGCGAGATTTTTCTGAAAGAATAAAACTTCAGGCCTTGTATTTTTGGTTTTAAACATACATATTGTATGTCTAAAGTTTGATTTTTTCATATATATTTTTATTATATGGTAAATTAATTAATACAACTAATTCACCATAGGGGCGGGATTAATGTATAACGCTATATTTTAACCAAAGGGCTTGTAGAAGCGGGTTTTTATGAATTTTAGGGAGATAAATACTTTGGTTAAAACATTATAATAAAGGGGTTTTTTGGGGTATATATAAACAAAGGAATTATATACTTAGGAAAGGGTATTTCACTAGGGATTTAGTAAATAGAGTTAAATGTTAATATGGCAAAGGACAAGGAAACTCAAAATATTTTTGTACATCTAAGAAAGTGATAACTTGTGAAGTAAATTGCAACATTTTATCTTCAACACTTAAACTTAGAATAACAATTTATCTTGAGGGATTTTTATGAAATTATGCATCAGTTTCCTAAGTAAAATGTGATTTTACTTAGGACAAAGTTAAATTAAAAATGGAAGATAACAATGATGAATTATCTCAAGTACTTAGGTCTTTTTGATCATTAGGCCGAGGGTCCGGTCCCTCCAGAAGTCAAGGAAATGCCTTGAGCCCCTTTGATCTCCAAATACCTTAGTACGTTGGGGGAAATTAGTAAAACTTTTGAGGGGAAAGTGATGAGGGAAGTTAATGAGTTTGACTTTGCTTGCTGTGATTTTCCATTGTATTTCCTGCTTTAGTACTTGTGATGAAAGTAAAGGATCAACAATATGTAGCAGCAACATTCATCAAATAACACTTTGCAGCACCATCTACCTACCCTATCTACTTAACACTACCATTTTCTCTTCTTTTATTAGGGTGCATTTGGACTTGCAAACCCTTATCAATCTTTTTCTTTTTACATGATAAATCTATCTATTTCTACCCTTATTACATCCAAGGGCTCAGATTAAGCTGTTGAGCACCTTTTATTAACTCTACCTATCTACTTATCTGCCAAGATTAAACTATTTGGCTAGATATTTATTCTCTAATCTACAACATGAAATTGAAATATGAGTAAGCCAAGTTTAAACAGTTTGACTTATTCATGAATTGTGGCAAAGGTTTTACAAGCTGCACACAATTGCTTTATTGCAAAAATGAAATAGTAGTGGCACTTGGATTTGCACACTTTCCTTGGTCTATTTTTTGTTTGGGGTTCATTTCTTTCACTTTTTTGACCATTTTATTTTTCTTACCCTTTGATTTTTCTTTTTTAGGGTATACCCTCTTTACATTTTTTAAATTTTTTGATTTTTTGGTTTTTCAAGAATATGGAACACCTTTGCTCAAGAAAGAAGGTTTGAACATATTCCATAATTCAATCAAGACAATCATGAAAGATGAAACCTATTGGTATAGGAGGCTAACACCCCATATTTTTAATATTGTGCCCTTAAATTATTATTATTAGGTTGGCTAGGATTACATTGTGGCCCCATGGACTCCTATATATAGAAAGGAGGTTTTGTCATTTGTATCATCCAAGAATTGTTCATTCATGTAATGTATTCGAGGTTGCCCCCTTGAAGTGGATTATTTATAAGGTGTTAATATCTCTTTTTGTCTATTTTTGGAGCTGGTTTCACAACATTTGGTATCAGAGCTTTGGATTCTAGGGTTTTGTTGCACCAAACAGGTCATCATGGAATTTTCGCTATAACATTTTTTCTACTAAGGTTCCGAAGATGAAAATTTTAGAACGCGAAGCCGAAATCCCGAGGACCACCATCGCAAAATTTCAGAGCTTGGTTCGCAATATTTTCAAAGATATGATCTGTGGAAGTTAGGTATTTTTTAGGCTTCCGAATTTCATCTCAAAGAGGTGATCATGGGAAATTCTTCATAACTCTCTCTTTGAGCATCTAAATGGAATTCTGTAAATAGTGGCTGGAATTACACAGACTTTAATTTCCTATATATCAATTTGAGAGCTAAAGGAGCAAACAGTGACACATGGCAAGTCCTACAAGTTCTCTCTACTGAACCAGTCCATAATTAGGTCACTGTGGGAGATTGGACATAAATTTTCCTTGAAGAATCCAAATCAGGTCAAACCTCTAGCATTCAAATGAGGATTCAGAGGGCTACATCAGGGCCAAATTTCAAATATTGAAGATCCAAAATCACAAAGATAATTCAGTTTCAATATTGAGCTCCTCAAAAGCAAGAAAAATGTGTGTATTTTTTTCGAATTACATAAGTATCGCTTGAAAAAAATTAGTTTGAATTAATTCCAAGGGCATATTGAAGAATAGATATCAGTATTGGGTTCTAAAATGACCCCTAAAAATAATTCAACACCGATTAAGCCTTCATAAGGCTCTACTATGACTCATGAAGACAAATAAACACAACATGAGATATCAAAATTACAAGAGAAAGTGCACCAAATTTCACTATCACAAAGAGCAACAAAAAATGAAATGGAAGTTTTAAAGAAAGGTGTGGAAACTAAGATGGATGGTTTGAAGAAAGGCTTGGAAGCTAAGATGAATGGTTTGGAAGCTAATATAAATGGCGTGGAAGTTGGCATGGAAGCTAAGATGGATGACATGAAGCTAAGATCAATGAAAAAATGAAAGACAAAATGGAAAACATGAAGAATGGTCTAAAAGTAGATATCGAAGGTTTGGAAAAGTTGATCCAATAAATGTTTCCTAATGGGGAAAATATAGTAGAGGAAACTCATGATGACAACAAAATAAATGTTAATCGTGATTTCATAAACTCTAATGTTGGATGGAAGAACCACCATATTGTAAAGATGGATATGAGGAAGTTTGATGGCAAGGACCCCATAACATGGATACTACAGATGGAGCAATATTTTGATCTCAATAATGTGCAAAACACACAAAACGTATGCATTGCAGCTTTACATTTAGAACAAAATACATTTTTATGGTATTGATGGCTTTGCTCCCGTAAAAATATTGTCACTTGGTCAATTTTTACGGAGGAAATGATAGCATATTATGAGGATACAAAAAGCAACACCTTCTTTAGCCAATTGATAAATCTCAAACAAAAGGGTTCAGTGGCGAAGCACATTGAGACTTCCAAAAATTGAATATAAGGGTAATTGATATTCCAGAGGAACACAGGATTGATGTCTTCATAGGGACTTTAAACGATAACATCCAAAATGAAGTTCGCATTTGGGAACCTGATTCATTGGAGAAGGCATTCAGGTTGGCAAGAAAAATTGAATGTAAAATTATGGCAATAAGGAAGCCTACCACTCACATCTATAAAGATGGAAGTGTTGCTACTCCTAGACTTCCACAACCTACAAGGTTGACACCACAACAATTAGAAGAAAAAAGAGCAAAAGGGCTTTGCTACAGTTGTGATAGCAAATACACTAAAGGTCATAAGTGCACTGAGAAGAAATCATTTTACATAGATTGTGAAGAGGAGGAAGAAAATGAAGAAGAAACTTCAAAAGTAGAGGATATACACCAGGAAGAAACCCTAGAAGAAGAAGAAATGAGTCTGACCATATTGTGTAATGCATTGGCAGGAATTACCACTCCTCAAACTCTCAATATAGAAGGACATATCAAGAAAAAAAAGGTAATAGTGTTGATTGATTCGAGTAGTACCCGTAATTTTATTCATTGTAAGGTAGCCAAGGAATTGAATTGTTTCCTATACCCAGCACCAGAATGTCAAGTGATGGTTGCAAATGGAGGAACTATAAATTTCTCTGGAAAATGCCATAATATCAAGCTAGCCATGGGGGAATATGTATTGAATAGTCCAATGCTTTCCATCCTGTTACACCATTTTTTGGTCATCTAACCTTTTATCATTAGATGGACCCAAGTACACCATGTAAGACCAGTTTTACCCTAAGTAAAACTGCTTTCACTATGTTAAAATAGGAAACCCCAAAAGGAAATATTAAACAAACCTATATTTGTTTGACTTTCCTCATGGAATAATTAATTAAACCATAATTTAATTATTATTCCCAGTCATGTTTAACCCAAAAACAAAGAAATTAATGAGATAAACCCTTAGTTATCTTGTTATTTTCTGGGAATAATTATTTAAATCTTATTTAGATAATATTCCTTGTTAAATATGACCAAATCACCCACCATTAATCAAATAAATCATTATTTATTTGATTATCTCCCAACCACTTCCTTAAAAAGATAAATAAATCATTTATTTATTTATTTTTCACTAATCGAGGGATTTGACCCAAGTCAAACACCCTTTCCCTCCAACAAATATAATAAAATATTCCATAAAGGTGGATCTAGATTTGGTTAACATTATTTTAATCATGCACCAAGATCTAGAATGACCCAATATTTTGTTATAAATAGGAGGGTTTTCCCCATCATTCTTCACCTTTTGTTGCCTATTAGATCACTCTGGATATATACACTTGGTCACCATTTTCTGCCATTTTGCTCCCTTTGAGCTCTACTTTTTGCATTGGGTTTTCTACATCAACTAGAGAGAAGAAGCTTAGATCTGAAGTGCTGAGGACTACAAAGAACCCATCCCATTGAGGAGAGTTGGATACACCTTCTTGTTTTCCTCCCAGGTGCCCTGTAATATAAATTCTTTCAAAAAATTGTGTTCTTGTCTTGTCTGTTGGATGCATGGAGCAAACCCTTTACTTTACTGCTTAATGTCTTTCCATTTATAGATCTGGTTGTTGCAGCATTTTTATTACTAACCGCAGATCTAAAGATATTTGGCAGCCACTATTGTTGTTAGGGCTATTAGTTCTGCGTAGCTAAAGTGGTCCTTTTTCGTACACTTCGACGAAGGATTCATACTAACACATCCCAATGGGAGGTGTTGATGTTGTACTAGGAGTACAATGGTTACAATCTGTGGGGATGGTAGCTTTTAATTTTCAAGAAATTTTCTTGAAATTTCTTTCAGAAGGAAGGGAAATCTAATTACGGGATATCGCAGCGAAGCCAGGAAAGATAATAAGCTCTAATGTCATGAAAAAGCTTATGAAGAAATAACAATGGGGTGCAATTGCACAATTATGCTCACTAGAAGTTCCAACATCGAAATCATCTATTTCTCCAGATCTCCAAAAAGACTTGGAAAATCATTCCAAGGTGTTTGAGACTCCCAAAGGACTCCCACCTATTCATGATCATGATCATGCTATTTCTTTTATTCCAGGAAGTGTTCCTCCAAACATTAGGCCTTACAGACATCCTTATGTCCAAAAGAGAGAAATTGAACATATGATTGCATAAATGTTAGAGGCTGGTATAATTCAACCTAATCAAAGTTCTTTCTCTGCTCCAGTAGTATTGGTGCACAAGAAAGATGGATCATGGTGCATGTGTCCGGATTATAGGGAGCTCAATAAGCTCACTATTAAAGATAAATTTCCCATTCATGTGATTGATGAATTATTGGATGAATTAAATGGAGCAATTTATTTTACCAAATTGTATCTTCGTTTAGGATAAAATCAAATTAGAATGAAGACTGAAGATATTCCGAAAACAACATTTTGAACTCATGACGGTCATTATGAATTTTTGGTCATGCCTTTTGGCCTTACCAATGCACCTTCTACATTTCAAGGGTTGATGAATTCCATTTTCAAACCATTCCGTTGAAAATTTGTGCTAGTATTTTTTGATGATATACTAATCTACAGTAGGTCTTGGAGGGATCATGTTCTACATGTTGACAGGGTGCTCAAACTACTGGAGGAGAAAGAATTATATGCAAAAACATCCAAATGTTTCTTTGGAGTACAAGAGGTGCAATATCTGGGTCATATTGTATCTCAAGAGGGTGTTTAGGTAGACCCTAACAAAATTAAATCCATTAAGGAATGGAAAGTACCCACAACCATAAAGAATTTGCGTGGATTTCTCGAGTTAATGGGGTATTATTGCAATTTTGTTAATAATTATGAGAGAATATCAACACCTCTAACAACATTATTGGAGAAAGATGCATTTTCATGGACTCCTGAAGCAACTAAGGCCTTTGAACATCTTAAAGAGGCAATGTGCCTAGCACCAGTCTTAGCTATGCCAGACTTCACAAAAGCCTTTATTGTGGAATGTGATGCCTCAAGAAATGGAATTGGTGTTGTTTTAATGCAATAAGGAAGACCCATTTCTTTTGAAAGTCGTTCAATCAAAGGAAAGTATTTACAAAAGGATATTTAAGAGAAGGAAATGTTGGCAATACTACATGCACTAAAGAAATGGAGACCTTACCTAATGGGAAGACACTTTAAGGTAAAAACCGATCATGATAGTCTTAAACACTTCTTGGAACAAAGAATATCTTCAAAAGAGCAGAAAAAATGGGTCACAAAGATGTTGGGTTATGACTTTGAAATCGTCTACAAAAAAGGGAAGCTAAATGTTGTTGCAGATGCACTCTCAAGAAAGGATGAAGAGGTGGAAGCATTGCTTTGTGCCATTTCAATTATCCAACCGGGTTGGATAACCGAAGCAAGGGATGAATAGAAGGACGAAGAAGTGTCGACTCTCATTGAAAATTTGCAGCACGATCCTAGTACATCTAATACATTTAGTTGGAAAAATGATTCCTTATGGTACAAAGATCGCTTATATATTTGCAAGATTTCCCAACTAAAACAAAATATTTGTTTGGAATTGCACACTTCTCCTTTAGGAGGAAACTCGGGATTTTTAAAAACTTACCACAGGGTGAAGAAAGAATTTTTTTGGGATGGCTTTAAATATAATATTCAAAATTTTGTGGCGGAATGTTTGGTTTTCCAGAAAAATAAAGTGGAGACAATTAAGACCCCGAGTCTTCTACAACCTTTATCCATTCCAAGTCAATGTTGGGAAGAGATTTTAATGGATTTTATCACACTTTTACCTAAGTCTGAAGGAAGGAGTGTCATCATGGTGGTAGTTGATATACTTACAAAGTATGCATAGTTTTGTGCATTATCTTATCCATTTAAAGCGAGTACAGTTGCTACTGCATTTATGGAAAAAATTCAAAAGCTACATGGAAACCCAAAGATTATTTATTGTAAGTGACAGAGATCCTGTTTTTACAAGAAATTTTTGGATGGAATTATTTTATTGTTTGGTTACTCAACTAGCTCATAGCTCATCTTATCATCCTCAATCTGATGGATGCTCTACCAATGTTGTTATGATTGAGCCCCATACTATGGTTACATAATATTTTCCTCCATAAGATCTTATGTTCACCTTTTATCTTCTCTCTTCCATGAACAATATGGCCTTTTAGCATTCATGTGGGAAAAATTCATGGTTTCCTTAACGGTCAATCAACATGAAGTTAATGAGAAAAATAATTATTTTATAGCTATAGCAACCTTGACTTCTTGGTAAATGTATGTAGCACATGATCAAAAGGTGGTGATCTGTTTACATACAACATTCATGGTGCACATGGATATCATTCATTATTTGGGTTGGAAAACACATGGATGTAGTAAGAGTCTTATTGATGAATTCCTCACAATATGGCATGTTGGATATTCTACTAAGGATTAAACAATTTGTGCACAATTGAATAAGTGACAAAAAATGCATAAATTGTTTCTAAGATTGAATTTGCAAAGACTTTAACAACAATGAAAGGTACCTCGATATGCTACTTTATGGACACCCTTATCTTTCACACAATTTTTTATATCATAATGTGCAGTGGATTAATAAGTAATACATAAATGTTTGTTTTATTAAAGAAGAACAAGTCAACATGCATCATATCATTAATGAGTAGCATACTATGGCAAGAATTTCAATAAGACGATGGATAACTCTTCTTTTCCATCTCGCAAAAATCAAGAAACAAGTGTGGAAACATAGAGTTGTGCTACTAGATGTGTACTTTTGGAGAATGAATTCATTGGTTCACTAAAAAAGAGAGAAAAAAAAATCTTACCAAGATAGATGATCTACACGAATCCCTTGGAGCATTCGACAAGGATTCAGTTGAAATGAAAAAATAAAGGATTACCGAGAACTAGTTGACTTATGAAATTTTGAAAAGCTTGGTTTGCATGAGGACATTCAAAAATTCAGGTGTGGGGGAATGTTGGGCCTCCAATTTGTCATTATTTTTCTAATCAAACCATCCATTTTTTTATCATTCCACTCTCCCATTGTCATCATTCTTAGCCATATTTCTTGATAATCGCGCCAAATGTTGGCATACATGTTTACATGGCTTATTATTATTATTTCCATTATTTTTAATGAATTAAGGAGAATTGTGTATGGTTTTACTAATGATAGTTTTGTGAGTGTAAGTTTCTACAATTAACCAAGTTTCTGCAGTTGTCTCCATGGTTGAGGTAGTAGAACCACTCTAGAAAGAAATCAAACACATGTACATTTTTTCTAAATGTTCCAATATGTATTTTTTATTGGTAAAAAATCCTCCCAACTCGCACGTGTGGACCTCAAACATAAAATCAAGGGAATAAAATGCAGCAGTTTTGACGAGTCAACTTAAAACGTGTTTTCTGGGCAAATGAAAACGAATTTTGGAAACAAAAAACATGGGTTTTGTTCAGCACGGGTCCAGTTAGGTTTCACGAGGGAATGTTTCTCAAATTCATTACCATTTGAGAGATTTTCGAATATCTTTGGACCCTTATTTTGTATATTACATGGATAAGAAGTTTTTGAATTTGTCGTTTAATGCACAGTCAACAAAAAGGCCTGAACTAACTATTCTTTGGAAAATTTATGGGATAGAGATAAGTTCGATCAGATCTAGACTGATCTTTGATCCAAAAATCCATGAAATTTTATTTGATTTCATCTTTAAATATTCCACAACCACAATTTTAGTGATAAAACTCTAAGTTTGTTGTTCTTTCAAAGATCTATAAATTTCAATCCCTTTAATGATAGGAGGGAGGAGATGATTTTTTTAAAAAATATATTTTTGAAAATACAAATTGTTTTTTTTTCTTTCATTCCTTTGTTGTGTGTGGTATCGATTCATATTTAGTCTTGTAGAGGAGTTTTTTCGATGCCTACATCTCGTAGGAGGGCCCCCTCGAGTTGTAAGTTTTTCATTAACTATAGATAGCATTTCAATTCTCTATTTTGCTGTAGAATTTAATTAGTTTGTTTAAATACTTGAGTTTTGATTTTCGAATGACTTTTTTTAGAGCATGATTGTCTAATTATTTTTCTGTAGGAAGAGTGAGTGAAGTCAACACCTCTTATGCACATGAAAGTAGTTTGATATAGTGTGGATTGATGTATATTTGTAGTGTATATTGAGTGAAGAATATTTCAATTTCCAATTGGTGTGATTATAGAGTTAGTTTATTATTGAATTGATCTACTTTGAATGTCATTTTCCATAAGCAAATGTGATAATCTCCTTTTTGCAAGTTTCATATTTATTTCAAGTAAAGTGTGATCTCTCCTTTGAGCAAGTGTGACCTTTGTTTTAAGAAAGTGTGATTTTATTCTTTTCAGCGAGTATACTGATTTTGGTTTGCAACTCATTCCTTTCACGCAAGTGTGATCATTTTCATTTTAATAGTGACATAATAAGGACTTCTCGTACATATAGGCGGCACATACACTTCACAAGTATACTAGCCGTGGTTGACAATTATGTAAGTAACTTAATAATCAATTAAATTACCAAAATTTTTGGTATCGTTGTGAGGGAAGTGTATATAGGAGTCTTTTTATTTTCATTTAAAAAATAAAAAATCACCTACTACCCCCATTATATCACATGGTGCAATAAGAGACACACATCCGCATCATGAATTCCTAGTTTTGCACATAGAAAAAGAGTTGAAAAAGAAGGTAGAAGAAATTAGTGAAGATGGTGATAATGAGGAAGATCCTTCTAGATTTCTCATTCAAGAAATTGATGTCAATGGGCATATGAGGAGCATCCCTTCATCCGTATTTCCTAACTTCAAAGGTATGAGATTAGAAGACCTGAAAACTTTTCTTTTTTAGTTTGAAATCGTTTGTAGATCTTATGGATACTCATTACACATTCAAAATTTGAATTTGTTTCCATCAACATTGAAGAATGGAGCTCTTAAATGGTTCATGCCATTAGGAACAAATTCTATAAGGACATGGGATGATATGAAAGAGTATTTTTGAAAAAATATAAAGATTATTGCATACACCATGACCTTAGAAATTAAGTGTTTAAGATGAAACAAAAAGAGGATGAAATCCTAGAAGATTTAGTGGAGAGATTCACTTATAATGTGAAAAGATCTAAATTGCATAATTTAGGACCACACACATTAAAAACTATTATACTAAATATTATAAGGGATGATTGGAATGATCTTCTTAACTTGGTGGGAAAATGAGATGTCTCGCAATTGTCATTTCAAGAGATTTATGTATTTTGCAAGAACATATCAAGAGGAAAAGCAAAGTATGGAAGATCCCCTCAAGATCCAATTATGGCAAGAGTAAGTAAATCAACATCAATATTGGTAATTCAAACTAAACTTAAGAATTTGCTAGCCATTCTTGGTAATTTAAATGAACAAATTGATATGCTAAGAATGCAAAACTAGAAAAAAGTTGAGATTGATACTTCATTTATATTTTTCCCTAAATGTAGAAAGAAACACGCTTTCCATAAATGACCACTTGATAACATTAAAATTTGTGAAATATGTGCAATATCACATAATAAAAAATATTGCTCATCATTACCAAGCTTAAAGGCAATTTAATAGGCAGAAAATCAAACATTGGAACGATCCTATTATGTATCTCCAAGAAGACCATGGAAGCCTCATAAACCTAGTATGATGTAAGATCCTAATTCTCAATTTCAAGGTTATGCAGAACAATCTCAAAATAGTTGGAAAACACCCTTGCCTTGGAAACCTTGGGCATCTCAATCCCAACCTCAAAACAAAACTTGGAAACCTTGGTTATCTCAATCCCAACCTTAAAACAAATCTTGGAAACAAGGTTGTCAAGATCATTATAGAGGAAATCCACCATATCCTCAATGTTTTCCTCACTATCCTAAATACCAATATCAATGTTATCCATTCCATTCACCTCCACCACAACCTCATTTTTACCATCAGTTGAACTCAATTAAAACCTTTCCCATTACCATCCACACTAGCACCCCAAATATCCATTCCCACTCCACTACCTACACAACCATTTCAGATCCCCAACAATAAACTATCTCAATCCACTTACATTGTTGAGGTATTGAAAAATTATTCTCTAGCTACCAATAAATAAAAACAACCAGAAGAAGAAGATTCAGATAAGGTGCAAGAATCATGGATTTTGTTGATAAAGAGTAGTTGCTAGAACCTATGATTGAAAAGTTTCTTACATTCCTATCACCAGGTTATATGAATAGAGATCACATATCTGAAGATTTGCATGACATGATAGCACGAAATTAAGGAAGACAAAATTACATTGAATCTTGGTTCAAGACAGTCATTGGATCCTAGTACTCCATTCTTCAGTATCTTATGACATCATCTCAATCAAGGAAGTTGGTCTCTCATATACTGGTACATATCAAAGATTATATTACAAAAATACATATCAGTTTATCTATCATATTATTATGCACATGACTCCATTGGATGTATTCATATACTTGAACGAGATTTCTTTTTCAAGTAGAGTAGGACATATAAAAATAAAAAATAAAAAAAGTAAAGATAAAAATAAGTCCTATTGTGAAAACCATATTGCTAGTGCAATTGGACATGAGCTTTTCTTGAAAACCAAGAAACTGGCGATGGGGGATTTTTGGTTATATTCTCTAGTTAGTTGTTGTGGGATTCCTTAAGGTCCACCTTCCATCATATCTTATCCCATCGACCACAAAACTTTGTCTAGGATCAATATCAAAGATTATTTGGAGTGCCTTGGAACTTTCATACATCAATGGCAAGCCTCATCATTGACAAGAATGGGAATACAACAATGTCTCTTGATTGTCAAATCTTGCAGGTGACTCAACTTCAACACATTTACTCATCCCTGTCAAGATGCATTCAGGTACCTTGACACTCATTTACATTATCGGTGAGTTGTCTCGCATTCATTAACGATTTTCATCATTGATTAGTAATCTAATGACTTATTCCCATGCTCAACTTCAACACATTCATTCACATGGTAAGAATTGTACCATTAATTTTTGTTTTGATGATGAATATATGGTTTTATGGAATCAACAACAACTTGCAATGATATATTTTATTGGTTTCTTGTAGTAGCATGTTATCCTTTTTTTCATTCAACAACAACATGATGGCACCATTACAACTCTTTTTTCATTAATTTCATTTGCAAGAAAAACAATAAAATTGGCCCTATTTCAGTTAGTATGCAGTATGTTTCATGGTTTCTAGGTCAGCATGCAGTACATAATCCAAATCAGCAGTTAAAACTCGGAGAAAACAACTTTATGCAAAATTTGACATTTTAGCAACAACTATGGAAAGTTGCAGTTTTTGCAACTATTGCTGTAACAACCTTTTTTTGTTGTAGCAGCTTGTTCCAGAGGCAGTTTTGGCACAAGTATTGCAAGAGATTGGAGTAGAAATAAAAAATTATGAGCTTCTGGGTTTTCTTAGAATATGGTAAATTGATTAAAAAATGGGCATAATTCCAACAAAAATGCAATTTTATAGGACTTTTAAGCAAGTTTTTAAGGCAAATTTTCATTTTTCACCGTTGTGGACAGATTAGGCCAGATTTCGATACTTTTTCACATCAGCATATTTTCTTCTGCAAAATGGGATTCTGAAGGCATGTGGCGGTAAAAAAGGTAAAAATACACCATTTCCATTTTGAAGCACTCAATTTGGCCTTAAAATGAGTTCATGGCATGAAAAGTCATTTTCAGAATTTTCAAAAGCCCAAGATTAAAAAGTATATTTTCCAGTAGAATGGTTTTATTCCAACGTCTACAACCCCTATTTCAGCATTTCAAGTTCTTCAAAAGGTAAACTTGAGGTAAAACTAGCATTAGACTTTTTTAATCTGTTAAATTTTTTGGAAATTGTAATAAGAAAGCTATTTAAAACATGTGATCTATGTATTTCACCTTATCATTTTCACATTCTTCAAACCATTTTTTTCAATCCTTCATCCGCATCCTACTATTTTCAGCCCTCATACCTTATTAGATGCTCTACCAATGTTTTTATGACTGAACCCCATACTATGGTCTCATAATATTTTCCTCCATGAGATCTTATCTTTACCTTTTCTCTTCTTGTTGCGATGAACAATCTGACCTTTTGGCCTTCATGTGGAAATAATTCATGCTTTCCTTAATGGTCCATCAATATGAAGTTCTTGAGAAAAATAATTTATAGCTATAGCAAGCTTGACATTGCGGAAAATGTTTGTAGCATAAGATCAAAAGGTGGTGATATATTTACATACAACATTCATGGTGCACATGGATATCATTCATTATTTGGGTTGGAAAACACATGGATGTAGTAGGAGTCTTCAGATGCATTCCTCACAATATGGAATGTTGGATTGTACCAAGGATTAAACAATTTGTGCACAATTGATTAAGTGACAAAAACTTCATAAATTGTTTCTAAGATTGAATTTGCAAAGGCTTTAACATCAATGACAAGTACTTTGATATGCTACTTTATGGACACCCTTATCTTTCACACAAGTTGTATATGATAATGTGTATGGGATTAATATGCATATATTTTTGTTTTATTAAAGAACAAAAATTCAGCATGCATCATATCATTCATGAGTAGCATACTATGGCAAGAATTTCAACAAGAGGACAAATAAGTCTTCTTTTTCATCTTGTAACTATCAAGAAACAAGCATGAAAACAAAGATTTGTGCTACCAGTTGTGTAATTTTGGAGAATGAAATCATTGGTTCATTTAACAAGAGAGAATAAGAAATCTTATCAAGATAGATGATCTACACCAATCCTGTAGAGCTTTGGTCAAGGATTCGGTTGAAATGACAAAATAAATGGTTATCGAGAACTAGTTGAATTATGAAATTTTGAAAAGCTTTGTTTGCATGAAAACATGAAAAAACTCGGGTATGGGGGAATGTTTGGCCTCCAATTTTTCATGATTTTTATGATCAAACCATCCATTTTTGCATCATTCCACTCACCCATTGTCATCATTCTTAACCATATTTCTTCATAAACACACCAAATTTTGACATACATGTTTACATGGTTTATTATTATTATTTCCATTATTTTTAATGAACTAAGGAGAATTATGCACGATTTTACTACTGATAGTTTTCTGAGTCCAAGTTTCTATAGTTAGTCAATTTTTTGTAGTTGTCTGCATGGTTGAGGTAGTAGAACCATTCTAGAAGGAAATACAACACATGGGCATTGTTTCAAAAGGTTCCAATATGGAATTTTATTGGTCAAAATCCAATGAGATCGCACGTTTGGACCTCCAACATCAAATCAAGGGAAAAACGAAGCATTTGTGTCTATTCAACTTAACACATATTTTCTGAGCAAATGAAAACGAATTTTGGGAAACCAAAACATGGGTTTTTTTCATCACGGGCCCAAGTAGCTTTTCGTCAAGCCGTTCTCTCAAATTTATTACCATTTGAGATATTGTTGAAGATATTTGGATCCTTATTTAGTAGATTACGTGGATAGTCAGTATTTCAATTTTACATTTAATGTACAATCAACAAAAAGGCGAGAACGAGTTGTTCTTCGTAAAATTTGTGGCATAGAGATAAGTTTTATCAGATCGGGGTTGATCTTTGATCCAAAAATCCTTGAAATTTTATTTGATTTTATCTATAAATATCCCATGACTAGAATTATAGCAATAAAACTCTAAGTCTGTTGTTGCTTTAGAGATCTATAAATGTCAATCACCTTGATGAGAGGAGGGAGGAGATGATTTTTTGAAAAACTTTGTTTTTGCAAATACAATTTTTTTTTTTGTTTCATTACTTTGTTTTGAGTGGTATCGATGTGTATTTATTCCTCTAAAGGAGTTGTGTCATTTCCTACATCTCGCAAGAGGGCTCCCTCAAGTTTTAAGGCTTTCATTAACCATAGATTACATTTCAATTCTCTATTTTTTTATAGCATTTAATTAGTTTGTTTAAATGCTTGAGTTTTTATTTTAGAATGATTGTTTTTAGAGAAGGATAGCCTAATTATTTTTTTGTAGGAAGAGTGAGTGAAGTTGAGACCTCTAATGCACATGAAAGTAGTTTGATAGAGTGTGGATTGATATAGATTTTTAGTGTAGATTGAGTGAAGAAGATTTCAATTTCCAATTGTCATGATTATATAGTTATTTTATTCTTGAATTGATTTAATTTTAATGTTTTTTCCATAAGCAAGTTTGATAATCTCCTTTCTGTAAGTGTGATATTTTTTTCAATCAAAGTGTGATCTCTCCTTTCAGCAAGTGTGATCCTTGTTTTAATCAAGTGTGATTTTATTCTTTTGGGAGAGCATAGTGATTTTGGTTTGCGACTAATTCCTTTCAAGCAAGTGTGCTCATTTTAATTTTAAGAGTGACATAATAAGGAATTCTAACACATACAGTGCATATACACTTCATAATTATACTAGCTCTGGTTGATAATTTTTGTAATTAATTTAACATCGATTAAATTACCAAACAATAACCTTAAAGATCAACCCCTCTCTCTCAGTTGAGAAAGAAGACAAATTATGCATTATGTTGAGGCAACACCTTGATGCCTTTTCTTGGGACTATAGGAAAATGAAAGGTATGCAACCCTCAAATTGTACTCATCATATCTACATAAAACAAGGATGAAATCATGTGCACCAACCCCAGAGGAGGATGAACCCATATCTTAAGGACATTGTGAAAGAGAAATTAAAAAATCTACTAGATGTAGAGTTCATATACCCCATTTCAAATAGTGAGTGGGTGTCCCCTCTTTTCATAGTCCCCAAGAAAAATGATAAGTTGAGGATATTTGTTTATTACCAAGAGCCTAACAAGGCTACAAAGATGGACCACTTCCCTTTGCATTTCATTGTCCAAATCTTGGATGGCCTTGTAGGGAAAATATTCTTATTATTCCTTGATGGATTTAGTGGGCACAAAAAAATATAGATCAACCCTAAGGACCCAGACAAGACCACATTCGCATGTCCATGGGGTACCTTATCCTTAGAGTCCTTCCATTCATTTTGTGCAATACTCCTGCTACCTTCCAGAGGGAAGCTATGAGTATTTTTGCTAACCTTGTTCATGACACTATTGAGATATGCATGGATTACTTCACTCCTTATGGTCGTGACTTCTAGGAAGCTCTTTCTATCCTATGTAAAGTCTTAAGGAAATACATTGAAATGAATCTTTCATTAATTCCTAAGGAATGTGAATTTTTTATGAATGTAGGGACTATCTTAGGCCACTTCATATCTAAGGAAGCGATTTGAGTTGACCCCAATAAATTTATTATCATTGAAAGGCTCCCTATCCCTAAACAAAAATGGATGTCTGAAGCTTCCTTGGATTGGTTGGCTACTATAGAAGTTTCACTAAGGAATATAGTGAATTGGATTTACCCTTGTTTGGACTACCACTTAAAGACTCAAAATTTTGTTGGAAAAACAAATTTCAAGAGACTGTTGAAGTACTAAAGGCTATATTGACTACTGAACCCATCCTTAGGGGTCCCAATTGGGATTTTCCTTTCCACATTCCCACAGATGCATTAGATAAAGTTGTAGGAGCAGCCTTAGGACAAGTGGAAGATAAATTTCCCTATGCTATATATTTCATCATTAAGAACCTTTCTAGGGTCGAAATTAACTATATAGTCATTGAAAATGGACTCCTATATTTCGTACACTCTTTGAACAAGTTTAGGCACTACATCATTGGATATCAAACTTTTTCTCACATTTATCATGCAAGCATTAAGTATTTAGTGAATAAACCTGATGTTAATGCTACGATAATTAGATGTTTGTTATTATTGCAACAATGTTTTTTAACTGTTGTCAACAAACATGGGAAAGAGAATGTGGTTACATATTTTTTTTCAAGACTAACCTCTCCTACAGGAAATGAAGAGATGGTAGATGATCAACTTCCAAATTAACACCTTTTCAAGACTAATCTCCTTTGTTTGTTGATATAGAAAACTACTTGGTTTCTAGGAGTTTCCCTACTAAAATATCCTGTTGGGAGAAGATCAAGATTGTCAGGGAGAGTGCCCATTTCACTTGGATTGGGGGAATCTTTTAAAGTTGGGTCTCTATCAATTTTTTAGGAGATGTTTGAGGTAAGTGGTCTTTAACATCCACTCGACATGCCATGATGGGCCTTGTGGAGGCCACTTTGCTGCAAAGAGGACAACATTCAAAGCTATAATATAATTAGGACTGGCCCACTCTATGTCAAGATCAAAGAAGGTATACCACCAGGTGTGATCAGTGCCAAAGGATAGGAAAGCCCACACTGAAGGATGAAATGGCCCTACAACCTCAAGTGAATTTTAAGCCATTTGAGAAATGGGGAATGGACTTAATTGGGCCCATTGATACCCAATCAGGAAAAAATAAGTACATCATTGTGTGCATGGATCACCTGACTAAATGGGTTGAAGCAAAGGTAGTGAAGGAGGTTTAATTTCTATGGGAAAACATATTCTACAAGTTTTTTTTTCCAAGGTAGTTGATCACTAATAAAGGAACACAATTCACCTCAAATCTGATTGAAGACATCATGAAGCAGCACCACATCAAGCAGGAAATCCACTTCCTATCACTTTTAGGAAAATGGGAAAGTGGAGGTAATAAACAAAGCCTTGGAGAAAATTCTGACAAAGTTTGTTAGTAACAATAGAAGGGATTTGGAATACAGACTTATAGAAGCAACTTGGGCCTATAATACCACTTGTAAAACCACCACTGGATTTACCCCATTTGAATTATTCTATCAAAAGAAGGCCCTAAGGATGGAAACTCATTTAGACTTAGACCTCACTACAACACAAAACGAGAGGTTACTACAACTCAATGATTTAGATTCATTAAAACTGCAGTCTCTCTTACACAGTGAGGTAGTCCAACTATAGAGGAAGATCTGGCATGATAAACACATTTGGAAGAGATATTTTCAAGAGGGTTATTAGGCCCTTATGTACAATTCAAAATTAAAGGATTTCAAAGGAATATTAATGACAAGGTGGTTGGGCCCCTATCTAGTGGAAAATCTTTATGAGACTGGGGTTGTCTGAATTATAACAATTGAGGAGTAAGGCATCCCCTTGCTTGTTAATGTTTACCCATTAAAGTTGTACAAAATACCTCTATCCAAATAGGAGTGTATTAGTTCAATTACCAAGGAGTTGAATGTAATTTGAAGGCTCGTGTTAGGTTCCCATGATTTGGCAGATTGACGAACCAAATGATGGAGTAACATCAAACCAATATTTGGAGCCCTAGGACCTAGCCTTCCTAGACTCAGAGAGGGCTCTCTCTATTGAAGCAAAGGATGTGAGCTTGTTCGCTTAGTTTGTTTAGATTTTAAGCTAGTTGTTAAGTGTTTTTCTTTGTTTGTTTTTAGTTGTTTGGAGGAAAAACTAATCACGTGGATCAAAATAGAACAAGAAAATGAGATCAACTGGGCTACGGGGTCAAAAGAAAGCCAAGGATGTCAAGACAATGGGTAGGGTGTACTGCAGGGCTGATTTAGTATAGCGAATGGATATTTCAGGTGGTTTATGAAGTGAAATGAACATCAAGTTTGTGCAAGATAAGGGGATCTTACACATAAATAGTTTAAACAGCAAGTATTCATGTGGTAGGGCTAACCATTAATCACTATGAATTCTCAACTCAAACTGATAGATGCATAAAATAAACATTCAGGTGACGCATAGAAGTATAAGACCCTCTAATTGTGGGAAAATCACCTTCAGTGGTTGAGAACACATGTAAGACAAACCAACAGCTCAAAATGTGGAAAGGAAACTCCTAAGAAACACATTCAATCTGATGAGAATTTCGAAATAAGTCTGTGAGTATAGGCAAAGGGAAAGATCGAAACAAGACCTCTCTGATTTAACCTAGACAGTCAATACTTCAAAGAAGATTTCTTTAATGAGGTTTAAACAGCTATGAGTAAGCAGGGCATACCATGAATCAAACACGATAGCATGTCATATTAATCATTAAGGAAATAAATAACAAGTTCTTGGTGGACCAAAGGGCAATTAAGAATCCTTTGACATGACTAAGAAAGATGAAAACATAGAAGCTGTAATGAATCAGGAAATTTGATGAGCCTCCATGGGCATACCTCAAACTATTCTTTACTGACCAACAGCAAGCAAGAAGCATGGATACATATGTGAAAAAATAAGAAAACATAACTGAAAATAAGTACAATACCATTTACCAAGCCATGGAATTCTGCACATAGATCCTCTCCATCATCTAGGCAAGCAAGTCAAGCTATTCACTCCATAAAACAAGTTTGATCATCAAAACTCATAACATATATTGCTCTAAGCTCAGTTAAGTTCTTAAGCTCTTCAAAGTCCAACTTGTTTATCAACTCTTCAACCAACAATATTACAATGATTCTCCATGAGTTATATAGGAGAATGAGAAGATAAGCTTCACAAAACTGACTAGAAGCTCATGGCTAAAAACTAATATCTGATTTTGTCCTTGAGACTTTGCAAAGCCCAAGGCACAAAATATCTTCAAAATATCTATAAAAGGATAAAAAAAGGAAAAAATATTGACTTTTCATTACCGACAATGGCTAAAAAATGCCTAACGCACATTTGGATAAGCCAGTACAGAAAACTGCCTTTTTGCCAAAATGCTACAAGAACGTAGCAGCAGAAAATTCCATGTTTTGCAGACAACGTTTGAGGGACCTCCCGATGTCAAAACGAGGCCCGTGATGGCTCGTTGGAAAGCCCTGGATGTCTATTTTATTAAAATACTTTATTTTTCCCAAACTCATCACTGGAATTTTGTCAAAAACGGAACTGAGTGAAAAACACCAGAAAAGTTGCCCTTGCTGATATGTGAGACAGAAAGTCAAAAAATCACTGTTTTTCGCCTCTTTGGGGGATTAAAACACATCCTTTGGATCTAAAATTTTATGAATAGATGAAATTTAACTTAATTCATCCAATGATACCAATCTCAATAGCTGATTATGCTTCAAAAAAAATGGCAGCGCCCATGAATTTCTGCAATTAGGCCCAAAAATGTCAAAAAACAAGATCTTGTCAAAATTTGCTCAATTTTGGCGAGAAAACCCCTCATGGGTTCTTAGAAACATGTAAGAAAGTTGAGGCCAAGATTTTGAGCGCTGATGTGCCTTTCTCCATTTTTTCTACCAGGCGCCCTCTTTTGGCAGTTTTGAGTTTTTCTTGTGAAACCTTTTATTTCTTTCAAGCAAATTAATTTAGCTTTTTGTAATGCCCAGTCATCTTATTTTGTAGGCTCAAGTCTCTGTTAGATCTCTCAAAATTATCTTCCAAATTCTTGTTGGCTCTTTCAAGCCATGATTCTTTGTCATTCTCTATTTCTTGGGTGAGCAAATAAGTGAGAGGATAAGATCGGACAAGGGCTGCCTCTTCTTCTTTATTTTTCTTCAAAGCTCTCTTGAGACCCATAGTCATAGGCCTCTTTATAATTGGTTTCTCTTCTTCTTCATTGTCATTGAATTCGCCCATAAGCTCTTGAAGCTTGACTTGTGCTTTGGAGGCTTCCCTTTCGTACTTGAAAGCTTGGGCTTCAAAAACTGCCATTTGACCACTCATTTGTTTGTTTTGCATCTGTAGAACATGTATGAAGTCTTTTGAGCTTTCTAGATCAGCTTGTAGGTCATGAATTTGGTCTTCTCTGTTTCGCAAAAGAGCCTCAAGGATTCTAGCTTCATTATCACTATCATCACTGTCTATCTGTATGATATCAAATTCTCTTTCCTTTTCATGACTACTCTCCTCTTTTTCTTTCCCCTTGCCTTGGATAGGCTTCTTGGTCCTCTTCCTCTTTGGTAATTCAACAATTCTCTTCTTAGGCAGTTTGCCTTTACTTCTTAACGCTCTTGTGACATTGCTAGTCACTGCTGGAGTGGTCTTTTTCTTTGTTGATCTAGTTTTTCTAGGTTTCGCCACTTTTGGAGGAAGAGTCATGGCCCTTTTCCTAGGAGAGGTAGCTAGCACATGCTCATGGCTGTGTGGAGGAGAAGAGGGAGGAGGTTTATCTATTTGCACTTGCTCAAATTGGTCTTTTACCTTGCTGCTTCTATCATCATCTTTGTCACTGTTTTCTTCTGTTTGAAGATTACCTTGTTTGTCTTTATCATTGCTATGCTCATGGTCACTGATTTGGTTCTTTTGCTCCACGTTGCCCTATTTGGAATGCTCAATGTGTGGTGTTTGATTGTCATCATCATTACTTGTTTGAGGGATGTCTTGTTTCTCATCATAAGTGTATTTTTGAGGACTCTCATAACCCTCATTATCACTATTTTGGCTGTCACTTTGTTTGTCATCATGAGGACTTCTATGCTCATCTATGTCCCTGCTTTCTTCATGACTGTTGTGCTCTTTACCTTCACTGTTTTGTGCCTCATCACCATCATGCTCACTACTGTGTTGGCTGCCATCATGTTCCTCTTCATGACTTTTGTGCTCGCCATCAATTTGTTCATGCTCATCATCACCTTGTTTATGCTCACTGTCATGCTTAGATTCTTCACTTTGTCCTTCTTCATCACTAGTTTGCCTCTTGTCACTTTGCCCTTCTTCACTACTAGTTTTCCTCTTCTCTTCTTCACTCTCAATCATAGGATATTTTTGTTTTTTAGGAGTGGATTTACTAGAAGAAGGAGAAACATGATGAGTGGATGGTGAGGACGGCGCATGAGATGAAGGGGCAATGGAAAAATCAGGATGGGAGATGAAAGAGTCCCAAGAAACTCTCTTTTTCTCAAGTTGATGGAGGATGATGATCTTGATAAGGGAATGATTAAACAGACAAGATTGTTGTTGATCTGAGGGCTTGTTTTGGACAGTAGAGGCCATCTTGTCAATGCTTCTATAGAGGAAGAAAGGTAGGTTCAGCAATTGAGTTCTTGTAAAATGCATAAGAAGCCTGATATGATAGGCATAAATCCGGGAAAACCTCCCTTCACACGTGAAATACTTCATGATGACTTTCATGAGAGGGGCATAGCTGGAAAACAAGTGAGAAAAAGGGAAAATGTCTTGGCAAGCATCCTGATGGTCTGGTTTTAGAAAGGGTTTGTAGTGATTCAAATCTAGGTATGTTTGCTTGAACCACTTTTCTCCGATATAGGGGATCTTGGTAGCTTTGGAGATAGCCCTAGGAGAGAGTTTGAAATCTAGACCTGCTAGATGGACATGCTTCCCTTGCAGCCTTAAAGCAAATAAATGTGTCAAAGGAAGGTGACTTTTTACTTCTTGGACCTTTTGGAAAAATTCCAGGCACCCTACTTCATGAAAATTGAAGAGCACTGAAGGAGATTCATTCACTTCCTGAGTTGAAATAGGATCATACCTATTCTGATACCCACTCCTGCTGTCCTTCTTTGGGGGCATTTTTTCTTCCGATACCCTTCACTAACTCACCAAGGCAAATTGTTTAGTTGATCACTGAAAAAGGCCCTCAATCAAAACACTTTTTACTGTTTGTAAAACTAAGTTTGTCCTTAGTTAGCCAACAAGTGTTTGTTAAGTGAAAACAAGCTCCCTTTGTTTTTGACAATACAACTCTTCTTTTTTATTCACTATTTTCCTTTGTTTCTAATAAAAAAGGGGCATCCCTGAAATCTGTTATGTTTCTTCTTTGGGAAATAACTGTTTTTAAGAGACTGGGCAAAACAGTCCTTTTGAACCGATAACAAGCTGTTTCACCAATCATTATCTTCTTTTCTCTGAAAGCAAAGAATACATTCTTTGAAAAACAATGTGCTCTCCCTTTGAAAAAACGGTCCCTCTTTGATGATCACTATTTCTCTAAAACAAAAGGCAGTCTCCCTGTCACTTAGTAAGTAGTTTTCAAATTCTGTATGATCATTTATGTATTTGAAAAACCAATTTTAAACCTCCACAAGGTACTAGTCTTTCAAACAGTGATTCTCTGTTTTAGGCTGGCAAAACAAAACCAAGTTTTGAGAGAAAACTATGCTCTTTTTCTCCTAATTATTTCAAACTTCTTTAAAATTGTCAATGGGACCCTTCCCCTTATCACTTTTTTTTCTTTGTAATCACTGCTTCTCTGTGGTTTTGATACACATGGTATTCTTCGAAATTACTGCTTTAAGAGACTCCTTTAAACGGATTTAAAGAACCTCTACAAAAATTTTGTTTTCCTTGAAAACTGTGCTATCTTCAACCTTTCCTCAAATCAAAATTAGGCCAAGAGACATAAATACCTTTGAAAAAATGAGTTTGTTGTGTGAAAATATGGCCTTAAACACCTTTGATGCCCTTTTGAGTATTGGCCCAGTGGGCAGGAATGCGTTCAAACTTGGTTGCTGGCCAGGCAGGCTTTGAACGGTTAAACGCACCACGCCAATGTAGTCGGGTCGGTCCTGGGCGCCGGGCACAGGCATGTCGCGCACTTCTACAGGTGCGTCATGCCCTTCACAAAAATGCATTGTAACGGCCTACAGGCATGCCACACGATCACACAGGCGTGTTGCGCATAAACTCAAGCCCAAATGCTCTTCAAAAAACGCTTTTTTCTCCGTGACTTGGTTTTCCAAATGATAAATGAGAGTTATGAAGTTTGATCAAGCTCCTTTATACTCGATGAGAGTTTGAAAAAGCCTTGTTTCCTCTTTGTTGATTTGAAAATGAAAACACCCCTTTTGCCTTTGTTTTTCAAAACAAAAATGACTTTGTGCATAGTGGTGAGGGGTTTGGAACATAACCTTTGTTTTGGCTTTTTGAATGAAGACTTTCGAAAAAGAGCTGATGCCCTTTAGCTCTGTTCCCACTGCAAAAAATGTTAACCTTGATGATTTTTTTTAACACTTTGTTCGTCACAACATTTGCGATGAAAGGGAGTTTATAAAACTGTGCTATTCCTTGATTTGTCTACAAAGGAGGTCATCTCAAAAACACTGTTGCAGCCTTTTCAATGACCCTTCAGAACTATCATGAGGCCTTCTATTTATCTGTTGATGGAGGTTCTGCAAACCATAAAACCTTGTTGATTTCAAAATTGTGACCCTGTATCTTTTTGAAGAGGCTTATAAAAATACTAATACTACAGCCTTCGAAACCATTCTGTATCCAAAGTGATGAAGGTCTTTATCCTCTGATTAAAAATATTTCAAAATGTAAATTTCCTGTGTCTTTTAAAACTGTCTTTTATCATTTGATGGAGGCACCCTTTGATTGAAAGTGAAATGTGGCTTCATCACACCTTTTAACCCTTTGAATGACCTGTTTCATGGTACAAATATTTTGGAGAGCTGATCCTTTGTTTTTTTTGTGAAGGAAGCCTATAAACAGTGAAAGTTTTCACCCTCTTACAATGGGCCCTCTGTCCTTTGACTGAGCTGGAAATAATCTTCGGCGCTTCTCCCTTCATTCATCACTTGGAGGAATTATTTCTATAACCATAAGGGATTTTTGTAAAAACAAGAATGCCCTTTTTCATATATATGATTTAGGTGAGATGTCTCTTCATGTGAGTTTGCAAAATTCATTTGAAAACCAAGCTTGGTCTACTTCCTTGGCTATTTAGTTGAGGCTATTCTTAGCTAAAATCTCAACCCTCAGAGTATACTCTGAAGGAGGATTTCATAGATAGAAGAAATAGAGGCTTCTTAGCACCATTGTGTCACTTTTGGCTTTTGATGTGGAAAATGATTTTATCCCATAAACTCTTATTGACTCATCAGTGATTTTCAATCTTTCTTACCAAAAGGAGACCTTTCTCAAACAAATCACTTAATCTTGCTATGCATCCTCTTTTCATTTTGGAGGAGGTGGCGCACAATAGCTTCTGAAGTCACTTAATAACATGTTGGCCCTCTACTTGTTTGTGAAGGAGGCCACAACAATGTATTCCTAACCATCTGCTTTTTATGAAGGAGGTTATCATCATTGTTTCTAACCATCTGATTTTCATTGAAGGAGGTTAAAATTATACACATGAAATCTTATCTATTTCAACACTTTATCACTTCTTTGCAGTATATGTCTCTGCTTGAAGAATAACGAGAGAAAACAAAGTGAATTTTGACATTTGTCATTGGTAAAATCACTTGAACCTAAAGTCCTCTTTGCTTTATGAGGCATTGTCTGAGATGTATATTCTTTTTGTAAAATACCACTGAGAAAATTGGATCAGAAACAAAGTGATTTGTATATGGAGAATGCTTACTGCCAAACATCATTGAACTATCTTTTCCCCTGACTATGTAGTCAAAGGTTTATTGAAATTTCCTTTGCCTACTTTCCAAAACCCAGTTTCAAGGTAAAATAAGAAGCAGTTGTCTTCTCATGCCCTACATGATTATGCTCTTTGGAAAGTTTATGCAACACTGTTGATTAGCATTACTCAGTCCTTGTTATTCATTCTGACTTGATGAGTGATCTCTGTTCTTCAGGTAGCCTCCAGAATTATAACATGTACACTTGATGCTCTCACTTTACAGCTCTTGATCTGATCATTGATGGCAAATATTTTCAACAAGGGGAACCTGCTTGAACTTGCCTTTTTTGCCCTCATTTTTATACTGATCATCATTTAATTACACCCTCACAGAGATGTAAAATAAAATTCTTTTGAACCTTGGAGAGCTCCTTTGGTGTTTCATGGTGATTATGCCTGATTCAAGCAGATTTCTTTAGATAGCGACAAACCTTCTCTTTTCCTGATCTAGATCTTTGTTGAACTTCTCCTGAAATGAGACAAAGTGACCTCTTAGTGGTGTACGACCTATGGATGGATCAAGACTTGTTCTGTAGAATAGGAACTAATTGAAGGTTGAATGGTACTAGACAAAGGCTTTTGGCTTAGGATGTCTTAGCCAAGGAAAAACCCCCTAAACACCACTATCTAACTTAGGGACAATCTTGACATATTCAGAGTGTTTTCTTTGGTATGATTATATTTTCAAATGACAATATGACCAGGGATAGGGTTGCAGACATTTCATCAACTGTTGGATAGTGAATGGCATGAGAAACAAGGGTAAATGATGGAAAAAATTTTACAGCTATGACAGCTATAAACAGGGATATTTTGCTGAAATCAGATAGGACTTGACAGCTGAAGTTTATTCTCATCATAGACTAACAGGAAGTGAAAGGAGGAAAAAAATTGTTTTGGGGTGTTTTCTAGATGACAGATTTGACAGTTTTGAGATCAGCTTCTAGAAAAATAAGCTAAGGAAACTAGTCATCAGCAACAGGTAAAAAATACTGATGACTAACAGTGGCTCCATTTGGGGAGGGCAGCTCCTTTTCAGGAGGTGTCCAGAATTGCAGATCTCTAGCTTGTGAAGACCAGTGCCTTATCCATTTGTGTAAAATTCTTCCTTTCTTGATGCTATTTCTGAAAATTGACAGCATTATTAACATCAAAGTCATCTCTACCTACCCATCTATATTTCCTAACATTTTTTCTTCTTTTAGGTGAATTTTAACTAGCAACCATTTGACATGATATATATATATATATATATATAAAATTTGAAAAAAGAAAAACTATCTAATGCTACACTTATATCTTCCGGGAGTTCAGATTAAGCTGATGAACTGTTTTTTTTCTCTACCTATACTACGATCGACTGTTAAGATTAAGATGTTTGACAAGATTTCATTCACTAGTCTAAAGCATGAAATTGAAAAATAATAAAATTAGGATTAGACGATCTGATTTGTCATGCATTTGTGGCATAAAAACAAGCTACACACAAACATTATTTATGTATAAGATGAAACTTAGAAAAGTCAGGGCTAAGATATACAAATTGTTTTTTCATCCCTGTTTTTCTCTTTGGTTCTGTTTTGAGCGTGTGGAACCAACATTCTTTTCCTAATCTACTTTCATTGATAAGTCAAGCTTACACAATTTGACTATCATCTTTCTCACTAACTTATCAGCAATCAATTTAAAACATGCTCAGTTATGATTAGGCTAGATAATTGAAACAAGATATCTTTTGAGCAATAGTAGTGGCATTTAGACTTGCACACTTTCAAGATGACTATTTTTTGAACATGGGGCTTTTCATGGTGTTTTCAAACCGCCCTCTTTTTCTACTTTTCTACTATTTTTGTATTTTCTGTTTTTTGATTTATTTCTTCAAGCAATGGTATGTACAATGATTGAAAAATATGAAACTAGAACTCCTGAAAACGGTGAAACTTGAGCATCTTATCTTCATAAGGATCTCCTGATGCTCTTGGCCCGCTTAGCTCTTGAAAAGAAAAATTTGGAAAATTTTCTCTTGTAAGCATAAAATAAGGATTCGTGCATGAATATCTAAAAAACCCTGTGACTTCCTGTTGTACTTCTTTATACCTCTGATCTCCAATTCTCCTTTTGCTGTACATCTTTTTCAAATAATGCAAATATTCTTTGTCATTGTTAAAGCATATGATGACATCATCAAGGTACATCATGACAAGGAAATTCAGAACCGGGAACATAGCTTTCTTGAGGGCATCTTCGGTGTTCATAGGTTTTGGACAGATTGGTTTGAACATGAAGTTGCTACTAGTATATTTGAAAAAAATCCTTGAGCTGATCTTTTTGAAGTGGAATTATTCGATGGTATCCTGAAAAATTATCACTCAAAACCACATGATTAGAAACTCCTAGTTTTCTTATGATATGATCTGTTTTTGGAAGGAGATTAATGTTTTTTATGAGAGGTTTATTTATGTTTCTAAAATATAAACATAGCTTGTGTTTAGTTTTCTTCTTTTCGAGTGACCATGTTTGACTAGAGTTTTTGTGTTATTTTTTGAAAGGATGATATCTAGAGAAGACAACATTTCTATGGTATTTTGTATTCATGTTCCGGCATATGCTTGTACTTTGAAGAATATTTTCTAGTCTTGTATTCCTTAATTTCTGATATAGAGACAAAATCCTAGGTAATTTAAACAGCTCAAGTTTTTCAAAATTGTTTTCGTCGACTTCCTTATCATCAAAACTAGTGAATATCTTTTTAGGATTTGTGGAAGCACTAGTAATGGCTAACATTTCATTTGGAGAAGTGCAATCTTTAGAGGGTGAAGCGCTAAGATATGGCAATAACATGAGGCTTTCTGGCTTCTAGTTTCCCAAGGTTTTTGTGTTATGCAAATCCATTAGTGGCTTTAAATCAAAAGAGATTTTCAATTGTGTGTTTGATACTTGTATTGGGTTGAGATCACTTGCTTGAGAATTTAAAATGATTACTTCTTCTGAAGTATCAGTTTCAGTTTCTGGTGAATCAAGTTTTATTTCATAAAAATGCAAGTGTATCTGGTCTTGATAATTTTGAGTATAAAATTCATCATACAGAGGTTGGTCTGGCTGCAATACTGTGCTTGAACTGGTTTCAGTTTCATTTTTGTTTTCATCAATTTCATCTTCTAGGTGTAAGATGAAGGAATCCATGTTTGAATGTATGCAATAAACAGGTATTTTTTTCGGTTTCTCTTGACTACTGACCATATATTTCATGTGTGATTCACGGTATAATATTCTTGGTTGGTTGAAAACAGGAATAGTAGCATAATACATGTCTAACTGAATGTTTCCTTGGATTTTAGCCCCCCAGGTTCTAGATAAGAGCATTCCATATTTCGGGGGAATGTCTGCTACCACTATGTCCATAACCAAATGTTTAGCTGGGACTTGTGCCAGACTTACACACAGGTTTTTGATTAGGCCCAAACATTTTACTCTACTTGAATCGAAAAAGTACAAGTCTTTGTAAGTTTTGGTTATTTCGAAGCCTAATCTATCCATTATCACTTTAGGCATGAGATTATGAGAGGCACCGGAATCTAGCATAGCATTATGTAGGATCTAGTCATGTACATTCAAGCTAATGTAAAAAGGAGGAGTGGTTACTTCTTGATATTTTCCTTCTATCTTTGGTCCAAATAATAGTTCAGGAGTGTCATCAGCTAAGTGCAAAGTGTCGGTATCATTTCCTATGTTTAAGATTTTCATAACCTGATATTTATAGGAATTTTGAGCTATCAGTTCAGTTAGGGGCATATTTATTTTGATTTTAGCAATTTCCCCTTCAAAACTGAAAGGTACTTGAGATTTTGACATGTTTGCATCAACTTTTGTAGCCATTTCCTTCTCTGCTAATCTATCCTTTTGATTTTGATGTGGAGCTTTGTTCAGGATGGTACTTTCAGGAATTTTGGTGGAAGTGCTGGCACAGTTTGGGTTGATGTTTGGTTGGCTAGTTTTGTCTTTGTTTAGATTATTTTTCTTAGCCATAAAATTAACATTGTCTGCTGGTTTTTTAAGAATAGATTTAGGAGCTTTCTTGACAACAGAATTTGAATTGTTCTTTTTTAAGTTTTCTTGGTTTTTCTTCGAGTTTTCTTGGTTTTTCTTACTTCTGAGATCATATTGCCTATGGACTTCCATTATGGAATTTTATAAACCAATTTCAGGATCTTCAGAATCTTCATAGTTAGTTTCATCTTGGTATTAGGAGAAGAAACATTGTTCTTCTTCCGTGAGATAAACCTCACCCTCACTATCAAAGCCTATCAGGTTTAGATGATTTTCCTTAATATGTTCAATGTCTCTTTCTCCTTCATCAAGATAATTATCTTGGAAAGGAGGCCTGATTTTCTTATCATTGTCTCTCAGTTTGTTTTGAGGTGGGTCCCTTCTAAAGTTTTGATTTCGGTTTCTGGTTTGTGGGTTTGGCTGGTTGTCCCTAGGATGTGTTCTATCACTGAGACTTATTCTTTCCATCATTATTTCTATCATTCTTACCATTTTAATTTCCAGTTTGTCTATTTTGGCATCGTAAGAGGATGTAGAGGGAAAGGTTTCATCTCGGTATGTGACCTTCTTTTCTTATCTCAGCCTAGCCCTCTTTTCAGCAAGTTTTGCTTCCGCACTAATAGCCCCCTTTTGCATTTCTTCTAGAGTTGTAGGTTCTCCTTCTCTTAGCTGATATGCCATATCCAGATTGAAACCTTCCAGAAATTTCACTAGAGCTAAACTGAGTGGAGGTTTCATGTTAGGTGGGAGAGCGTTATAGACACTGTTGAATCTGGTACAATAATCTTGAACATTTCTCCTATTTTCCTCTTAAAATCATTATATTCAGAGAGAACTTGAAATGGGTTTTTATTGATTTCCCATTTTTTTATGAAAGTTTGGTATAATGACGGGAGATCGTGTATGATATGAGGAGCTAAGCCTTTAAACCATTTTTTAGCTTTGCCTCCTAGGCTTTAGGCGAACATTCTCATCTTGATGGTTTCTTCATCTAACTTCATGTAATCAAAAGCATCATTCATTCTATCTACATGTTTTTGGGCAGTAGTGGATTCAGCCCCGGTGAAGTGTGGGATCCTAGACTGATAGTCATTTGGCAAAGGTGCCAAAGGCTGAGGTAACACTAAGGGTGCATACCATGCTGCCATAATGGGTGGTACTGGTAAATTTACAAGTGCAGTATTTGGTATGTGAGATGAAGTGATTTTCACAGTGGTCTTGTGAATGCGAGTGTTAGAGGTGCTTGGACTGGCAAACTGATTTTGAGTTGACTTGGGATGGAAAGAGCTAAAGTGGTGGAGGAGCTGAAAATCAGGTGGAGTAGTAGGAGATCCTTCTCTGCTAGAACTCTGTTGGAAGTCTAAGGGCTGAAGATCGAAATGGTCTAAGCTAGGCTATGAGTTGGTTCTAAGAAGATTTCTTGTATGGCGCAAGTCAAAAGTTTGGTCTAGCAAGGATGTAAGATTTTCAGGTACAGAGTTCACTCTATGAAGGCTCCTATCGGTAGTTAAATTGCTAGTCTTAGAATTTTGCCACAAAATATTTTCTGGGTCATCAACTACAATAGGAGGATTCGGGTCCAGATGAGTTCTGGTATGAATTCTTCATGAAGCCAGGTTTCAGATTCAAACTTTAGAGAGGCTGAAAGTTATGAATGTTTTTAGCAACTTGTCTTCTCTAAGTTTTGTCAAACTAGCTCAGAGTATGGTTAAGACTTCTTAGACTTTTCAAGGCTGTTTGTAAAGAAGTCTTATAATAGTTTATGGAAGCTTAGAAAAGTTTTCAAAAAGGCCTACTGGAGGCTAGTGGAGTCGTTAGGTGGAAATATTTTGGTTTTTTGAGGGTATATTGTCTACGGTCCACCACTAAAACTAATATAAATAGTTAATCTAAAAAATAAATGTTTTTGTGAGGTTATTTTCGGAGTTTTTAATGTGCAATCTGATTTGTAAGAATGTCATAAAAAAAAATTCAACACTTAGCTAAGGTGATTAAACAAAGAGAGTTTACTCTAATGGCTTTATCAGTTGATTTTATGATTTAATCCGAAGGACTAATGAGTCGACAACATTTTTCTAGACAGTCATGAACTCAGAGAGTCTCACCATAATCTCCATTATGTTAGTGTGGCGATAAGGTGGCTAATAATCACTGGGTATTCTTGAGCCAAAGTATTTCTGAAGTTCTAAGGTATACTTAGTTTTTCACTAACTCAGAAGGGTCCCACCATGATTGCCATTATGTTAGGATGGCGATGAGGTGGCTCAATAGTATAGTGTGTTTAGTTCAAGAGGGTCTTTTCGTGAGTCTTGAAAGATGTTTCAGATTGATATGAACTTAGAAAATTCCCACCGTGATCACCATTATGTTAGTTTTGGCGATGAGGTGGAAAATTCACTGAGTTTGTTGGAGTTTTACTGAGTTTGTGAAAGATATTTAAAACTATGTACTCAGAAAAGTCCCACCGTGGTCACCATTATGTTAGGTTCCCGTGATTTGGCAGATTGACGGACCAAATGACGGAGTAACATCAAACCAATCTTTGGATCCCTAGGACCTAGCCTTCCTGGACTCAGAGAGGGCTCTCTCTAATGAAGCGAAGGATGTGATCTTGTTCGCTTAGTTTTTTTACATTTTAGGCTAGTTGTTAAGTGTGTTTCTTTGTTTTTTTTTAGTTGTTTGGAGGAAAAACTGATCAAGTAGATCAAAATAGAACAAGAAAATGAGATCAGCTGGGCTATGGGGTCAAAAGAAATCCAAGGATGTCAATACAAGGGGTAGGGTGTATTGTAGGGCTGATTTAGTAAAGAGAATGGATATTTCAGGTGGTTTATGAAGTGAAATGAACATCAATTTTGTGCAAGATAAGGGGATCTTAAGCATAAATAGTTTAAATAGCAAGTATTCATGTGGTAGTACTAACCATTAATCACTATAAATCCAACTCAAACTGAAATATTCATAAAATAAACATTCAGGTGACACATAGAAGTATAAGACCCTCTAACTGTGGGAAAATCACCTTCGGTGGTTGAGAACACATGTAAGACAAACCAACAGCTCAAAATGTGGAAAGGAAACTCCTAAGCAACACATTCAGTCTGATGAGAACTTTGAAATAGGTCTGCAAGTATAGGCAGAGGGCAAGATCGAAACAAGACCTCTCTAATTTAACCTAGACATTCAATACTTCAAAGGAGATTTCTTTAATTAGGTTTCAATAGCTATGAGTATGCAGGGCATACCATGAATCAAAAAAGATAGCATGTCATATTAATCATTAAGGAAATAAATAACAAGTCCTTAGTGGACCAAAGGGCAGTTAAGAATCCTTTGACATGACTAAGAAAGATGAAAACATAGAAGTTGTAATGAATCAGGAAATTTGATGAGCCTCCATGGGCATACCTCAAACTATTCTTTACTGACATACAACAATCAAGAAGCATGGATACATATGTGAAAAACTAAGAAAACATAACTGAAATGAAGTAAAATACCATTTACCAAGCCATGGAATCCTGCACATAGATCCTCTCCATCATCTAGGCAAGCAAGTCAAGCTATTCACTCCATAAACCAAGTTTGATCATCAAAACTCATAACATATATTGCTCTAAGCTCAATCAAGTTCTTAAGCTCTTCAAAGTGCAACTTGTTTATCAACTCTTCAACCAACAATATTACAATTATTCTCCATGAGTTATATAGGAGAATGAGAAGATAAGCTTCGCAAAACTGACTAGAAGCTCATAGGCTAAAAACTAATATCCGATTTTGTCCTTGAGGCTTTGCAAAGCCCAAGGCACAAAATATCTATAAAATGCTAAAAAAAGAAAAAATATTGACTTTTCATTACTGACAATGGCTAAAAATGGCCTAACGCACATTTGGATAAGCCACTACAGAAAATTGCCTTTTTGCCAAAATGCTACAGGAACGTAGCAACAGAAAATTCCCTGCTTTACAGACAACTTTTGAGGGACCTCCCGATTTCAAAACAAGGCCTGTGATGGCTCGTTGGAAAGCCCTGGATGTCTAGTTTCTGAAAATACTTGATGTTTCCCAAACTGATCACTAGAAGTATGTCAAAAACTGAACTGAGTGAGAAAAAAAAAACAGAAAAGTAGCCCTTGCTGATATGTGAGGCAGAAAGTCAAAAAATCACTATTTTTCGCCTCTTTGGGGGATCAAAACACATCCTTTGGATCTAAAATTTTATGAGTAGATGCCCTTGAATTTAATGCACCCAATTATACCACTCTCAACAGCTGAGGATGCTTCAAACAACAATGGCGACGCCCATGAATTTCTGCAATTAGGCCCAAAAATGTCAAAAAACAAGATCTTGTCAAAATTTGCTCAATTTTGGCGAGCAAGCCCCTCATGGGTTATTAAAAACATGTAAGGAAGTTGAGGCCAAGATTTCGAGCGCTGATGTGCCTTTCTCCACTTTTTCTACCGGGCGCCCTCTTTTGGCAATTTTGAGTTTTTCTTGTGCAACCTTTAATTTCTTTCCGGAAAATTGATTTAGCTTTTTGTAGTGCCCGGTCATCTTCTTTTGTAGGCTCAAGTCTCTGTTAGATCTCTATAACTTACCTTCCAAATTCTTGTTGGCTCTTTCAAGCCATTTTTATTTGTCATTCTCTATTTCTTGGGTGAGAAAAGAAGTGAGAGGATAAGATTGGACAAGGGCTGCCTCTTCTTCTTTCTTTTTCTCCAAAGCTCTCTTGAGACCCATAGTCCTAGGCCTTTTTCTCATTGGCTGCTCTTCTTCTTCAGTGTCATTGAATTCACCCATAATCTCTTCAAGCTTGACTTGTGCTTTGGAGGCTTCCCTTTGGTGCTTGAAAGCTTGGGCTTCAAAAACTTCCATTTGACCACTCATTTGTTTGTTTTTCATCTGTAGAACATGTATGAAGTCTTTTGAGCTTTCTAGATCAGCTTGTAGGTCATGAATTTGGTCTTCTCTATTTCGTAAAAGAGCCTCAAGGATTTTAGCTTCATTATCACTATCATCACTGTTTATCTGTATGATATCAAATTCTCTTTCCTTTTCATGACTACTCTCCCCTTTTTCTTTCCCCTTGCCTTGGATAGGCTTCTTGGTCCTCTTCCTCTTTGGTAATTCAACAATGCTATTATTATGCAGTTTGCCTTTACTTCTTAGTGCTCTTGTGACATTTCTAGTCACTGCTGGAGTGGTCTTTTTCTTTGCTGGTCTAGTTTTTCTAGGTTTCGCCACTTTTGGAGGAAGAGTCACGGCCCTTTGCCTAGGAGAGGAAGCTAGCACATGCTCTTGGCTATGTGGAGGAGAAGAGGGAGGAGGTTTATCTATTTTCACTTGCTCAACTTGGTCTTTTACCTTGCTGCTTCTATCATCATCTTTGTCACTGTTTTCTTCTGTTTGAAGATTCCCTTGTTTATCTTTATCACTGCTATGCTCATGGTCATTGATTTGGTTCTTTTGCTCCCTGCTACCCTCTTTGGAATGCTCACTGTGCGGTGTTTGATTTTCATCATCATTACTTGTTTGAGGGTTGTCTTGTTTCTCATCATAAGTGTCTTTTTTAGGACTGTCATAACCCTCATTATCATTGTTTTGGCTATCACTTTGTTTCTCATCATGAGGACTGCTATGCTCATCTCTGTCCCTGCTTTCTTCATGATTGTTGTGATCTTTACCTTCACTATTTTATGCCTCATCACCATCATGCTCACTGCTGTGTTGGCTGCCATCATATTCCTCTTCATGATTGCTGCGCTTGCCATCAATTTGTTCATGCTCATCATCACCTTGTTTATGCTCATTGTCATGCTTAGATTCTTCACTTTGTCCTTCTTCATCACTAGTTTGCCTCTTGTCACTTTTCCCTTCTTCACTACTAGTTTTCCTCTTCTCTTCTTCACTCTCAATCAAAGGAGATTTTTTTTTAGGAGTGGATTTACTAGAAGAAGGAGAAACATGTTGAGTGTATGGTGAGGAAGGCGCATGAGATGAAGGGGAAATGGAAAAATCAGGATGGGAGGTGAAAGAATCCAAAGAAACTCCATTTTTCTCAAGTTGATGGAGGATAATGATCTTGATAAGGGAATGATGAAATAGACAAGCTTGTTGTTGAGCTGAGGGCTTGTTTTGGATAGTAGAGGAAATCTTGTCAATGCTTCTATAGAGGAAGAAAGGTAGGTTCAACAACTGAGTTCTTGTGAAATGCATAAGAAGCCTGATATGATAGCCATAAATCTGAGAAAACCTCCCTTCACACGTGAAATACTTCATGATGACTTTCATGAGAGGGGAATAGCTGGTCAACAAGTGAGAAAAAGGGAAAATGGCTTGGCAAGCATCCTGATGGTCTGGTTTTAGAAAGGTTTTGTAGTGATTCAAATCTAGGTATGTTTGCTTGAACCACTTTTCTCCGATATAGGGGATCTTGGTAGCTTTGGTGATAGCCCTAGGAGAGAGTTTGAAATCCAAACCTGCTAGATGTACATGCTTCCCTTGCAGCCTTAAAGCAAATAAATGTGTCAAAGGAAGGTGACTTTTAACTTCTTGGACCTTTTGGCAAAATTCCAAGCACCCTACTTCATGAAAATTGAAGAGCACTGAAGGAGATTCATTCACTTCCTGAGTTGAAATAGGCTCATACCTATTGTGATACCCACTCCTGCTATCCTTCTTTGGAGGCATTTTTGCTTCTGATACCCTTCACTGACTCACCAAGGAAAACTATTTAGATGATCACTGAAAAAGGCCCTCAATCAAAACACTTTTTACTCTTTATAAAACTAAGTTTGTCCTTAGTTAGCCAACAAGTTTTTGTTAAGTGAAAACAAGCTCCCTTTGTTTTTTACAATACAACTCTTCTTTTTTATTCATTGTTTTCCTTTGTTTCTAACAAAAAAGGGGCATCCTTGAAAACTACTATGTTTCTTCCTTAGGTAATCACTGTTTTTAAGAGACTGGGCAAAACAGTCCTTTTGAACCGATAACAAGTTGTTTCACCCAATCATTATCTTCTTTTCTTTGAAAGCAAAGAATACATTCTTTGAAAAACACTGTGCTCTCCCTTTGAAAATACAGTCCCTCTTTGATGATCATTGTTTCTCTAAAACAAAATGTAGTCTCCCTATCACTTAGTAAGCAGTTTTCAAAACAAATTCTGTATGATCATTTATGTATTTGAAAAACCAATTTTAAACCTCCACAAGGTACTAGTCTTTCAAACAGTGATTCTATGTTTTAGGTTGGCAAAACAAAACCAAGTTTTCAGAGCAAACTATGCTCTTTTTCTCCTAATTATTTCAAACTTCTTTAAAATTGTCAATGGGACCCTTCCCCTTATCACTGTTTTTTCTTTGTAATCACTGCTTCTCTGTGGTTTTTATACACATGGTGCTCTTTGAAATTACTACTTTAAGAGACTCCTTTAAACTGATTTAAAGACCCTCTACAAAAAAATTGTTTTCCTTGAAGACTGTGCTATCTTCAACCTTTCCTCAAATCAAAATTAGGCCAAGAGACATAGATACCTTTGAAAAAACGCGTTTTTTGTGTGAAAATCTGGCCTTCAACACCTTTGATGCCCTTTTGAGTATTAGCCCAGTGGGCAGGAACGCGTTCAAACTTGGTTGCTAGTTGGGCGGGCTTTGAACAGTTAAACATGTCGCGCCAATGTAGTCGGGTTGGCCCTGGGCGCCGGGAACAGGCGTGACGTGCACGTCTACAGGTGCGCTGCGCCATTCACAAAAATGCATTGTAACTGCCTACAGGCACGCCGCATGATCACACATGCGTGCCACGCATAAACTCAAGCCCAAATTCTCTTCAAAAAAATTCTTTTTGCTTCATGACTTGGTTCTCCAAATGATAAACGAGAGTTAGGAAGTTTGATCGAGCTCCTTTATACTCGATGAGAGTTTGAAAAAGCCTTGTTTCCGCGTTGATTTTAAAATTAAAGCACCCATTTTTCCTTTGTTTTTCAAAAAAAAAATGACTTTGTGCATAGTGGTGAGGGGTTTGGAACATAACCTTCATTTTGGCTTTTTGAATGAAGACTTTAGAAAAGAGTTGATGCCCTTTAGCTTTGTTTCCACTGCAAAACTTTTTAACCTTGATGATTTGTTTTAACAATTTGTTCGTCACAACATTTTTGATGAAAGGGAGTTTATAAAATTGTGCTATTCCTTGATTTGTCTACAAAGGAGGTCATCTCAAAAACACTGTTGCAGCCTTTTCAATGACCCTTCAGACCTATCATGAGGCCTTCTATTTATCTACTGATGGAGGTTCTGCAAACCATAAAACCTTATTGATTTCAGAATTGTGACCCTGTATATTTTTGAAGAGGCTCATAAAAATACTAATACTGCAGCCTTGGAAACCCTTCTGTATCCAAAGTGATGAAGATCTTTATCCTCTGATTAAAAATATTTCAAAATGTAAATTTCCTGTGTCTTTTAAAACATTTCTTTTATCATTTGATGGAGGCACCCTTTGATTGAAAGTGAAATGTGGCTTCGTCACACCTTTTAACCCTTTAGATGAGTTGTTTCATGGTACATGTTGATCATATAGTTAACATTCACTGTTGTTCCCAGTTTTGAAGCCTCTCTGTTTGCGAAGAAGAATGCCCAAAAGGCCTCCTTTTCCCCTGTTTCATTTCCCCCTAAACCTCTATTTTCTTCCCTTTTACTCCTCTCCATTCCCCTCATTAACCCTCTAAATCATCTCCTTTCCCCTTTAAACCTTGCAAGCACCCCATGTTTGGCTTGAAGTCCCTTTATTCCTTCTATCGAAACCCATTTTAAGCCTTAAAAAGCTCTCTTTTGGCTTAAAAAGCTTCCATTTTCCATATAACTGGTTAAGCCCCTTTTAGGCCAGCCCCCTTGACCACTTCCCCATATTCCCTGCACCCGAGACCAAGCGCTAAAGGCTTGGGCGCTAATCATAATCGAAACATTCGGAGGAGCGTGTTTTCTGTGTTGCGCTTGATAAGTTCCGATGCGATGGCTTTGTCCCGTGAACTTCCGCTACGATCCCGATCGTTGATCGGTTAGGATCCGACGGCTAGCACTTCTCTCCCGTCACGCTCATCACCCCGATCCATTCACCCTCCGGTTGCCCGCCAACCGTCGATGTACCACCCGATCCGACGGCTATCGCAAAATCGGGGCATCGCCAATCACAAGTCTCAAAACGCGTCACCCTTCGTATCCCCGATTGGCGATCGCCAATTGATGACTCCCGATCTGATCTAAGCCATCCATCCATGCTAGATCAACGGTCCTCATTGCATCACCTTGTTCGTTCATATTTCTCCATCAGAATTTCGACCCCGCTCTGCTCTGATGCGATTAGATCGCAACCGTTGATCTCTCGGGATCCGACGGTTCATATCAAATCGCCCTCCACCCATGCCGGGTCCCACCATCAAGCCATTTCATATGATTTTCATCGCACTCCCTATGCATTTCGATTCAAAGGTTCGAATTATAACATTTTATTTTAAAACATTATATCATTGCGCCTGACATTAAACCTAATGTTTTACATTAAAATTCGTTGCATATCGACCCTTTTCCACCGCTTCACTGCTTCTCTCCATCACTTCCCATTGCATCCACAGCCTCTAAATCTTTCCTCCACCTCCCCTAGATTTTATAATGGTTTATTTTATTATGCAGGGTTCACAGAGTGATTAATTCGCTCTGATTTCCATGATCACTGCCACTGTGATTTGGAACGCAGAGAAGCCTTTTCTTCAGCGACCAGTATTTCAGCAGCAGGGATTAAGGGTTTGAGCCTGTTATTGAATATTTAGCGCTTAATCCCATGATCAAAGGAAAGACGTAGTTTGAAGACCTAAATAGCACACGTAATAGCCATAACTATGTTTGAATATCTGCGGGACATTTTTCTCCAGACAGTACACCTTCCCACTAAAGCCTCCATGCCTCCTCGAGCCCAGAAGTAGTTAATTACACTGACAACAGCTTCTTAAAGACTGTCAGAACCAGCAGCTATGGAGTTTGGAGACCAGCAGACCTTATATACATGCCATTAATTCCATAAGACAGAACAAAGAGCTTTACAGCCAGAAAGGACTCCAAAGAAACATCAGAGGTCGGATATCGACTTGACAAAGACCCCTTAGCCATACTATAAAGTAAATACAGCAATGTAGTGCCATTAAGAAATATGGGCATGGAATTTTCCTCCATGCTGTCTTAATGAATCAATTTAATGTACATCATCCACTCCTATTACTCGTTTTTCTCCTATAAGAACCCCCAAGAACAGATTGTACAGGGTTCCAGATTTTTTAGAAAAATAGGCAGTGAGAGAATTTTGTATGCATTTTTTTGAACTTTTATATGAATGCAAAGAGCCCATCAGGTTTCAGTGATGAGGAGTTCTATCTTTAACGAGGATTCTGGTCTTTGTGCTTCACAGTCTATAACTCTCCCCTATATGTGATAGTTTAATTGTTCATCTCATTTTCATCCATTTCGCTTGTATCATGTTCTGCAATGTGAGTGGCTCACTGGTTTTTGGTAGGAATTTATCCTAATTGATACTCATTGCTAGAAACTATCAAGTGCTTTAAATATGGCTAAGGCGTGATATACTATTTCATTTCCCACTTCAACCATACTTCTTCTATATTAACTTCTATGGGATGTTATTTTTAAAATGCTATTGTCATGTATGGATTCTTAATTTTGTAAACCCATTACATTTTGATATTTGTTTTTGGATATCATCCCAATGACAGTTCTTATTATCTCAATCTTTCATACACGGTAGAAACCTTCTTATTATTCATCTTGGTGAGGTATTATAGAACCCAACCCTCTTTACAGTAAGTTGTCATTGAATTGTCTGATACATTTGTATTAGAGTTTCACACCTTGCCTCTGCAGTATTTCTTTCCTTGCGTCAAGTTTCTGAAAGTTTTGGTCCCATTCAAATTAACCTTCCTCTTTACAAGAGATAGCATGAGAGCCTGTTTCTGATAATTTCCCATATTATATTGTATGCTCCTTGCTGTATAAGATGTCCCAGGCACTGGTCTTTCACAACTCAAGGTTGTCTCTAGGGTTGACAACATCTTTTTGGCGCCATGGCCAGGGAAGCGAAGTTGAGAAAAGTTGAATCCTTGGGCCTCGACAAAACCTTATTCACTCTTTAAATAGGTGAGCACGGAGAGTTGAGAGTTGTAGATCCCTCACCTTGGCGACTCCACATTCATTTATCAAATAAATTTACTTGCAGTCCTGGCTCCTCATAAGCCACACCTGAGGTCAGATATGTCTCAGCCAAAGACACCTTCTGTGTCTGACCCAGAGAAGATCCTACATAGAAGGAGTTGGAGGGAAAGACAATCATTCCATACTGAGATTCCCGAATTCTCTCTAGAATGCTTTCCGTCCTCCCCCTCTCAAGTTTCCCAAGCGCAAGGTCCTGACTCCACTATAGGAGATAACGAATACTACTCAGATAGTCCACCTCGTGGAGGGGTTCGAATTAAAGGCAAAGTTGAGTCAAGGGATACCACATATTACACCTTTCACCCTACTCCTAAAGTCGAAGAGGTCAAAGAAGTCACCGAAGTATCTGCTATTAATAGCCTGTTGTTCCCGTCAACACCTCAAGCTGCTGTCCAATACATTCTTACTGTCATTCATACTTCACTTCCACCTCCTCCTCCTTTTACACATAGAACTCTTCTGCTACCTCCACCTCCCCCAATGGCCAACGTTCCTAGTTTCCTGTTGAATAAGTATGCCCCCCTGGCATTACCTCAAGTATTGAATGATATGCCATAGGACTATCTGAAGATCTTACCCCATTTCAATGGGGAAAATGAGATTGAAGCTCAAAAGCATCTTGAGGTTTTCTGCTCTTTTGCAGAGAACTTTAATGTGGAACATCTAGACATAGTCTTAGGACTATTTGTTCAATCTCTTGATGGTGAAGCCCGAAAATGGTTTAAGACATTGGGAGACCATTCTATCACCACTTGGGAAGGAATGGAGGATACTTTTCTTAGAAAATGGGGGAAGAAGAAAGATCATGGAGATTGTCTTACTGAGTTTAACACACTCAAGAAAAGACATAATGAAGGACTGTCAGAGTTCATCAAGAGGTTTAATAAATTGTATTTGAGCCTTCCTGCTGATATGAAACCTCATCAAACTGCTGCTAAAGTCGTTTTCGTGGAAGCTTTTGACTCAGAGTTCGGTTTCTCTCTGAGAGAAAGAAATCTTGCCACCTTGGATGATGCTCAAACAGATGCACTAGAGTTGGAGGCAAATTTCGCCTCCATTAGTAAATCAAAGGGAAAGCCAGACCAAGATGCTAGAAGGAAAGGCATAGAGGAAGTGTCTACTTCTAGCCAAGACAGAGACTCAGATGATAACAGAATTGAAGAAATGAACAAAATGATTAAGAACCTTTCAAGTAAGCAGGTCAAACTTGAATTGGAGGCCAGGAATTCATCCTCCAAGAATTTCCAGAATGCTCCAAACAGGGGTTACAATCCTCAGTATAGGAAAACACCTCTGCAAATACTGCAAAGGGAACGGAAAGAGCAACAAGATCAGGTACCACACCCGATATATTTGGAAGGCCAGGTAGATGGTCCTACTGAAGACATTGCCTATGAACAGGAGGGTGCATATCTTGCTTTTTCGAATACTGATGGAGTAGAATGCCCCTTGCAAGGAAGCAATGGAACCAAGATCTCATTACAAGAAGAAGAGAAGGCTAGAGGCACAGAAGACCCAGAGATTGATGACTATTGTAAGCAATTTGTTGATTTCATGCCAGCACAGTTCAATAGAAGATATGATCTCAGATCTTCTAGGAAAAGGACTCGTACTCAAGATCAGGAAGAAGAGCCACCCCAGAAGGAAGCGCCTACTCAGAAGGAGTCAACAATGCAAAAGGTCACAGGAAAAGGTAAGAGGCCTCTAAACGAACCTTTGCAGTCTAATGATCAAATTCCTTCCTCTTCAAAATTAGTCATTCCCCCTAATACCCAGTTTGTGTCAAAAGAAGCCAAACCCTTGGCCAAAAATAAAGAGTCAAAGGAGGTCGCAACAGAAAAGTCCTCTCCTGCCTTTAGTCTGCAAAAGGAGCTTGAGAAGGTCAAAATCTCGGTTCCCTTGACTAAATTTTTGAAGCAGCCTGCATATCAGTCCCAGGTCACCTCTTTCATGCTCCCTCTAGAAGCAGCACACATCCCAGATAGTCTCAACCTTCAAGAAGAAAGACCCATGGTTATGTTTGGCCCCCACGTGGAGGAATTAGATGCTTCTACTCCTCCTTTTTATGTGTCTCTAGTGATTCATGACCTACTATAAAATAACTGTATGTTAGATTCGGGAGCTTCCCATAATCTGTTGCCTCTGTCAGTCATGGAACAACTAGGACTACAAATCACCTAGCCATACAAGGATCTCTATTCATTTGATTCCAAAAGAGTTAAGTCCCTGGGTATGATCAAGGATTTGGTGGTCAATTTGGCCCAGATTCCCGTAAAAAGTGTGGTGATGGACATTGTGGTGACTGGCATCCCAGCTCGTTTCGGCATGTTGCTGTCAAGATCCTGGGGGACAAAAATCGGTGGGTCAATCAAGTTGGACTTAACATATGCTACTATCCCAGTTTTTGGTGGCTAGGAGAGGAGCTTGTACAGGGAAAACAGATTTGTCAAGATGGTTACTAAGGTTGACAACTCGGTTAATTCACCAGTCTACAGTAAAGAAGGTGATTTCTCATATTTAATGCTGGAGGAAGACCAAGATTATGCTAAAGAACCATCATTCTGTCAGATCAAGACCGAGCAGCCCTCAGAGAGCTGTGAAGTAGGAATCTGGACACTGCACTTTAATGGATCAAATTCTAGAGAAGGTAATGGTGCTGGAGTACTACTGATTTCTCCTACAGGCCAATGGGTCCCATTGTCTTTCAAGATAGAATATGAAGCCACTAATAATGTGGCCGAATATGAAGCACTTCTGTTAAGGTTATAGACAGCCAGAAGCATGAATATACAAAGTTTAAAAGTTCTGGGAGATTCGGAACCGGTGGTTAGACAAGTGAAGAATCAGTGTCAAACCAAATATCCTAGGCTGAGGGCTTATAGGAACGAAGTGTGGGACCTAGTAGAAAAAATTTTCTTGGGATTTAACATTCAATTTATGCCTAGAGAGCAGAACAGGATGGTTGATTCCATTGCAGTGGCTGATAGTACGTTCCGTCCACCTCAGAACCCTCTCTTAAGATATGAAATTGAGGTGCATTATTGGCCATAAATCCCAGATAACATCAAGCACTGGCAGGTGTTTGAGGATGAAGAGAAAGTGAAAATATTTATGGAAACAATCGGAGAATTCTCAAACATGGAGATAGATGTTTTTGAAGAAGAAGAGGCTGAAGACCTTTCTGAAAACAAATGGGAGGAAAAGGTGGCAGGTCATAAAGTGTTTCAATTGAAGGGAAACGTTATACCTAGAGGGCTGGTGCCTCTAGAAATATTTTTGACAAGAACGACGTCCCACTGCAGCCAAACAAAGTGGTAGAAGAAAATCAGGTAGAAGACCTAAATCTTGGTACGGATGCTGACCCCAAAATTGTGAGGTTGTCCAAGAAAGTCCCAGGAGAATATAAAGAGCTCTACCAGAAATTATTTCAGTCTTACAAATATGTGTTTGCATTGTCTTATCAAGACCTGAAAACCTTTGATATCGACATCATGCAACATAAAATCCCTTTGAAAGGAGATGTGAAGCTGCACAAGCAGAAGCTCAGAAAAATTAATCCCCTGCTGCTTCCCTCCATTGAGAAAGAAATTAAGAAACTGTTGAAGGCCAAAATCATTGTTCCATTGAGGTATTCTTAGTGGGTAGAAAACCTAGACCCTGTCTAGAAAAATAATGGAGAAATAAGGCTATGTGTTGATTTCCGAAATTTAAACCGAGCATCCTTAAAGGATAATTATCCACTGCCCAAGATGGATCACATCTTGCAGAAAGTGGTAGGAGCTTCTCGGATGTCAATGATGGATGGATTCTTGGGTTACAATCAGGTGGCTCTACTACTAGAAGATCAGAAGAATACTACCTTTACCACACCATGGGGTACATTTATGTATGTTAGGATGCCTTTTGGGTTGATTAATGCAGGGGCCACTTTCCAAAGGGCCATGGAAATTGCCTTTGTTGGGGAGCAAGATAAGTTTGTGGTGGTCTATCTCGATGATATCACTATGTTTTCAAAGGATGATACTGAGAACATTGAGCATTTGCATAGAACTTTTGAGAAATGCATAAGGTATGGTCTCTCTCTTAATCCACAGAAGTCATTGTTTGCATTAGAAGAGGGTAAGTTTTTGGGACATATTGTGACCAAAGATGGGGTAAAAATAGATCCTAAGAGAGTAGAGGTTATAAATGGAATTTCTCTTCCCAGAAATAAGAAGGAGGTGCAGGTGTTCCTAGGGCGCATTAAATTTCTGAGGAGGTTTATCCCTAACTATGTTGAGATAGTTAGACATATAACTGACATGCTGAAGAAAAATAACGAGGTAAAGTTGTCCGAGGAATCACGAGAGGCCTTTTCTAGGATAAAAAAATGCCTTTGCAGGAGCCCCTATGCTAGCAGGACTAGACTATGCCAAACCTTTCATGATATTTTCATTTGCATCACCTCATATAGTGGCAGGAGTTTTATTACAGAAAAACGAAGAAGGGTACGAGCAGCCCATCGCTTTCTTTAGTCAGGTGCTCTGTGATGCAGATTTGAACATATTAGAAAAGTAGGCATATGCTCTAGTGAAGTCTCTTAAAGCATTCCGCATGTATGTCTTGCAGTCCCACATCACGACATTTGTACCCACAGCTGCAGTAAAAGATATTCTTATCCAAGGAGATAGCGAAGGGAAAAGAAGAAAATGGATTGCCAAAATACAAGAGTATGAGCTAGACATCCATCCCACCAAACTAATCAAGGGACAAGGGCTAGCCAAAATATTATCCGAATCAAACTGTCAGGCTCTGGGTATAAATCTATCCATGATAGCAAATGAGGAGTCTCAGAAGAAAGAAGAGCATCAGGGAGTAGAGCTAGCTACTCAGAAGACACATATGAAGTACCTCATCAGCCCATGGTACAAAGAGATAGTGGAATATCTTATAAAACTCATCTGCCCTCCTAGCTGTGATAAAGCTAAATACAGAACACTAAGGTTGAGATCACAGAAGTACATAGTTGCCAATGGTCAGCTGTATTGGCGAGATCCTTCAGGTATTCTGCTCCTATGTCTCACAGAGGGTGAGGTAGAAAATATAATGGCTGAATTTCATGATGGAATCTATGGAGGTCATTACAACTAGAGGGCCAATGCTCACAAAATCCTGAAGGCTGGTTTCTATTGGCCCAAACTCTTTGGAGACGTGTTTGCCCAGGTCAGAACTTGTAAGAAATGCCAGAAATTTGTTGAAAGACAGAAGTTGGCACCTCTGCCCATGATCCCTGTTCACGTGAATGAACCATTCCAGCAATGGGGAATCGACTTTATCGGTGAAATACATCCTCCGTCAAGTGGTCAGCACAAGTGGATATTAACTGCTACCGATTATTTCACAAAGTGGGTGGAAGCTATACCTGTGAGGAATGCAATAGATGTTGTGGTAATGAAATTCATGGAAGAAAATATCATATCAAGATTTGGCTGCCCTGCCAAGATAGTGACTGACAATGCACAGGCCTTTAAATCTGGAAAATTTGTCAGCTTTTGCCAGTAGTATAACATTGCGCTAGGTCACTCTATAGCCTATTACCCACAAGGAAATGGCCTGGCAGAGTCTTCAAATAAAACCCTGGTGAGGGCACTAAAGAAGGCTATCAATGAAAATCAAAAAAATTGGGATTCCCAGTTGAAATTCGCTTTGTGGGCCAATAGGATTACCAGTAAGAGAGAAAGCGGGAGGTCCCCATATGAATTAGTGTATGGGAGGGCAGCAGTATTCCCTATACAATTAGCCTTACCAGTAGCCCGATTCATGCAAGAAAGTCAAGAAGAACCCAATGATGTGACCAAGAGAATCAATCAGCTGGTGGAGTTAGAAGAAACACAGAACGAGGTAAGTCAGAGGCTAACTGAATATCAAGAGAAGATGAAGGACCTTTTTGATCAGCATGCCAAGGATAGGAAGTTGCATGTTGGGGATTTAGTGCTTAGATGGGATATTTGAAGAGCTGAAAAGGGGAAACATGGTAAATTCGACCCACTCTGGTTTGACCCTTTTAAAATTGTAGAACAAGGGGGCAATAACACTTTCAGGTTGGAAAATTTACAGGGAGACTTTCTCGATGGCCCTGTAAACGGTCAGTTCCTCAAACCTTACTTCCAGTTTTGATTCAGGCAGAGAGAGCCTGATGTATTATACTGTACATTAGTTTTCTGTTTTCATCTTTGTTTGAATGATGTGTGTGTCGTGATGAATCATGAAGAGAAAAATAAAAAGTGATGAAGAGTGGTGTCCACATAGAAGATTAACAGGTGGTCTGCGAAGTTCTCGACACGCCCAAGGATGAATGTGTCATCCCCAGGTGGAGCCAGTGTTGATCATATAGTTAACATTCACTGTTGTTCCCAGTTTTGAAGCCTCTCTGTTTGCGAAGAAGAATGCCCAAAAGGCCTCCTTTTCCCATGTTTCATTTCCCACTAAAACTCTGTTTTCTTCCCTTTTACTCCTCTCCTTTCCCCTCATTAACCCTCTAAATCATCTCCTTTCCCCTTTAAACCTTGCAAGCACCCCGTGTTTGACTTGAAGTCCCTTTATTCCTTCTATAGAAACCCCTTTTAAGCCTTAAAAAGCTCTCTTTTGGCTCAAGAAGCTTCCATTTTCCATATAACTAGTTAAGCCCCTTTTAGGCCAGCCCCCTTGACCACTTCCCCATATGCCCTGCACCTGACACCAAGCATTAAAGGCCTAGGTGCTAATCGAAATTGGAACATTCGAAAGAGCACGTTTTCTGTGTTGTGCTTGATAAGTTCCGATGCAATGGCTTTGTCCCGTGAACTTCCGCTGCGATCCCGACCGTTGATCGGTTAGGATCTAATGGCCAGCGCTTCTCTCCCGTCGCACTCATCACCCCAATCCATTCACCCTCCAGTTTCTCGCCGACCGTCAATCTACCACCCAATTCGACGGCTATCGCAAAATCGGGGCATCGCCAATCGCAAGTCTCAAAACGCGTCACCCTTCGTATCCCTGATTGGCGATCGTCGATTGACAACTCTCGATCCAATCTAAGCCATCCATCCATGCCAGATAAATGGTCCTCATTGCATCGCCTTGTTTGTTCATATTTCTCCATCGGAATTTTGGCCCCGCTCTGCTCTGATGCGATTAGATCACAACCGTTGATCTCTCGGGATCCGACGGTTCATATCAAATCGCCCTCCGCCCATGCCGGGTCCCACCATCAAGCCATTTCATATGATTTTCATCTCACTCCCTATGCATTTTGATTCAAAGGCCCGAATTATAACGTTTTATATTAAAACATTATATCGTTGCGCCCGCCATTAAACCTAATGTTTTACATTAAAATTCGTTGCATATTGACCCTTTTCCACCACTTCACTGCTTCTCTCCATCACTTCCCATTGCATCCACAGCCTCTAAATATTTCCTCTGCCTCCCCTGGATTTTATAATGGTTTATTTTATTTTGCAGGGTTCACAGAGTGATTAATTCGCTCTAATTTCCATGATCACTGCCACTGTGATTTAAAATGTAGAGAAGCCTTTTCTTCAGCGGCCAGTATTTCAGCAGCAGGGATTAAGGGTTTGAGCGTGTTATTGAATATTTAGCTCTTAATCCCGTGATCAAAGGAAAGACTCAGTTTGAAGTCCTAAAGAGCACACATAACAGCCATATCTTTGTTTGAATATCTGCGGGACGTTTTTCTTCAGACAGTACACCTTCCCACTAAAGCCTCCATGCCTCCTCAAGCCTAGAAGCAGTTAATTACACTAACAACAGCTTCTTAAAGACTGTGAGAACTAGTAGCTATGGATTATTTATACCCACAGACCTTATATCTATGCCATTAATTCTAGAAGGTAGAACAGAGAGCTTTACAACCAGAAAGGACTCCAAAGAAACATCAGAGGTCAGATATCGACCTGACAAAGACCCCTCAGCCATACTATAAAGTAAATACAGCAATACAGTGCCATTAAGCAATATGGGTGTGGATTATTTCTCCATGCTGTCTTAATGAATCAATTTAATGTACATCGTCCACTCCTGTTACTCATTTTTCTCCTGTAAGAACCCCCAAGAACAGATTGTACAGGGTTCCAGATTTTCAGAAAAATAGGCGGTGAGAGAATTTTGTATGCATTTTGTTGAAATTTTATATGAATGCAAAGAGCCCATTGGGTTTCAGTGATGAGGATTTCCATCTTTAACGAGGATTTTGGTCTTTGTGCTTCACAGTCTGTAACTCTCCCCTATATGTGATAGTGTAATTATTCATCTCGTTTTCATCCATTTCGCTTGTATCATGTTCTGGAATGTGAGTGGCTCACTGGTTTTTGGTATGAATTTATCCTAATTGATACTCATGCTAGAACCTGTCAAGCGCTTTAAATATGGCTCAGGTGTGATATACTGTTTCATTTCCCACTTCAACCATACTTCTGATATATTAGCTTCTATGGGATGTTATTTTTAAAATGCTATTGTCATGTATGGATTCTTAATTTTGTAAGCCCATTACACGTTGATATTTGTTTCTAGATATCATCCCAATGACAGTTAGTATTATCTCAATCTTTCATATGCGGTAGACACCTTCTGATTATTCATCTCGGTGAGGTATTATAGAATCCAGCCCTCTTTACAGTAAACTGCCTTTGAATTGTCTGATATATTTGTATTAGAGTTTCACACCTTGCCTCTGCAGTATTGCTTTCCCTGCGTCAAGTTTCTGAAAGTTTTGGTCCCATTCAAATTAACCTTCCTATTTACAAGAGATAGCATGAGAGCATGTTTCTGATAATTTCCCATATTATATTGTATGGTCATTGCTGTATAAGATGTCCTAGGCACTGGTCTTTCACAACTCAAGGCTGTCTCTAGGGTTGACAATAGTACAAATCTTTTGGAGAGCTAATCCTTTGTTTTTTTTTGTGAAGGAGGCCTATAAACAGTGAAATTTTTCACCCTCTTACAATGGGCCCTCTATCCTTTGACTGAGCTAGAAGTAATCTTCAGCGCTTCTCCCTTCATTCATCACTTGGAGGAATTATTTCTATAGCCATAAGGGATTTGTGTAAAAAATGGAATGCCCTTTTTCATATATATGATTTAGGTGAGATGTCTCTTCATGTGAGTTTGCAAAAGTCATTTGAAAACCAAGGTTGGTCTACTTCCTTGGCTATTTAGCTGAGGCTGTTCTTAGCTAAAAACTCCACCCTCAGAGTATACTTTGAAGGAGGATTTCATAGATAGAAGAAATAGAGGCTTCTTAGCACCATTGTGTCACTTTTGGCTTTTGATGTGGAAAAGGCTTTTATCCCATAAATTCTTATTGACTCATCAGTGATTTTCAATATTTCTTACCAAAAAGAGACCTTTCTCAAACAAATCACTTAATTTTGCTATGCATCCTCTTTTCATTTTTGGAGGAGGTGGTGCACAATAGCTTCTGAAGTCACTTAATAACATGTTGGCCCTCTACTTGTTTGTGAAGGAGGCCACAAAAATGTCTTCCTAACCATCTACTTTTTATGAAGGAGGTTATCATCACTGTTTCTAACCATCTGCTTTTCATTGAAGGAGGTTAACATTATACACATGAAATCTTATCTATTTCAACACTTTTTCACTTCTCTATAGTATATGTTTCTGCTTGAAGAATACCGAGAGAAAACAAAGTGAATATTGACATTTGTCACTGGTAAAATCACTTGAACATAAAGTCCTTTTTGCTTTATGAGGAATTTTCTGAGATGTATATTCTTTTTGTAAAATACCACTGAGAACATTGGATCAGAAACAAAGTGATTTGTATATGGAGAATTCTTACTGCCAAACATCATTGAACTGTCTTTTCCCCTAACTGTGTAGTCAAAGGTTTATTGAAATTGCCTTTGCCTACTTTCCAAAACCCAGTTTCAAGGTAAAATAAGAAGCAACTATCTTCTCATGCCCTACATGATGATGCTCTTTGGAAAGTTTATGTAGCACTGCTGATTAGCATTAATCAGTCCTTGTTATTCATTCTGACTTGATGAGTGATCTCTGTTCTTTAGGAAGCCTCCAGATTTATAACATGTACACTTGTTGCTCTCACTTTACAGCTCTTCATCTTCTCATTGATGGAAGATCTTTTCAACAAGGGGAACCTGCTTGAACTTGCCTTTTTTCCCTAATTTGTATACTGATCATCATTTAATTACACCCCTGCAGAGATGTAAAAATAAATGCTTTTGAACCTTGGAGAGCTCCTTTGGTGTTTCATGGTGATTATCCCTGATTCAAGCAGATTTCTTCAGATAGCGACAAACCTTCTCTTTTCCTGATTTAGATCTTTGTTGAACTTATTCTGAAATGAGACAAAGTAACCTCTTAGTGGTGTGTGGCCAATGCATGGATCAAGACTTGTTTTTTAGAATAGGAACTAATTCAAGGATGAATGGTACTAGACAAAGGCTTTTGGCTTAGGATGTCTTAGCCAAGGAAAAACTCCCTAAACACCACTATCTAACTTAGGGACAATATTGACATATTCTGAGTGTTTTCTTTGGTATGATTATATTTTCAAATGACAAGATGACCAGGGATAGGGTTGCAGACATTTCTTCAATTGCTGGATAGTGAATGGCATGACAAACAAGGGTAAATGATGGAAAAAAATTTACAGCTATGACAACTATAAACAGGGATATTTTGCTGAAATCATATAGGACTTGACAGCTGAAGTTTTTTCTCATCATAGACTGACAGGAAGTGGTAGGAATACAAAAAATTGTTTTGGGGTGTTTTCTATATGACAGATTTGACAGTTTTGAGATCAACTTCTAGAAAACTAAGTTAAGGAAGCTAGTCATCAGAAACAGGTAAAAAATATTGATGACTAACAGTTCGTAGACCTCAATTCACCAATAATTTTACCATAATATTTTTTTAAATATAAAGAGAAAAAAATAAATGGCCTAGGTGAGAACCTCCATGAGGCATATAAGGCCAACTCTAGGGTTTAAACCCTCTATGAGGCAACCCAAGAGAAAAAAAAATAGAAAAGAAAATAAAAATAAGATGAAAAGATCCCCATGTGAAAACCTTCTTTAAGGCTCCTCAGGAAGTCTTGCAAATTGACAACCTCTTCAGAGGCAATCTACATGTCTCAAAAAAAAAAATTTGAAACCCAAGGAGGAAGCACACAGAGGTAAGGGAGTCCTTACATAAATTATGCAAACACTTTTCTTTAGAGGACTCCGGAGAGTCAAAGGGACAATAGTTGAAAGAAAAGATTCCACAACCCATTTCTCCATTCCCCAACCTATCCACTGCATTTCATCCATCATGTCACCCATCCCCATACAATATCCCTACATCCCTAGATCACCTAGCAAAAAACTACACCCAATTATACCTCAATAATACAATGCTACATGATTGTCTTGAACTCTTATATAATTGACGAGAAGTGCTACAATATTGATATATAATTAGGTAAAGGAATAAAAAATCGGGTTTTCCCTTGGGAAATGTTAGGATAAGTTCATAAAACCTCCTTCAACTCTCATCCACTCTGTTTAACCAACCACCTTGTCAATATTCCACCTATGTTCATGAAAAAACACAAAAAAAGACTCTTCCTTCACTCTTTTTCACAATATTTCACCATGATCAAAGATATTTTTCCTTCCCATATGCTCACCGTGATGTATCAAAGTCACTAAATGTAGTTCATGAAGCAGTATGAGGTCTTGGAAGGGACTGTGTGATTGCTGCAGGAAGGATACCAATCCTATAGCACCCTGCACGTATCCAACAAAACCATAGGAGGATAGTTTTTGTAGCTCCAAAATGAATATTTTGCCACCCTCAAGCATCGAGATGCCATACTTGAGATTTAAGGAAGTCACACCATCCCTAACAGGAAACTACAAGGTCACCAATCCACTCTAGAAGCAATAGATTGAACACTAGAAAAGACTTGTATGAAAGAGATATTTCATTAGTCAAATACATCATCATATTGTTTTGTTTAAATGAGGATCTGTGCACAAGAAATATCATGGAAGATGGTACCTTTAGGGATCATTTGATCAACCACTTATTCAACAACATCACTCATGCATCTAAAAGAAATCGAAATCATAGGTAGGCTCAGGTATGACATGTATCACTTCTTCCCTTATGTGCATAGTGGTTAAAAAATGTTTTAAATGAGCGAGGATGGATTTTTTATGGGCTAGAGATGGTCGATAACCTTGGACACCTTCGACTAGTAAACTACAATCTACTCAGCCACCCATGAAATGTGGAAAAGTAAAAGTAAGTAATATTATAATTACGAGGAGTGGGGATAATGGCTAAAAAAGGAAATACGTGTAGAGGCCATATCACTAAGTGCGTCGATCCCATTACCACAAAAAGGAATAAAAGGAAGATGCTCGATTTCAATTGCACTAATGCAAATTCCAAAAATTGTTTGAGATACTTAGTAAGGCATTGAAGGTCAAGCTATATGATTCCAACGGCTTCCTAAGGTGCTATATTAGAGTTACAGAGTTGGTTTGCAGGTGATACAATATCAAGCACCATTGCTACATGAATACCAAAACTGGTACAGGAATTTGGGGCGTTTATATAAACGATACACATTCGTGCTAAAAGTTTACAAAAAATCACTAGCACAACAATTATTTTTTGTGTTCCCCAATGTCGTTCCTTAGAAGAATGCCCTGGGGATTCTTTTTATCTATTAGGACTGGTGAAATATGTATTATCCACCAGTATTCTTTGCATTCAATGACTTGATTCTTTTATGTTTTTATGTGGCCCGATGCTTTTATATATGTATAGCATCGATGCTACTTGTTCCATTAAGCGCGCCACAAATAAATCACCCACTAGAACCTCCAACCACCTATATTTTTTAGTTGTGATGAATTTCCATTAACACCTCCGGTAAAACATATGCTATCCAAAACGAATGTTTTAGTGGATGTGTTTTTTATTTTTTTTTCTAATTTTATAACATTAAAAACCTTCTTTATAACCTCCTCTAGAAGGTATTTTCCTTGTAGTGATAATTCCCTCCAATGTGCCTTTGCATCATAAATGTACCCAAAAATGATCCCTTTCCTACACATAAACCAAATTCGACCACGAAGTATGAAGAAAAACCTTTAGTCTTCCTAGATTGCACATTATAGCCAAAAATGTAAATTACTGTGGAGAAATAAATAATTTTTGGGCTAGTAGTATACCTAGGGGGGATAATATCGGGTATAGAGGGAGGTTCCCAAAGGAATAATGTATTGTAATAATGTAAGTATGATATATAAATGGACCATAATTACCATATATAGGCTTCATACATACAATACAGGTAATTACCATGGGTCTCTCAATACTGTATATCTAATACAATGAGATTATCACATTATTCCCTAACTACTTGTGGTCCCTTGCATAATGTGGGTTAACCACATTATTTCTTAATTATGACCCATTTATTTATCATCCTTATATTATTAAATTACATTATCCCTTTGGGCACCTCTCTTTGTACCCCATATTGTCCTCCCTAGGTATACTCCATTCAAAATATACCTATGAATGGGACCCATCAGCACCCCCTATTGAATGTGCTTCTGACCCTTTGAGTAACTTACTCACTGATGTGAATTCCATGCATGTCCCTAGTGGCCTCTATGACATCCCAATTCCTCTCAGGAAGTGTGCCTTCCTGTGGATAAAACCCTACATTTTCTTCTATGTTTTCCCACTCCCTTTGTTATTCTTCCTAATATATTCTTTCTTAGAGGCTCAACAACAAGGGAGGACTACGTTTGAGCCATATGCAATTGATATTCAATATTCGAATGGTTCTTTTGTAGAGTGGGGTTATCTCCAGGGAATTCCTTAATGTTTCTTGGGATTGATGTGCTCTAACTTGCAAACTGTGGGGCACATCATGCCACCCTTTTGGCAAGCCTACAAGATATCAGTCCCTAATAACCTAAAGGTGTCCTCAAAATGGAGGATATTTTTTTCTTCTATTTCCATGTACCAAGGAGCCAATTGGGGATCAGTGGAGACGATGTTATGTTTATTGATGATAACCTTGGGGCTCTCTAACTCTACTCTGATGTATAAGGGATCACTTTCTTCTTTATTCATCACCTTCTTTACTTTCTCAGCCATTGTCTCTTCATGCTTTAACCAAGAGGTTATTTTCATAACACCGAATATTGAATTGGGGTCCCAATAATTCGTGTCTGTAGGGATCATGTTGTGCATATAAAATTCAACAAATTTGGCCCTATCCTCAATATTTATCTTCTAGAAAAATTCAATGAACCTCGTATAATTATGGAATGATAGGGAGTTGTATTATGCCAATTTTTTTACTTAGAATTGAAGTCATTATTCCTTGAGGAAAATGGAATAGAACTTGGATGGTTTCTTGCATTGGATGACCTCCATTGACAAACTTGCCATGGTGGAAATTTGTGCCTCATTTTCTTGTAGCTACTCTCTTACCCTCTTGCTTTCTAACTTTAGTTCCTCCTTGATGACTAATTCCTATAACCTCAAGTATTTCAATTCTTTACTCATTTGTTACAATTTTTCCTCCATGAGGCCCACATCTTATAATTTCATATATTTTTCAATTTTCATCCACCTATCAATTCTACCTCTCTTTTTATAGATCAAAGAAGAGGGGAATAGTAAATTTTGTAGGCAAAGTTCTCCCTCCCTCAATGAATTTGTAATAGGAGGCAATATTAGGTTGTGTTTCAGGCTCCTAGAGTCCTTGGGGACCTTCTTATTCCTCATGTGATGTTTCTTCCCTTTCTTGTAGCACTTTTCCTTGATCTTGTAGCAAATGTGTCCCTTCCCTTACCAACTTTGTCTTCTCCTGTAGAAACTATGCTTTCTCCTATATATAGTCATTTTTTTCTTTAAGTCGCTTATTTATGGCTTATATAGTGGTTGGCCTTGTCATGGGAGTCAAAGGCTATTTACCCTTGGCTTTGGGGGAGGTGACCTCCTTAATTTTCCCTTCCCCTCGCCCCAATTATTTTCCTTGGTGGCTAGCTCACTCTTCAATTTTTATTGGGACTGTCGAAGGAGGTTGAGTCTTCCCTTGCTTGATCCTATTACTCTTTCTCCTCTTAAGAAGAAGGGGCCCTACTTGGGTTTCCTTCTCTTGGGCTTGACAGGTGTGCTCAGTGTGGCCAAGGTAGTGTCCACCTCTTGTTTTTTGTTCTTTGGTGAGAGGCTTATTTTCTATCCCTATTTTCCTATCTTCTGAGATTTAGAGGGCTCCATAGGGGTTTCTTCTTCTTATTTTGTGCTCCTTATTATTCTTTCAATTGTTGTGTATCTTCTTTCTGTGTTGAGATAAGGGCTTCTGTCTCAATGAAATCTTCTCTATCCATGTCCACAAAGTCAGTACAAAACGCAGGGCTTTTGAGATGGCTTAAGGCATCCATCACAATGATTCTTATGAGGCCATGATGAACAATGTACTCATGCTTTCCTTCCTTGAATATCTAGCTCATTTCGATTATAGAATGAAGAAGGAAATTTGGAACACTAATTTTATCTAGAATTGAAAATTATGTTTGCGACCTTAGCTCATAAAGAATCCTAAATTGATAGGAATATACAACATTAAAACTCCATTCACAGGATATGTACTTGAGTCCATGTTATAGGCTACTTCATCTCAATGTTGAGGGAGGCTTTCTCTCACATTTTTTTCTTTAGCATACCTCTCTTTAGGGAGGAAGAAGTTTTTCTTGACAGTGATAGCTAGTGTACAATTTTATTTTCCCTATAGAAATCCTAGCAGTATGATGGACACTCTGCTGATAATCACTGCATTCATATGAGTGACAAGTCCAGTAACAACAATGGTAGGACTGTCCTCTCCCTGAGAATGGAGGGCCATGGAAAATTCTTTTGTTACCTCATAATCATACCCCTTCAATTTCTCAAAGAACCCCATCCACTGGGGTCTCAGGAAAATTTCTCTAACAGGAGGATGTTTATGGATTCTATTTGTGTCTATGGGTTCCCTTCAATTAAAACATCCCCCCATGGCTCCTATTACTTCTTTCTTAAGTTATTCCAAAGGGAAATTTTTGAAGGATTTTTCTCTGAGCAGTTTAGGGTGTCAAGGTAACGTAAGTAGGTTGATGCTTCTTTTGTAAAAGAATCAGAAGAATTGTATCCCTTTCTTCAAGTAAAAAACTATCTATGCTTTTACTTTTCCTTTCTTATGTAAGAAAACAAATGGTTTCAAAGGAATTTAGATTTATAGGGGTTTGCTAGAGGATGCATGTAGGAAGCACAATTTACTTCAACAATTGTATGTAAAATGAGGAGAGAGGATGCCATTTACCCTTAATGGGATGATTTATTTATGTTTATGGTGGTTTGGAGGAAAATTATCGATTGTTTGGACCCTTTTTCACCTCTTGACCATAGGTTTTAATATTAATCCTAGGTTTTATAATCCTAGGGTTTATAATATGAGTCTTAGGGCTTATAATCCGAGGGCTTAATATATCAAACCTAGTTTTGATAATATTACGGTTTATTATATCAATCTTACTTTTTATAGTATTAGGTTTTATAATGTTAGGGTTTCAAATATTTGATTTAATATTAGGGTTTAATATTGAAATGTTGAAATTGTACATAAATCTATCCAACATCACAATGCGACAATCATTGCCGCAATGTGAAAAGCATTGTCGCAATGTGACAATTAGTGTGCTTCCATTATCACAACATTACATTATTTCACAAGTTATTCAATCTCACATTATGAAATTTCAAAATTAATGTCTAATATTAGGGTTTAATATTATTCGTAATATTTATACTAATAATATTAAGGTTTATAATATCATTCTTAAGGTTTAATATTAGTGTTGGTAATTATAATATTAATATTAGACTTTATAACCATCGGGTTTATAATATTAATTGATAACAATAATATGATTATTATTATTATTATTATTATTATTTTATTTATAATAAAATAATACTAAATCTTAAAAGTTTATATTTTTTTTTTTTCTAAGTAAGTCTAAATTCTATTACTGAAACATATATTACATACAACGTAGGGCCTTCAGAGGCGTCAAGAGTTCAGCAAAATAGCAAAATTGGGCTGCCCACAAGAGGAAACCAGCCTGAGAAAAGTATGAGAGCTGCCTCAAATGAGGAAACCAGCTTTGGACAAAATCATAAGACTGTGACTGTAGTTTGACATACCAAATGGCCAGGACTTCTGAAAACACCAACAAGGCATAAAATCTGAACAAAATAACAAGAGTGTAGTTGCCTGCCTTAGAGACCATAGTCGCTAGAGGGAGGCTCTTCTTCGATTCTGCATGAGTAGCCTTCATCATCATCCGGAGTGGGACCAGTTCGTGCTGCCATTTCTTTTGGAGTTGCTGCTTTGCCCGCCTCGCCACAGTCTTTTTTCATATCTTTGGCCTGTCATGGACAAGGCCTGCTAGCGTCTGCTTTCGGAGAGTGACAAGAGCTGCCAACGCCAACTGTCGGAGAAATTTCCTTATCCCCAATTTGAGTGATCTGTGCAAATCCAGAGGGGCATTGCTGGTTGGAAGGGTGCGCAAGAGGCATAGGGTCAGAGGCAGCTTGCGGGATTTCTTTAAAGGTGACAGAGACGGTCGCGACCACTAGAGGTTGAGAGGTTTGGCATTGGAAGTGAAACAGAGCCATGGAGGGGTTGACCAGAGGAATCGGGGCGCCACGCGAAGGGGAGGGGATATTTCTACCATGACTACGCCCTTGCCCACGCCTGTTACTCATGTCAGGAGATCTGTCAAGCGAGCTGTCAGAAGCGGTGGTCGAAGAAAAGGGAGAGGGAGAGCGGCGACGGTTGGAGGGCCTAGCTCGGGTGCTGCCTCTGCGACACCTGAGTCTGTGCCTAAGTCTGGGCATTGTCCCACCAGAATTGTGTGTGCGGGGAGAATTTCTCTGAGAGGCGGAAGATGGATGCAGGAAGACAGGAAAATCGGGCTGAGACGAGAAGCCAAAATGCAGCGAGCAGAAAGGACTGTGTGAATGGTGATATCCAGGAAGGAACTCCAAACAACAACTCAGATGACAGCGTTTGCCCAACGCAATGCGAAATCTAGGGCACTCCGCTTCAGGAGGGTAGACAGAGCTAACCGGAGAAGGGTGATTCTTCATGGAAGCAGTCGAATTAACCTGCAACAGAGCCGAGAACTTATACGCAGGGGTGATGAAAGAGAACCTGGAGTCGAAGGACGACATATTGAAATGCTCATGGCCTCGTCTTCCCCACCGGCGTAAATGCCATTAAGGTTGGCGGCCTGAGGCATTATGACGATCGGGGCACCATAAATTTTGGTTGCAGGCGGCCATGTGGCCTTGCCACGTGCCGTCCTGCCCATTGAAAACCATCACCTCACTGGAATGCACCCGCATCTGGGGTAAAATTTTATATTATTATTATATTAAGATTAAAATTATAAACCTTAATATGTATAATAATATATTAGGTTTTATAATATTATTTTAATTATAATAATAATATATTTATAATATTATTTTATATTACAATAATGATTCTTATAATATAATTATTGTAATTATATATTAATTTTAATATTAAAGTTTTACAATATAGGTATATATCGACTAAATAGTTGTGTATGTGATTGACATACCAATCATATTTAACTAGCAATTGCTTCGAGAGGTGCACAGGAATGCCGAAAGGAGGAGCCGGGAATGTGGAAGGAAACTATCTCCTTGTGCTACATTTGAGGGTACATCATCAATGTCAAATTATGGGGTGCACAATGCCACAGTGAAGGGGGGAAACTTTCTAACCTCGAGACCTCACGAACCACTCCATTCCTTGCAATCAAAAGGGGTAGTGTGAATGGATGTGATCTCTACTTGAGTCTTAATTTTATATAGCATACACGGATGATAGCACATCCAACAACTTCCATGGATTTTGGGCATCGACAAGTGGTTTGCAATTTGTACGTTATGAGACCAAGTTATGAAATTGGATAAATAAACAACCATAATGATGATTTTTTGTCCTTTTAAAGATAGAATAAAGTTTGATATTCAATTTAACTATTGAGACAATGCTCCAGACCAAGTTATCTCTTAATGGGCCTCATTTGATTTTTTCCCCAAAGATTCGAGTTAGACTTCAGTCAACTCAACCCTGGAGGAGCTTGGTAAAGAGGTAATTAAAAGACTGGTATAATTCCAGTGCTATAAATACCTCAACTCTAACTCAAAACAAAGGGGAGCTATAATTATAAAGAAAAAAAATGTACTTTCAAGTTTCAACCATTTTACCATAAGAGAGCACCAATGATATCAGGAGAAGAGTTGCTCATCTACTCAACTTGGTTTTCGCCAATATTTTTTCCATCTCATTGGATATAAAAATGAAATGTTTGCTATGATAATTTGGCACAATTTCCAAGTTTGAGAAATAAATAGTAAAACCAGACTTGAGCTGAGAACTACGATAACCAAAATTTGTGTTGTGGATTGTCAATTCCATTGTCGCGGTCCTCTTGGTCTAAATTTTTGTACAATTTATCTATCCACATATTAGAATCACCTTCCCTGACCTATAACTTGAGTCCAACATGGTCCAAAGCAATGATTGAGAGCTCTCCTTCCTTGAATCTGAATCGAAAAATATCCACCTCCCTTTTGAAGATTTGCTGCAAGGAACTTGAGGGATTTTCCCCATATTTCCAGCATTTCCCTGCAGCAAAGCTTTCACCTTTGTTTACAGTGCTCGAATACCTGCAACCTAAAGCTTTTACGTACTCCAAGAAACTTCAATAATCTTAGCATTTTATACAATAACCACCCTTTGATGACTCAATTTCACATCCATAAGTGACTATGCCATTCAAACCGAAAGGTGAGCAGCTAATGGTGCAAATTATCTTGTACACTAAATCAAAATCCCGTTTCAAATTCGTGGAATTCTAATCCGTGATCGTGGTGAGAGAAATATCATACTACATAGAATACAAGCGACGTGATATCTACCATGGTTTTGATATTTTTGAAACGTGACTCAAATTAAACCCTAAAATCAAGCTACGGTCTCTACCAATGACCACGTGTTAAAATTGATTTTAAGATTTCACATTTCAAGAAGAGTTGAAATCTTCACGAGTTGCACTAAATGGTACAGGAGTTCGTGATAGTGCATACCCTTACGCATTGAATACATGGAACAACTCTGAGAGCACAACTTCCTCTTTGTTGAATAATCCTTATTTCCCTAAAGTCTACATTCATATCTTCATGTCTCTAAATAATCATCATCTCTCTAAAGTCTCATGTTTCTAAATAATCCTCGTGTCTGTAAAGTCTAAATTAAGTGATTCAATTCGTATTGGTGCTAGATGTGAAACCTCGGTGGCATCGTTTGGCAGTCAAATTTCTAGTGGTTGCCCTCTTATTTGATTCATACGTGGCATCTCACAAGTTGACCTTACTGTCACACGTGGTTGTCAAGCCAATTCATCCCATTAATTTACACGCCAGAATACACCTAGACTACATTAGTTAATTAATAAATTCCTTCTTTCTGCTCTCTTGAATTTACCTACCGCTCCTCGACAATTGTTTCAGGATCGACGGTAACAACCTCAAATGGAATGGATAGTGCAAGAATGAAAACCTTCTATATTACTCTCCTAGATTTTGAGTTCAGCACACGCTAGGATACAGGATGCAATAATCATCTCGTAAGATATGAGACTATTTTATCATTAGATTTCGACTCATCTTCAGGTGGGAAGGTAAGATGTAATAGCGAATAGGTCAGGAATATCACAGTCCAAAATCAAACTATTTTATGCACAATTACAAGGATCTGACCACACTTTGGAGAGCTTCCAAATAGACAAGCATGTTATATCATTTCCACCACACCGTATCAAATACACCATCACCGTTATCATCGACCATATATGTTTACCCGGGCCAAGATCCCCATCCTATCCTCAAATATTTTGCTAGTGCAAATGCTAAACATAGCTCTACACAATGATATTGAATCCGGAATTCGAGAAATATTATAGTATTTTGTTTTATAATGTATTCAAATCATAGATGATTATGTTCGACCGTTATAGGAAACTATGATGTTGTCTGTTGGAAACATGTTTTTCTCTTTTCATTTCTGTGGAGTGTGAGGACTTTTTGCTGCTCAATAATCCCTTTTATTTTCTCCCTATTCTAAATTCTGACTTTCGTCATTAATGTCTGGTAATATGGTAGGAGATTTTATATATTCCATGGCGAGAAAAATGTTAATACAAATACCTTATGTTTCCCATAGAATTCCTCATACATATGATTGATAGAATTTTTTTTTGTCATGATGAAAGAATATATGTGTTGCTTAGGAAGTCGTAGGAAAGGGTTTCCTTGAAAACAATTTTTCCCGAGATTCAAACATTGAATAAGCTATCAATAACTTGTGGAGAAGAAGAAGAAAAAGCACCCTGAGTATTTGCGGTAGGAATTTTTTTTAAAGAAGAATTTTCTCATGAATGCAAGAGAATTTTGGAGTATATATGTGTTTATAAAAATAGTTTTACGTGTAATTTCATTCCAAATAAAGTACCAGTGTGAAAATTGTTTCCCTTTATGTAGTTAAAATTAGATTGCTGACAAAATCTAAATTTGTTGTTACAGATTTAAATTTCAAAGCTAGCCTCTAACATCTAAAACAAATTGCATATATTTGCATATAACATCTAACATCAAAATAATTGCATATATTTGGATATTCATCATCTATGAATTAAAATTAGATATAAAAAACATAACATGTCAAGTCAATATTTTGTTAGAGTGATGGGTACATTTTTCATAGGTTCTTCATAGAGGAGTTCAACAACTAATGCCACTAACATGAAGGTACATAAAGGGTTTGGTGCTCTTGATTAAATTCTAGTTCGATACCCTCGTCCATGAAAAAATACAATGGAAATGTGGCAATCACTCCAATATTGAAATACAAAAAAAATGTTAAGTCTACTGGATTTCGAGTGAAATTTCAAATTCTAGTTTCTCCATATGAAATCCAATGAAGTGTGAACTACTTTAAAACATCCTGATTCATTTCATGCTAATGTTTAAAATTTAATTAAAAGGATGAAAATGAAAGATATAAATACTAGGGTCATAAGGTTTAATATTAGGTTGCCCGCTCAAAAAAATTTGTTTAAACAAAAAAATTGCATTTTGAATGTCTTTGGTCAAACTGTACAAAATCGACCAATTTGGTGCAAAACTAATTGGTTTAGTGAAAATGGTCAATTCAGTGCCAAATCGGTCAATTCCATGATAGAACTAACATTCGGTACTCAATCGGCCAGTTCCATGAAAAAACTTATCAGTTCGGTACTGAATCAGCCATTTCCAATTCCAGACCTTGAACCAGACCAATCTCATCACCAAACCGGTCCAACTGACCAATTTCACCTATTTCGGTCTGGTTATGATAACATTGTCTCATGATTCACATTTCACACCCCCGTCGAATCAATCACTAGCTCCCCCACTTTACTCAACACACTCTCCCAAACGCCATTCTTCATGATGGAATTACAATCCTCCACCATGGAATTTTGGTATACTTGCGATCCCACTACTTCCTAAGTACTAAAAGGTCGTGCATCAATAATGGAATAGATAAATGTGACATAATTTAAAAATATTTAAGAGGTTCACACAGTCAACGGTATATCTCTGCAACTCAATCTTTCGTCTCTGCACCCCACAAGTCTAGGTAAGACACCTAGGCTTCCTAGCTACACTAGAAGGTTATAAAGCATCAATCCACCTTCAAAACCTTGCTAATATGATTTTAAAATATTTCATTTCTCCATATCAATATTTAAGACAACAAGTGTTTCTCCCTCCTCATCCTCCACTAGAGGCCCTTGAAACCTCGACAGCCAAGCATCCTCATCGAACTTCATTTCTTGGCTCACTATTATATTTCTCTATGATAAAATGTAGATTATATAAGCCTTTAAGGCATCATTGTAGCGATAAAAACTAAATCAATTTCGTTCCTCTCCTCAATAATTTGAATATATTCAAGATAATAAAAAAAGTGAGATACCTAGGGTTTCTCACCAATGAGTGCTTCCTTCAAAATTTTATCCTTCAATACCCCATTATAACATCTATTAGGATATAGATAATTGCACTGCATGCCTCTATCGAAAGTTACATAGGGGAGATCTAGGTAATGAACCATGGCTTTCATTCACTCAATGATGGACCTATTCTTCCTTTTAGCAACCCCATTCTATTGTTGGGTGTAAGGCATTGTGAACTCCCTATTTGTTAGTATGAATTCTTCGTCGAAGTGTACGAAAAAGAACCACTTTAGCTACGCATAACTAATAGCCCTAACAACAATAGAGGCTGCCAAACGTCTTCAGATCTGCGATTAGTAGTTAAAATGCTGCAACAAACAGATCTATAAATAGAAAGACATTAAGCAGTAAAGTAAAGAGTTTGCTCCATGCATCCAACAGACAAGACAAGAACACGATTTTTGAATGAATTTTTATATTACAAGGCACCTGGGAGGAAACAAGAAGGTGTATCCAGATCTCCTCAATGGGATGGGTTCTTTGTAGTCCTCAGCACTTCAGATCTAAGCTTTCTCTTTCTTGTAGATGTAGAAAACCCAATGTAGAAGGTAGAGCTCAATGGGAGCAAAATGGCAGAAAAATGAGACCAAGTGTATAGATCCAGAGTGATCTAGTATGCAACAAAAGGTGAAGAATGATGGGGAAAACCCTCCTATTTATAACAAAATATTGGTTCTTTCTAGATCTTGGTGCATGATTAAAATAATGTTAATCACATCTAGATCCACCTCTATGGAATATTTTATTATTATTTGTTGGAGGGAAAGGGTGTTTGACTTGGGTCAAATCCCTTGATTAGTGAAAAATAAATAAATAAATGATTAATTTATCTTTTTAAGGAAGTGGTTGGGAGATAATCAAATAAATAATGATTTATTTGATTAATGGTGGGTGATTTGGTCATATTTAACAAGGAATATTATCTAAATAAGATTTAAATAATTATTCCTAGAAAATAATAAGATAAATATGGGTTTATCTCATTAATTTCTTTGTTTTTGGGTTAAACATGACTGGGAATAATAATTAAATTATGGTTTAATTAATTATTCCTTTTGGGGTCTCCTAATTAACATGGTGAAAGCAGTTTTACTTGGGGTAAAACTGGTCTTACATGGTGTACTTGGGCCCATCTAATGATGAAAGGTTAGATGACCAAAAAATGGTGTAACACTATTGATACCCTACTTCTCCATAAAATCAATCAAACACCTTCGAGGGACCATCTCCTCCTTTATCAAATCTTAGTGCCTTCATTTTCTTACTGATCTAGTTCTACATAAGGTCTTTGAACTATTGGAACCTATCAAAGACCTTTGGGATTCATAAAATAAATCTAAGTTTTCTTATTATCAACGAAATAAATGTAACAGAGATTCCTTGTCAAGAAATTTGATGACATTGGTCCACACACATTTAGATCAAAAAATTCTCTCAATCTATGCTCAGTACTTGGGAAAGTGGTCTTGACATGCTTTTCAAGATCACATCCTTTACAAACTCCTCTATCCTCTCCACCTTGAAATCAAGCAATCTCACCACCCTCGCCTTCAAGAGAGATAAATCTCCATAGTTTAAATGACCTAAACATCAATGCCAAAGCTCGCATAAATTGTTACTGCTCTAGAACAAAACTTCATGCTTCTGAAGAGTATGATAGCAACTCGTAAAGGAAATCCTCACACATTACTCTATATAAAATTCAACACAATCAAGTTTGTGCTTTATGATGATTACTCACCAATCATCAATCTCAACCATACACTTGAAATCTATTATACAATAAATTAAAATAAAGTGTTAAACCAGGGACCTAATATAGCTCATGTAGCTCAAGAACCTCTCCTATTGGCATGTGGGATGAGATGGAACTCATCCTAATGGCTAAGACTTGACATCATCATCAAGATCCACGTACATGTTAGAAACACCTTCTTCTAGTCTAATAAAAGTCCATATATTAGCTACCATGTATCTCAAAGATAAATTTTCTACATACTACCTAACACCTAAAAAAATGTTGGTGGAAAAACAAGACACGTGGAAAATTTTATTTCCAAGTTAGATACAATACTACTCCTATGGAAGCTTCTGCACTTCCTCCAAGTTGTTTCTACTACTAATATATAACATATCCCTTCATCTCAAGAAACTAAGAGGCATACTAACCAAACCTATGCCACTTAAAGCACTTCATATGGCTCAAATATTTCTTCCCCTAGTTTGAAGATCATTAGCCTTCCTCTTCTTCTAATCCTTCCCAAATACTCCCTTCATTCCTCCTTTCCTCACCATTACAATGAGGGTTAGGTCTTGAGCTCTTTCAAAACCAACTGAAATCATCTCTAACCTTTTGTCTCCTCTTAAATAAAGTGGACCCACAATTTTTTAGAAGTAGGTAGCTACTCATGAGTAGAAATACAATGAAAATTTTAGTTTCACGATGGACCAAGGCCATTTAGAGTAATCTAAACTAGCTCTCTCATCAAGTTATTCTCAAACTGTAGAAAGTTATCTTTCAACTCTATGATCTTCATTTAATAGCATGCTATAATATTTATTTTTCTTGTGCAGATTATTACAAGTCAACTTGCTCTTTAGAAGAATTTCGGAAAACTAGGAAGACATATTAACACTTTGGTACAAAATGACCAAGGTATAAAACATATCCTTTTTCATCTTCTTATTTACCATCTGAGGGGTTAGTGATCATTCACAGAATCAAGGAATATTCCTTTTCCTTAACTAATTTCTTACCATGTCATACCAAGTCCTTTAGATCAATGATCAATGCACCTTTCATATACATAAGATACCTTAGTTAAACTTCCTCCAACAAATTTTGCAGCTTGCATTTCGTTAGTACATTGTTAGAGGCACCCTCCAATATGTGACACCCTGAAAGACCAAAACCAACCATCACTACAAAACCTAAAAGAACACTTGACCAATCAGACCAGAGAAAGGAAATGAGATCTGCAACATATCACAGGGGTATACTGTTTATCTTAGGCCAATTAAAACCTTCCAATCAAAAGAAGATCCTAGGCATCTCACCCAATAAATTATCACAAATATGAATCTATGTCATTCACTGAAGCTTGGGAATCATCATACAAAAACCCTTCGGAAACTCCATCTCATAGTTGGTATCCCATTGCATACATAGTTGTAGAGGATTTCAGTGAAAGTATTTTGATACTATGCTAAATTTCAAACCATGGTAAACAAATTTTGCACTAAAATAAATCAACGTGAACAAAGGTAGATTAAAAACCAAAAGCCTCAATCAAAACAACAATATTGAATATGTTGATCTACAAACACATATTGCTAGAAATTATATAACGATGAACACACAATACAAAACAGTAAATACTACATACATCTTCTATTTATAAAAAAGTAGAAAAATTACATTTACCTAACATTCAAAACTAAAACTCTCCAACCAATACAATGGTGCATCCTAGGCCTCTTTTATAGAATAAGATACAAAGAGAAGATGCAATGTATCTAGTCATCATCATGAAGTCCACAAAGTGATTCAATCAAACCCTACCCTTAATCTACTCAACAAGCACACCCTCTTGCATGAATAAAGTGCGAGATGTAGCTCATCTTAAGTGGAGGAAAATTTCACATGCATGCATGCATGCACACCCATCCTCCTTTGGATCTGCACCTAATCAACCCCTTTTACTGAATAAAACCGTAACCTTCATCTACTCAACAAGCACACCTTCTTTCATGGATAAAGTGCCAGATATATATCGTCTTAACTTGAGGATAATGGTCAGATGCATGTATGAAAAAACACCCCTCCTTTGGATCTGAACCCTCCTCAACTCCTTGTGCGAGTAATCTAGCATATCTAACACTCTACGCCCCTCTCTAACAGTATATAATGCATTCAGAAACAAACTTTGAAATAGAAAAGCTAACTTAGGTGTTGGAAGAGGTTGGTGCATGCATACTTGAGGCATTCATGCATCCTTACTCTCTTCCCCTACGTAACACCAATGCTGCTACAAAGAACACTAGTGTTGCGCCATCATACTAATATGTTGTGTCCACACTCTAGCTTCAGTGAAATCAAAGTAGCCTCTGATGGAACTGTTGTGCCATAGAGAAGGAGAACAACAACAAGATACAAATATAACTCTGTAGAGCATCACACTTAAAATTAACTAAGGATGTGGAACCTAAATGAAAATGCCAAACCAAGGCCATTTGACAAGGTGCCACACACGTGACTGATAGAAATTGAATACATGAATTTGTATGCAGAGTTGTAACAACACATGGGAACTGCAAGGGGATCAACCCATGATGAATTACGTGTGGAGTTGTAGCAAACCATGATCATCACAAAGAGTTGAACTCAAGACAAACTTCATGTTGATATGAATCCTTAATAAAAATGCTAGACCAGATATTCAACAAAGTATGCGTTATGTGGGTGATGGACTTCAAACATGGTTCACCTAATGTTTGTTGCGTGATAGGAAAAGAGTGTAAGTGTACTCTACATTATCGTGTTCCATCATTTTCTCCCTTCCTGAAGAATTTGTCCCACCATAAAAGCATTGCCATCATTTCATAGCCCTATATAAATTCTACATAAGGAATCTGCACCACCATCAAAATGTCCCTATGAATGCAGATTATTGTCTCGAGGTATGCTTTCATCATTCTCACAAAACATCTCCATCATTTTTGTCAAATATGTAACCTACAACGCTAATTCGACAAAACCACTTAAAATCATTAAATGCTTCGTTGACCCATTTCGTCATCAACTCTTACAGTTGCACTCCTATAGGCTCTGCATTAAATGCACATAGACTATAACTAAAGCACAAAAAAACAAAGAATATGTAGGCATACTTTATTCAGTGAATTATGGTGGAAAATTGTTGCAATGGAAGGAAGAACGAGGGGATTGTTGGAATTTTTGCTAATTCCAAACACACAGAGGAAAAAAAATTCCTCTTCCTTAACACAAATATTTAATCAAAAATAAGATGGACAGAGATACATTAAAACACTATTTCATTAAGCATAAATGGTTGTTACAAAAATATAAGTCTTCAGAACTGCAATGTTCTAGATTACATAACAAAAATTTGTTACTACAAACACACAGCATTGTGATTTTTCTCTCTGTCTCTCTTTCTGCCTTCAAGTATAATACACAGTCCATATTACACACTTTACTTTGCTGTCTTTATATATATATATATATATATCCTAAGGTTTAAAATAAAACTTGTCGCAATGTTTTAATAAAAACATAAAATCATTTAAACTTAAAGTCTAAACATTACAAATGCGTTTTTTCAGACTTGAAAACTCTTTATGCAAAATGGTTCATTGACCTTATCGCATCCATTCCGAACTGTGCTAACTGTGCATTGAGAGCTTGCGATCGAGATCTCATTGGCCGACGAATACACACGGTGGCGAAACTAAAAAACAATTCAAAACATTTATGAAGCTTATCACATCCATTTTTTTTTTCCTGACTGTACACCCAATCGATGCGATAGGAACTCTATTGGTTGTCGGCATGTTGCATTGGCGATGTTGGGGACCCGTACTTCGCAAGGTTAAAAGAGGTGGTGACGAGGCCTGAGTTCGTGCGAACAACACGCTATTGGTTGTGAGAATTAAGACGCGGGCCTATGGGCTCCACTCACTTTACGTGGCCTGATTTAAATACAAAAAAAAAATGTTGGTAAGCACAATGGTTGGTGGGGTTTTAAATGTGGCATGGCAAGGTTTAAAAGAAGGTTGGTGCATATGGATAAAATTCTGGTGTTGCATGGTCAAACCATGATCCTTCAATGCATACACAAGAAAAACATGGCTACAGCCATTAACCAAAAATTTGAACTTGCAGGGTTTTAAAGACTGGTTTTTAATACATGGTGGAGTGTGAACTATCAAACAAAGAAATGCTACTACAGTGTCCTTTGCCTCTCCCATCAGAAGTTAAATTTCCTTAACCTGCTCTGATGTGTAGTTGGAATTAAATTTCCATCACTCCCCCTTAATTTCAACTGTTGCATTCTCTTGCATACCCAAATATTTTCTCAAATAATTAAAACTCTTCTGCCCCAATGGTTTTGTCAATATGTCAGCAAACTACTCTTTAGTTCTGCAATGTTGAAAAATAATTTCTCCGTTGTTCACTAGCTCTCTAATGTAGTGATACTTTCCATCAATGTGCTTCGTTCTCTTATGAAACACTAAATTCTTGGATAAAGCTATAGTTGAGCTGTTATCACAATAAACTCTTATGCCTTTTACCTGTTCATGACACACACTCCTTAACATTCTCCTCATCCATACTGCTTGACATGTTGCTGCTATAGCTGCCACATATGCTGCCTCTACAATTGATAAAGCCACAATTGGTTGTTTCTTAGAAGCCCATGAAATGGTTCTTGATCCCATATGAAAAACATATCCAAAGGTTATTTTCCTTTCATCTATACTTCCAACCCAATCACTGTTAGTATATCCAATTAATTCAAATTTTTTTGAAGCGGTGTATAAGATACCATACCTTTTTGTTCCTTTCACATACCTCATAATTCATTTTTCTGCTTGTCAATGTGTCTCCTTTGGCCTTTCCATAAATCTGGAAATTAAACTTACAACATGCATAATATCCGGCCTAGTTGCAGTCAAATACATAAGGCTGCCAAATATGCTCTTATACCAACTTGGATCAAAATCCTTGTTGCTATCTTCCTTGCTCAGTTTCAATCCCATCAGTGTAGGAGTAATTGCTGCCTTGCAATCCTGCATATTAAATCTTTCCAAAACTTCTTTAACATACTTTGCTTGAGAAATAAAAATTTTATTTTCATTTTTCTCTACTATTCCTAAGAAGTATCTCAACAATCCCATATCAGTCAACTAAAATTCATCCTTCATGGCTATTTTAAAATTCTTAATGAGGTAAGCATCATTACCAGTGAATATCACACCATCTACATACAAAACAATAATGAGCATCTTACCATATTTTTCTTTGATGTATAATGTGGGTTATCCTTCACATTTTTCAAACCCATTTTCCAGTAGATAGGCATCTATCCTATTGTACCATGCTCTTGGTGTTTGTTTTAGCCCATACAAAGCTTTCTTCAATCTCCATATTTTATGCTCTTGACCCTTTTTCTCATAGCCCAGAGGTTGTTCAACATAAACCTCTTCCATCAATACTCCATTCAGGAATGTTGATTTCACATCCATTTGGTAAAATTTCCACTTGTGTTGTGTTGCTATGGACAACACTGCTCTTACAGTTTCCATTATTGCAACCAATGCAAATGTTTCTTCATAATCTCTTCCTTGTTGTTGCTTGTAGCCTTTGACAACAAGTCTAGCCTTGTGCTTTTCAATCTTACCTTCAACATTTATTTTGGTCTTGTAAACCCATTTAACTCCAATTACTTATTTGCCTTTTGGGAGATCAACTAATTCCCATGTCTTATTTTGGTATCATTATTAAGTTCATTGAAGAATCATGGATGTAGCATTAAAAACATATCAACGCATAATGGGGGTATGGAAAGGCCACTTCGTATGCCTAATAACAAGCCTCCTCACTTCGATAATAACAACAACAAAAAATTTATAAATATATCTTCACATGAATTAAATAATGATGAAATGGAGGTGTTGAGCAAAGGGCTCAATTTCGCTATAGCTCCTAATCAAATTCCAAATGAGGAGATCATTTGTGATATTGAGGATGGCATTAGATCTCTCAATGATGAAGACAAGGACCTTTTAAGACAAGAGTGCGCCCTCATCCTAAAAAAGGCCAAGCCTCCTAAGAGAAATTTAAGCAATGAACAATTGAGAGCCCTAAAAAACCTAAGATGTAATGATAAAATTGTCAAAGCAGAAAAAGGAGGTGCCAAGGTGGTGATGGACAAAGAAGAGTACAACAATAAAATGAGAGATCACCTACATATAGTGGAAGCTATAAAAAACTTAATGAGAACCCCATCTCCAAAGTTATAAAAAATGTTAAAAAAGCCATTAAGGAGTCTAATCTTGATGAAAAATTAAAGAAGCAACTATACCTAGAAGGTGAAATCATGCCATGCATTTATGGTACCCCAAAAATCCATAAGTTTGGTGCCCCTTTGCGACCCATTGTTAACACCATAGGTGCACCAACATATGAATTAGCCAAATTTGTAGCTAGCACCCTCGCCCTTCTCATTGGTAAAACTAGTTCATTCATCAAATACTCCAATCATTATGTGGATTTCATTAAAAAAACTAAGTTGGATCCTGGAGACAAAATCGTTAGCTTTGATGTTGTCCAACTTTCACTAAAATCCCACTGGATGAAGCCGTCCAGGTAGTGAAAGAATTCGCAGACACACAGACTGCAAAACTTGCTGAAATATGTCTCTGCACCACCTTCTTCACCTTCCAAGGAGAAATATTTGAAAAAAATTCTGGAGTGGCTATGGGATCTCTATTTTCACCGATAGTAGCAAATCGTTTCATGGAAAATTTTGAAAAGGAAGCTCTGGAATCTTACCCATTGAAAATTAAATTTTGGATAAGATTTGTGGATGACACCAATGTCAATTGGCCTCATGGAGAGGAGGAATTAAAAATCTTCTTAGAACACCTTAATAGCATATCCAAAGATATCCAATTCACAATGGAAGGTGAAACAAAAAATTGCATACCATTCCTTGAAATTCTCCTCTGTAGGAAGGAAGACGGTTCCCTTGGGCACAAAGTGTTCAGAAAGAAAGCACACATTGACAATTATCTACACGCTGATTCACACCACTACCCTGCACTGAAGATAGTGGTTCTGTTGAGTCTTTTCACACGGGCTTTCAGAATATCAAACAATACACATGTTGAACATGAAATTGAACGTCTAAGAAAATATTTCATAAACTTGGGATATAGTAATAGAGACATCAAGAAAGCTATTCAAAGAGTCAGATCTGGAAATAAAAGAAGGAATACTGAAAATTCCTCTATAGAAAAAGCATACCTTCCCTATATTCAAGGACTCACGAACAAGATAGCCAAAGTTCTAGCTAGGAAGGACATTAGAGCATCCTTCAAATCTCTATAGACAATCATACAAAGGATGAAATCGGTCAAAGACGACCCTGACCACCTCCAACAAAAATGTGTCTACAAAATTAATTGTTCATGCGGAGAATGCTACATAGGGGAAATTGGTAGGACCTTCAAAATAAGGCTTAAAGAACATAGTGCTCATATCAGGCTTGGAAGAACCGAAACATCGGCTTCAGCAGAACACTCCAACAAAACATGTCACCACATATGCCTTGAAGATCCAGTGGTCATTGCCAAAGAAAAACACCATTTTAAACGTAAAGTTCGTGAAGCCCTAGAAATCATCAAGCACCCTCACAACCTAAATAGAGATGGAGGTTTAGAAGTCAGCAGGAACTAGATCCGTGTTCTTTCTCGATAATAAGCTTCCCCCTTAAGTCACTGGTCTCCATTACCTAAACCCTTTTCATCCTCCCGCACCTCTTGATCCTTAGCTCTTGCTCCATTGCTCCTCCCTTTCCACTTCCCTCTTCTCGTTATTCTTCTTCTTTTTCAAGCCCTCTCCTTGCCCTTCTACATCCCTTTACTAGGCCTCCCTCCTAAGAATCCTTTTAAAATAACTAACCTTACTGTTAATAATAACTACCAAAATAACTAACCTATAAAACCTTTAAAATCTAATCTCAAAGTAACAAAAATTTAAAAGGTATAAAAAACAATCTTAAAAACCTCATCTTATAATAACTAACCTACCTTTAAAATATCTACCAACATAAAGAGATACCTTTTTAATAATTACATTATCAAACCTTATGTTAATAATATATGAAACCTACCCTTATTATAATGTCACATCCACTGGTTTAAATAAAAAAAACTTAATTAATCTTCTTCTAATAACCTTAAAACACCATCACTTAATTTATATGTATTACTAAATATTAATTATTAATTATAACATAAAAAAAACTGCCCTTATTATAATGTCACACCCTTTCCCTTGAAAATATCTACCAAAATAAATAGATACTTTTTAATAATTACATTATCATTATAATGTCACATCCATTGGATTAAATTAAAAAACTTAATTAATCTTCTTCAAATAACCTTAAAACAACATCACTTAATTTATATGTATTACTAATATTAATTATTAATTGTAACATAAATTTTTTTAAAATAAATTAATGTATTGTAAAGCTTAGACTAAAATTAGAAATATAAATGGATATAGAAAATTGATATAAGTATTTTAATAATTTCATAGATCTAATTAGAAATAAAAATGGTTATAAAACTAACATAAGACAGTAAATAATTAATTAAATTAATTAACCTTTTACAAATTATTAAAAATTGGTCGGCTTTTTTTGCCCTTCAAATCCTTTTTTCCTCTATTTATTTACCCTAATCTACTCTCTTCTTAGCAGGTTCGTCTTGATGATGAGTCTTGATTTAGACACGAAATGTCGACAAAAAATGAAGACTGTGGAGATTCCGAATTTTATATCTAAAAATCTACATCACAGAAACCTTCAATCTATTATTGTTACCCTGTATGGAAGGGATACATGGATCGAGATTCATAATCTCGAAAAAACAAGGATGAAAATCAAAAGAAGAGAAGCAGATATTGCATTCCTGAAACATTGTCGTGATTCAAATCTTACACCATCCTTCGCGTTGATCAAACACAAACTTCAAAACCAACACAACCATAGGGCATTCGACCGACTCAGCAAATCCATAATACGCCATGAAATTCATAGAATGAGATACTGGTTGGATCATCTGTCTACAAAATCTTTCAATTTGCATCTTAAACTAGTTCACGTCATCCGTAAAGACCTCTGGTCGACCATCGATGTTGCAGCAGCACTCAATGCGCACAAAGAAGGTATTACAAAGCGTGAAGGGCAGAACCAAAAGCTCGAAAAATTGATACGTAAATCTAGATCGGGGCACTCTGGCAACTCCCAGACTGGTCAACGTAGTTATGTTCCAACACCAGGCTGCTCCACATCACATATGGCTTCAAACCAGACCGTCGATCCCCATTCGTATTCGGTCCCAGCAAAGAACTGTTACGCATCAGTCCCAGCAACAGACTACGTATCACAGACGTGTTCAGAAACCACAGATTGGTGTGTAGGGCATGTTGCAGAGTCCTATCAACGAAATTCCCAAATGCTGACTCTCTCAATGCAGGAAGATGTAGACTCTATGGCAGACCCATGCAACAGATGGGATTGCAACATAACAACAGCCACATTCCCGCAGAATTTCGCAGCTATTGGAATGGATTTTGTAAATACGGAGGTGGATGATGCAATCCCACCAATTAATCAAGTTGCAACTACGAAACGTAGCATTGAATAAAGCTCCACTTAAAACGATAGCGGGTTGGACGACGTCATGCTTGATAAACCAACATCTAACTTTAAAGGATGGTCCACGACAGTATTAAGTTCGTTAAAGAATCATGGATGTAGCATTAAAAACATATCAATGCATAACGGGGGTATGAAAAGGCCACTTCGTATGCCTAATAACAAGCCTCCTCACTCCGATAATAACAGCAACAAAAAATTTATCAATACATCTTCACATGAATTAAATAATGATGAAATGGAGGTGTTGAGCAAAGGGCTCAATTTCGCTATAATATCTCCTAATCAAATTTCGAATGAGGAGATCATTTGCGATATTGAGGATGGCATTAGATCTCTCAATGATGAAGACAAGGACCTTTTAAGACAAGAGTGCGCCATCATCCTAAAAAAGGCTAAGCCTCCTAAGAGAAATTTAAGCAATGAACAATTGAGAGCCCTAAAAAACCTAAGATGTAATGATAAAATTGTCATTTTAAAAGAATACAAAGGAGGTGCCAAGGTGGTGATGGACAAAGAAGAGTACAACAATAAAATGAGAGATCACCTACATAGTAGTGGAAGCTATAAAAAACTTAATGAGAACCCCATCTCCAAAGTTATAAAAATGTTAAAAAAGCCATTAAGGAGTCTAATCTTGATGAAAAATTAAAGAAGCGACTATACCCGGAAGGTGAAATCATGCCATGCATTTATGGTGCCCCAAAAATCCATAAGGTTGATACCCCTTTGCGATCCATCGTCAACACCATAGGTGCACCAACATATGAATTAGCCAAATTTGTAGCTGGCACCCTTGCCCCTCTCGTTGGTAAAACTAGTTCATTCATCAAAGACTCCAATCATTATGTGGATTTCATTAAAAAAGCTAAGCTGGATCCTGGAGACAAAATCGTTAGCTTTGATTTTGTCCAACTTTTCACTAAAATCCCGCTGGATGAAGCCATCCAGGTAGTGAAAGAAGTCGCAGACACACAGACTGCAAAACTTGCTGAAATATGTCTCCACTCCACCTTCTTCACCTTCCAAGGAGAAATATTTGAACAAACTTCTGGAGTGGCTATGGGATCTCTATTTTCACTGATAGTAGCAAATCGTTTCATGGAAAATTTTGAAAAGGAAGCTCTGGAATCTTACCCGTTGAAACCTAAATTTTGGATAAGATTCGTGGGTGACACCAATGTCAATTGGCCTCATGGAGAGGAGGAATTAAAAAGCTTCTTAGAACACCTTAATAGCATATCCAAAGATATCCAAAGCACAATGGAAGGTGAAGAAAAAAACTGCATACCATTCCTTGAAATTATCCTCTGTAGGAAGGAAGACGGTTCCCTTGGGCACAAAGTGTTTAGAAAGAAAGCACACACTGACAATTATCTGCGCGCTAATTCACACCACTACCCTGCACAGAAGACAGGGGTTCTGCTGACTCTTTTCACACTAGCTTTCAGAATATCAGACAATACACATGTTGAAGATGAAATTGAACGTCTAAGAAAATATTTCATAAACTTGGGATATAGTAATAGAGACATCAAGAAAGTTATTCAAAGAGCCAGATCCGGAAATAAAAGAAGGACTACTGACAATTCCTCTATAGAAAAAGCATATCTTACCTATATTTAAGGACTCATGAACAAGATAGCCAAAGTTCTAGCTAGGAAGTACATTAGAGCATCCTTCAAACCCTATTGACAATCAGACAAAGGATGAAATCGGTCAAAGACAACCCTGACCACCTCCAACAAAAATGTGTCTACAAAATTAATTGTTCATGCGGACAATGCTACATAGGGGAAATTGGTAGGACCTTCAAAATAAGGCTTAAATAACATGGTGTTGATATCAGGCTTGGAAGAACCAAAACATCGGCTTCAGCAGAACACACCAACAAAACATGTCACCACATATGCCTTGAAGATCCAGTGGTCATTGCCAAAGAAAAACACCATTTTAAACATAAATAAGCCCTAGAAATCATCAAGCACCCTCACAACCTAAATAGAGATGGAGGTTTAGAAGTCAGCAGGAACTAGATCCACATTCTTTCTCGATCACAAGCTTCCCCCTTCAGTCACTGGTCTCCATTACCTCAACCCTTTTCATCCTCCCGCACCTCTTGGTCCTTAGATCTCGCTCCATTGCTCTTCCCTTTCCACTTCCCTCTTCTCGTTATTCTTCTTCTTTTTCAAGCCCTCTCCTTGCCCTTCTACATCCCTTTACTAGGCCTCCCTCCTAAAAATCCCTTTAAAATAACTAACCTTACTGTTAATAATAACTACCAAAATAACTAACCTATAAAACCTTTAAAATCTAATCTCAAAGTAACAAAAATTTAAAAAGTATAAAAAACTATCTTAAAAACCTCATCTTATAATAACTAACCTACCTTTAAAATTTCTACCAATATAAAGAGATACCTTTTTAATAATTACATTATCAAACCTTATGTTAATAATATATAAAACCTACCCTTATTATAATGTCACATCGATTGGTTTAAATCAAAAAAACTTAATTAATCTTCTTCTAATAACCTTAAAACACCATCACTTAATTTATATGTATTACTAAATATTAATTATTAACTATAACATAAAAAAACCTACCCTTATTATAATGTCACATCCTTTCCCTTGAAAATATCTACCAAAATAAATAGATACTTTTTAATAATTACATTATCATTATAATGTCACATCCATTGGATTAAATTAAAAAACTTAATTAATCTTCTTCAAATAACCTAAAAACACCATCACTTAATTTATATGTATTACTAATATTAATTATTAATTGTAACGTAAAAAACTTTAAAATAAATTAATATATTGTAAAGCTTAGACTAAAATTAGAAATATAAATGGATATAAGTATTTTATAATTTCATAGATCTAATTAGAAATAAAAATGTTTATAAAACTAATAGAAGATAGTAAATACATAATTAAATTAATTAACCTTTACAAATTATTAAAAATTGGTTGGCTCTTTTTTCCCTTCAAATCCTTTTTTCCTCTATTTATTTACCCTAATCTACTCTTTTCTTAGCAGGTTCGTCCTAATGATGAGTCTTGATTTAGACTCGAAACGTCGACAAAAAATGAAGACTGTGGAGCTTCCGAATTTTATATCTAAAAATATACACCACAGAAACCTCCAATCTAGAACAAAGGGATTCTGCGAAAGGAAATAAGAATAGAGTTATGTTTTCAAAGTGTGTATATAGGTAAAACAGTGATGGCAGGAAACAAGAGAAGGATCAGATTTGAATCTGATTGATTGAAGAGATAAAAGAGGAAATCTACTTTGAGAGAAGTAGATCAAATTATTGAAAGGAAAAATTGAGAAATTTCTTTATGAAGGGATAGTGACAACTGCAAACAGAAATAAAAGTCAGACAGTAAAATATGGTAAAGCAATGGCTTATTTCTCGAGAAGAATGGAGGCAGAATACCTTATGAAATTGCATAGGTAGTGTTTATATTAACTCTGGTTTGAGTTTTGCAGGTTAAAAATTGATTTAAGATTGATAGTTGCAGCTAGTGAATTATCTCAGTAAAAGAAGATCACAGTCTTTAAAACAGTGATCAAGGAAGTTGGTAAGAATTTCTAAATGAAAGCAAAGTAGAGTAGAACCTTGAATAATTCCAAAAGATATTAGATATAGGGGACAGTTGTGTTCTCAAGGGAACAGATGAGTTAAAGCCTAAAAGTAGCAGAGATAAATGCTCAAAAGAAGGTTCCATTGAAGGGACTAGTGTTTGCCAAAAAGACCAAATCCAGAGAGAAGATTGGTGAGGTAAGTTGTAACAAGGAGGACTTGTTATTGGAGAGGCTTAGTGCATCTCACAGTGAATGAATGAAGAAATCATGAAGATAGATACCAAAGATGACTACTGATAGTCATAGCAAAGATAACAGAGGTTCTGAAGAAAAATCATCAAATAAGGAGATACTAAAGACAGGTGATGTTGGAAAGATGGTATGCATAAGTTTTGATTAATTAATGATATTTTGCAGATTGAAACATATCAAATAAGTTTCATGTTTGGAAGAGACAACTACCGAGACATAAATTGATTACAAAGTTATGAAAGTTTGCAGCAGTTGAATGAATGGCCAAGTTTGGCACAAGACTACAGTATTAAAATTGTAGGAAGAAATTTTGGAAGTTCTTAGAAATTGTAGTAGAACCTTATTCCAGCTGAGGCTTGGAATAGATAGGGACAAAGGATTCCTTAAGAAAAGTGAGTATAGTAACCAGCAAGAGAGCAAGATTTCTTAGTATAAGTTCTAAGGAAGACCTAGAAACCAGACAGAAGAGAAGTTTGGTGAGAAGGACCAACTCAGAAGGCAATTGATTGGTTACAAGTATAGAAGCTCACACAGAAGTGAAGTTGCAAGAGTTAATAACCAGCAACAACAAAATGAAGCAAAGAGAAGGAGAAAGCAATAAATGAAAGTATGAGTATCAGTCCAAAGATATGTTGGAGATGGAGATTGAAGAATTATGGCAATTAATGATGAAGAAGTCCAGATGGAGGATATGGACAACAACAAAAAGAGTAATCAATCATAAATTTAATTCGATTGATGAAGAGAATAAGATGAAACAGAAAACAAAAAAAATTGTGAAAACATAGCTAGTGGGGCAATGCAACATAAAGTGTGGAGACCTGGAGAACAACAACAAACAATAGCACCAACCAAAGACAGATTACAAAACAAAGTATGGGATCCATGAGGACAAAGGTTGGAAACACATGATCAGAAGATCATGATTATTTTCTACTTTGGGAGTCTGACGCAGGAGCATTTGGCTCAGAAATTCATTATATTCTATTAGATATAAGGGGTCTTGTAATTTCTAAGAAGTTGGATTCTTATGTAATTATTAAGATTTTGAGTGATTTTAGTGAGAGATATTTAGAATATGGATTAATTAAATATTGAGAGGAATTTTGTAAATGTTCTCGAATGTTAGAGAACATGAGAGAATTAGGATAGTTGAGAGCTCATAGGGATTGAAAGATTTGGAAATTAATTGTAGATCTTAAATTAGGAATTAGTTCATGATTTATAGGATTGAGAGGATTCTAAGGGATTAGTTGAGTCAAAAGAGGACTTAGAGGATATTCAAGATTTTGGTGAGAAGATAGAGGATCTAAACCAGAATTGGTTACAGAATATTTTGTATAAAATGATAAGCCTTAAGGCATCAGAGAGGAATAGAAAAACGATCCTTAGATAGGATTAGATAGAGTTTGATTGTAGCTTTTGAGCATAAAGAGATAGAGGCCACTGATATAGAAATTAGGCCAGAAGAGAAATTATGCGTAAATATTTTATTGTTAATACAAAGAACTCAAATTCTGAGTCTATATGGAGTGCGGTGTGTTAATGAATTTATAAATGTGTGTATGTATTAGAGTATTCGTATAACATAAGTTTGTAGATTTGTTCGAGGAGAACCAAAGATAGAAATCAAATTGACATAGAGTTCGATAGATTCCCTTTTGGAAGGCTGAGTGACCGTAAATGAACTTTCATTTGGAAAATGTGAAATCGGATGATCTGTATAAGACAAAGAACGAGTTGAATTCATTTGAATTCAATAGTGGGGTTTCTATGCAAATAACCATGATAAAACAAAATCCAAACTCTGTGCAACAACCAGTGATCTAAGCATTGTGCGGAAAACTGGTGTATAGCGTGCGGAACATTGAAGTGTTCTTCAAAAGGAGGTAATGGTATATCACATAAAAAAAAGACGGTAAGTGGTATTTTTCTGTATCATGCGATAAAATTCAAGAGGAGCCACGTAGCACGTGATGGGGATTAAAAACCACTTTTATCTCAAACGTTTGAAATGTTAACTACCTTGCTGAATTAAGTGTGATACGTAGCAATATCCACCAGATCCAAGACAACAGATTAGATGGTGGAGATTTGAAGCTAAGGGAACCTTGGTAAGTGGGCTAAGAGCGAAGATTTAAATATGTGCAAAGGTTTATGTTATTCCATGGGAGATAACATAGTGTTGAGGTTAACAAAATTCTGCCAAGCGTATGTGATATTTTATTAATACGAGTATGCTATAATTTGTTTAACTAAAGTGTAGAGTTATGAGAGAAAAGCCCGAAGGGAAAATGCTTCCGATAAATGTTTATAAAGTTAAGAAATGGATGGGTAGAGTTTCCATGTAAGTTTAATGTAAAGGTTTAAACTTTTAAAAAAAGTTGATTTTCAGCATGATGACGCATATTGATATCTTGGGACATGTAGTATATAATTAACTGTGGGTATAGATGTGGCTTAGGCTGCGTCAATTTTGGTATCAGAGAAGAACAAATGGATTTTGCGAAAGGAAATAAGAACAGAGTTATGTTTTGAAAGTGTGTATAAAGGTAAAATGGCGATGACAAGAAACAAGAGAAGAATCAGATTTGAATTTGATTGAGTGAAGAGATAAAAGAGGAAATCTACTTTGAGAGAAGTAGATCAAATTATTGAAAGGAAAAATTGAGAAATTTTTTTATGAAGGGATAGTGACAATTGCAAATAGAAAGAAAAGTCAGATAGTAAAATCTGGCAAAGAAATAGTTGATTTCTCGAGAAAAATGGAGATCCATTAGAATGTTGAAGAGTGGAGGCAGAATACCTTGTGAAATTGCAGAAGTAGTGTTTATATTAAATATGGTTTTAGTTTTTTAGGTTAAAAACATATTTAAGATTGACAGTTGCAGCTAATGAAGTATCTCAGTAAAAGAAGATCATAGTCTTAAAAACAGTGATGAAGGAAGCTAGTAAGAATTTCTGAATGAAAGCAAAGTAGAGAAGAACCTTGAAGAATTCCAATAGAGATTGGATATAGGGGACAGTTGTGTTCTCAAGGGCACAAAGGAGTTAAAGCCTAGAAGGAGCAGAGACAAATAATAAAAATAAGGTTCCATTGAAGGGACTATTGTTTGCCAAAAAGACCAAATTCAGAGAGAAGATTGGTGAGGTAAGTTGTAACAAGGAGGACTTGCTATTGCAGAGGCTCAGTGCATCTCATAGTGAATGAGTGAAAAACCCATGAAGATAGAGAACAAAGATGACTACTGATAGTCATAGTAAAGATAACAGAGGTTCTGAAGAAATATCAGCAGATAAGGAGATATTAAAGACAGGTGATGTTGGAAAGATGGTATGCATAAGTTTTGATTAATTAATGATATTTTGCAGATTGAAACAGATCAAAGAAGTTGCATGTTTGCAGGAGACAACTAGAGAGACATAAATCGATTACAAAGTTATGAAAGTTTAGAGCAGTTGAATGAATGGAAAAGTTTGGAACAAGACTATAGTAGTAAAACTATAGGAAGAACTTTTGGAAGTTCTTAGGAATTGTAGCAGAACCTTATTCCAGTTGAGGCTTGGAATAGACAGGGACAAAGGAGTCTTTAAGAAAAGTGAGTATAGTAACTAGCATGAGGGAAATATTGCTCAGTATAATTTCTAAGGAAGACTTAGAAACCAGACAACAGAGAAGTTTGGTGAGAAGGTCAACTCAGAAGGTAGTTGATTGGTTACAGGTATAGAAGCTCACACAGAAGTGAAGCTGCAAGAGTTAATAAACAACAGAAACAAACTTAAGCAAAGAGAAGGAGATAATAGTAAATGATAGTATGAGTATCAGTCCAAAGATATGCTGGAGATGGAGATTGAAGAATTATGGCAATTAATGATGAAGCAGTCCAAATGGAGGAGATGGACAGCAACAGAAAGAGTAATCAATCAGAAATTTCATTCAATTGACAAAGAGAGTAAGATGAAATAGAAAACATCAACAAATTGTGAAAGCATAGCTAGTGGGGCAATGCAACATAAAGTGTGGAGACCTGGAGAACAAAAAAAAAAAATAGCAGCAACCAAAGACAGCTTATAGAACAAAGTATGGGATCCAGGAGGACAAAGGTTGCAAACACATGAGCAGGAGATCATGATTATTTTCTACTTTGGGAGTCTGATGTAGGAGCATCTTGCTCAGAATATTCATTATATTCTAGTAGATATAGGGGGTCTTTTATTTTCTAAGAAGTTGGATTCCCATGTAATTATTAAGATTTTGAGTGATTTTAGTGAGAGATATTTAGGATATGGATTAATTAAATATTGAGAGGAATTTTGTAAATGTTCTCGAATGTTAGAGAACTTGAGAGAATTAGGATAGCTAAGAGCTCATAGGGATTGAGACAATTGGAAATTAATTGTAGATCTTAAATTAGGAATTAGTTCATGATTTGTGGGATTGAGAGGATTCTAAGGGATTCGTTGAGTCAAAAGAGGACTTAGAGGGTATTCAAGATTTTGTTGAGAAGATAGAGGATCTGAACCGGAAGTGGTTATAAAATATTTTGTATAAAATGATAAGCCTGAAGGCATTAAAATATAGATCAGAGAGGAATATAAAAACGATCCTTAGATAGGATTAGATAGAGTTTGATTGTAGCCTAAATGCATAAAGAGATAAAGGCCACTAATATAGAAAATTAGGCCACAAGAGAAATTCTGTGTAAATATTTGATTGTTAATACAAAGAACTCAATTTCTGAGTCTGTATGGAGTGTTATGTGTTAATGAATTTATAAATGTGTGTATCTATCAGATTATTTGCATAACATAAGTGTGCAGATGTGTTCGAGGAGAACCAGAGATAGAAATGAAATTCACGTAGAGTTTGATAGATTCCCTTTTGGAAGGCTGAGTGACCGTATATGAAATTTCATTTGGAAAATGTGAAATCGGATGATCTATATAAGACAAATAAGGAGTCAAATTCATTTGAATTCAATAGTGGGGTTTCTATGCTAAATAAACCTAATGGAATGAAATCCAAACTCTGTGCAACAACCAGTGATTTAAGCCCTGTCCGAAAAACTTTTGTATAGCGTGCAAAACATTGAAGTGGTCTTCAAAAGCCGGTAATGGTACATCACATAAACAAAATGCGATAAGTGGTATTTTTCTGTATCGTGCGATAAACTTCAGGAGGAGCCACGTAGCACACGATGGGGATTAAAACCACTTTTATCGCAAATGTTTGAAATGTTAACTGCCTTGTTGAATTAAGTGCGATACGCAGCAATATCCGTTGGATCTGAGACATCAAATTAGATGGTGGAGATTTGAAGCTGAGGGAACCTCGATAAGTGGGCTACGAGAAAAGATTTCAATATGTGCAAAGGTTTATGTTATTCCATGGGAGATAACATAGTGTTGAGGTTAACAAAATTCCGCCAAGTGTATGTGATATTTTATTAATACGGGTATGTTGCAATTCGTTTAACTAAAGTGTAGAGCTCTAAGAGTAAAGCCCGAAGGGAAAATGCTTTCGATAAAGTTTTATAAAGTTAAGAAATGGATGGGTAGATTTTCCATGTAAGTTTAATGTAAAGGTTTAAAATTTTAAGAAAAGTGGATTTTCAGCATGATGACGTGTATTGAAATCTTGGGACATGTAGTATATGATTAACTGTGGGTATAGATATGGCTTAGGCTGCATCAAAAATCCTGGTGTTGCATGGTCAAACCACGATCTTCCAATGTATAGGAAAAACATGGCTATGGCCATTAACCAAAAATTCGAACTTGCTGGGTTTTAAAGACTGGTTTTTAATACATGATGGAGTGTGAATAATCAAACAAAGAAACGATGCGGTAGTGTCCTTTGCCTCTCCCATCAGAAGTTAAATTTCCTTAACCTGTTCTGATGTGCAGTGCAGTTGGAATTAAATTTCCAACATGGATGGATTTTTTTGGGGTAGTTAACTGAAGATGGTGAAGAATGGAGTTAAGAGAGATGAGATGGGGGTAGAAAAAGAAGAGATCAAATTAATTTCTAGACCAATGACCCAAAAGTAATGGATTTAGACGGCTTTGAGGTTTCTACCTATTGAATTTTGCATTTCAACTCTTACACTTATGCTTAACATCAAGCAAGGAAACGATTATGGAAATGTCGAGTATAAGCATGTTGGCACTTTCAAGTAAGTTTTCATATTTGTTCATTATCTCACCCTTTTGAATTTTTACTTCTATTAAGAATTTAATTTTATGTTTTGAGGACACAAAGAGGCCATACATACATTCCAAAGAGATGTTAACTAACAGTTTAACTCATTTAAATTTACCGAGAACTTGAAGTAAAATAACATAAATCATCAAAGCATTAATAGTGATCCATCCACATTACGATCACAACATAGTTATTGTTGGAAATATTGTCATTGATGGAAAAGGAGAAGAAAGGAGCAGCACCTAAACATTCACTAAGGCAAAAGAGCAAAGAAGAACCAGCAATAAGGTCAAGGGGAAGACAGGAGTAGCACCTGAATTATCATCAAGACAAAGGAGCACAAAGGAACAGCAGCAACCAAGGTAGAGAGGTAGCAGAGACAGTAGAGGAAACAAATGAAGCAGAGAAAGAAGCAGAGGCAATAGAGATAACAAGAGAGAAGCAAGGAGCAGCATTAGACAAGAAACATAGGTAGACAAGGAACAGAGGCAACGGATAAAGTAGAGGCAGCGAGGGCAGCAAACAGAGGCAGTGAACTGAAGCAGAGAGGCAGCGAAGGAGAGAATAGCGCGCATCACAATCAGCGGGTAGAGTAATGAAGAAGCAATGCGAAGTTGCGATTGTCGATATTGCGATGCGATCGCATATCGCAATAGGCGAAACATAAAAGGAATAGGCAAGTGTTTGTATTTGCGATGCGATGATATGAGTACATGGGTACAAGGCAAGTGTTTATTATAATGTTTCGAAGGTTTTCACATGGGTACAAAATATTTTTATTAAAGCGATGTATTGCCAAAATATTTCCAAAGGTATTAACGCTATACCTAAGGTTTAGTCAAACAAACAAAGGTAATTAGAGTGGGGCCCACAAGGAAAGTGGTTTTGCAAAACCATACCACTAGTTTCGCGTAGCTTCTGGGCCATGAGCGGTTTATTCCATTTGGAACGTGATCGTATCATATTACGACACGTCACAATACTAAAATTGGCTATATCACGTAATTTTTTAGAATTAAAGGCCAGGGGCCGAAATAACGTGATAGTCGTCTGATTTGATGTGGAGAAGATCCAACGGTCATCGCATGGGAAAAGTGCATGGACATTTGGAAATGTTAAACAGCAGGTATATTGTGAATGCGATATCCTTCAGATCAAGATCGGTGAAGATCTAACGGTGGTCGGATGACGCGAAAGGCGGAGTCTTAATGTAAAGGCTTAAAGTGGAAGTTTTGAAGATCGACGGCGGAGATCTTCTCGAAGATAGAAGATCGACAATGGACATATCATTGCATCGACGATATCACATCGCATCGGTGGAATGGAAGAACAAAGGAACAACAGTTTGAAAGTTGCGATTGCAATTGAGCGATTGAATCACAACCGTTAGATCATGGTTATTTGTGACCGTTGGATGGAGCGCTGATTGCTAGTGAGACCCTTCACTCATCACATCGGCAGAAATCAGATGACCAAAGGCACAACAGACCACTGAATGTTGCGATTGCGATTGCGACAGTGCGATGGAATTTCAACCGTCAGATTGGGAAAGTTAAATGAGGCGGAGTGCCTCTGTAGTGTGGGCTCCATGTAAAATAAAAAGGGTTTAACATATGTTAGCACCGAGGTTTTCTTGACCAAAGCTGAAGGATGAAGCCGGTAAATATATATGAACCAATATATATATATATATATATATATATATATATATATCAATGCAGTGTGGGGCCATCGCATCGGCATAAAGGCAGAGCAATGGAACAGGCCATTGAAGTTTGCGATTGCGACGGTGCAATTTAATCGCAACCGTTCGACCAGTGATTCATCGCATCGGAACCATTGCAAAGGGTGTCATCGCAATCGGAAGTCATCGAAGGCGGCTCATCGCATCGGTAGATAGAAAGAGTTCGGCAAGTGGGCCCGAAAGGTTATTTACTATGTTAAAAAGGTCTATTATTATATCGCCAAGAGAGGGTTTACACTTTTCTTAAAGCACTTCAATTATCCATTTACGACAGTTAAATGTGATAAGTTCCGAAGGGTTTAACAAGATCATTTCATATGGTAAGTCCATAAAGTATATTTTGGCTTGAACCATGAAGGTTGAATAAAGCTTCCGCATTGATAAAACTGCTAGATTTAGAACATAATTTGGGAAATGCATTCTACATGCATAGAAAGTAGGAGAGTCTATAGAACTGTTATATGACAGCAACATAAAATACAAACGCACAGTGAGCCAACAACTGAATGGGTTGAATTGAAATACTTATTGTAACTGAAAATGTAAAGTTGTATTTATTTTTATTTTTATATTGTTTGTGATGCAATGGCAAGTCTCCGTAGGCAAAGAAATACCCCACTGTAATATTGAAATGTATACATATTTTTATATTTTTCTGAATGTGTTGAGCAAGAAAATGAGAAGGTGGAAGGAAAAGAGTCATACCTATTCACTTTGAATTCCCTGTGGAATACAAACAGTCATGAGGTGAACTCTATAAATGATATCACACAAATATGCATAAGGAGGTTAGAGAATGGAGAAATGAGGTAGAGAGGGTAAGAAGAAGGAGGAGCAAATAGAGAAGCTGTGAAGATTCAGAGATGATATAAGGCAGATATGAAGGTTGGTGGACAGTAGTGAAGAAGGAACAGAACAGAGCTGATATCTAGGTAAATCAACATGTGTTATTTTTTATGAAAGAGTGAGGAAGTTGGTGCTTCCATATCAAGTTGTAGCTTGATAGATGTCAGTTGTAGCTGGCTGAGGTAGGAGCCTCCTGTAGGTTGTAGCCTGCAGAAAATAGATGGAAGTTGGTGCTTCCATATCAAGTTGTAGCTTGATAGATGTCAGTTGTAGCTGGCTGAGGTAGGAGCCTCTTGTAGGTTGTAGCCTGCAGAAAATAGATGGGAGTTGGAGCTTCCTTGAAAGTTGTAGCTTGAAGAATTGAGGTAGGAGCTTCCTGTATGTTGGAGCCTACAGAAAATCAGTGGTGAGAGGGAGTTGGAGCTTGCCTTTGCATCACAACAATAATAATATGTGGTTTTCTCCCTTATGGGTTTCCACTTATATCTGTTGTCTATGTGCATGATGTTTATGTGTTGATATGGTGTATCTAATATGCTTAATACTTTCTTCTCACATATTAATTTGATCATGAAATGAAGGTGTAAATAAGTTTAAAGGAAAGTTTTAAAAGTCCATGAATGTGTTAAACTGATTTACCCCCCCTCTCAGTTTAACTAAGGGTTCAACAATTGGTATCAGAGCAGGTTTCTTTGGTGTAAGCCTAATAGCTTGAAGGAGATATGGTTGAGTCATGGACTATCAAAATGCACATGTGTTAAATACAAAAAACTTTTTGTAATGGAGAGATAAGGTTAAAATAGATTTAATGGCTTATGAACCTGAGGTATGGAAACTTGTATGTGATGGTTACTGCACAGACTCTCCCTCGGTGCAAGAACAACAATGGAATGCCAAGGCAAAGTTTGTGATATATAACATTCTTCATAACAAGGATCTTGAGTTAATAATGGATTTAACCTCTGCAAAAGAAATCTGGGATAGATTGCATTTCATGCATGAAGTAGACACTAGGGGCTGCATTGTCAAGAAGGAGAAGATAAACCAGAAGAAGAAGAAAAAATCCTTTCAAAAGAAAAAAGGTCAATCAAATGAGATACCTGCCAGGGTGAATGGATGTGAGTACCATGAAGAAATTACAGTTGAAGAAAAAGCCAAACTTGACACAGCCTTGACTGAAATAGAAAGATTGAAGAATGAAAGCAAAGACCTTAAGACATTGGTGCAAATATGTGATGAGAGAGAATATGAAGATAAGGAAGAAATTTTTGGCCTGAAGGCACAACTTGAAGAAGCAAGGAAAGTAGAAGACACTCTGCTGCAACAAATGAGAGAGAAAAGTTTGGAATGTGGAAGATTGGAAGAAGAGGTGGTAAGCCTAAGGATGAAATTAGAAAAGGCCCAAATTGAACTAATTATGAATATTCCACAAATGAAAAGCTCTGGACAGTTGGACCAAATTCTAAATGCTCAAAGGTCTCCTCTGATAAAGACTGGGATAGGCTATGAAGGAGAAACTAGTAAGTCCAAGGTAGAAGATAATAGGAATGTCATTTTTGTAAAAGCTATAAAGGATAATGAAGCAGCTCAGAAGATTCCTACAGAAGTAGAAGCCAACAAGAACATGATTTGTAAAGAAACAAGCAAAAACAAGCAGCAACATGAAAGGATAGAGAATGAAAGGATGAAAAAATCAACTGCTAAAGGCTCATATGCTCCTAAGGATGAGTTGAACAAATTTGAAAGATGTCAAAGGAGGTTCTTTTCTCCTATGAAAAATATCACATGTTTCTCTTGTCATAAACCAAGACATATTGCAGCACATTGTAAGACAAGGCATATCAACTTTAACCAGCAAAAGATGCAGCAAATGAGAAGACTACCTCAAGCAAACAAATGGAAAGGAAAACCACTCACCAGGTACATAAATAATTTCCATGGCTAATGTTATGCATGGAATAATTTTGGACATAAAATTGTTGAATGTAAATTATGTTCAAAAGGGAGCATAAAATATTATACATCAGCTCAAACGTACCTTGGTAAAATAAGATGTTATGTATGCCTCAAGCTTGGTCACAAAGAAAAATACTGTAAGTTGCCAAATACATTAAATATCTCTAGACAGATGATGGAATCTAATCAAATCAAACAAAACTATGAATCAAAAAGAAGTGCAGATATTATGAAGAACCCAAATAAAGTATGGAACGAAAAGAGAAAGGGGGAGCTTGTTACCTCAATAACATAATAAATCCATCATAGTCTCAGGGGGAGCTGCTCTAGGAAGCAACACAAATATCCAACCAGTGATAGATATGAAGCAACATCCCAGGGGGAGAGAAGTTCATAAATATTCCCCATGAAAGTAGTCTAAGAAGAGCTCCTTGGAATGAGAACAACTATAAGATCAGGAAGGGAAAGGACAATTTCTCTAACATAGAACTATTGATGGAAGAAAAGAAGGCAACAAGAAGCCGTGGTAGTAGAGAGAACATCAGCCAAGAACATGTAAGCTAAGAAGGCATTAGCACATTAAGTGATGGAAGGTTAAAATCACAAAAATTATGTTTCTAGCTACAGAACTAGAAAAATTGATAGAGGATGATCCCAATGTGCATCACACTGCAAGAATGAACAATGAATCAAATTTAAGAAGGATAAGTAAGAGAAGTGCCTATCATCATTATATCATTACGTCTTTCATCTATGAAAAGTCCCCTTGGAGGAATGAAGTAATAAGTGACAAATCTCTGAGTGGTCTGCCCATGAAGATTTCAAGTAAAGAAATTGAAGATGTCTTCCCGAAGATCATTATGTTAGAATAGTTGAATTGTATATAAAACAACAATGATTCTGGAGCAGTCCTAGAAAGGAAAATGCAGTGACATTCCTTTGAAAAAATTAAAGAATAAGAAAAATGGTTAATGATGCTAAGATCAAATTCAGTGTATTGATGATTTTTGGTGTGAACAATGCAAAGCTCAATAGTAGAAAATATGAAGGTTGTCTCAACTATGGGTTTATGTGCGAGCTGAAGTGAAAGTAGTATCGATTGGTATTTGGTACAAGCAGCATGCCAATCAACAGAATACCAAGTGTTATCAGTGGAGCAGTGGTATGGTACAGGTCCTCAGGATCAAAGGATTATGGAAAAAGTACATCAAGGTAGCATACCCAGCGTTATCTGCATTATTAAAGCATAAAAGGGTCAATGAAAGGGAAAAAGGATCATTATCTTGTTTACACCTGAAGTAGTATATTGAGCATTGAAGCAGTATCTATTTTTAGATATAACTGCATGCCTTCCTCAAGTCAGTACAGATATATCTTCAAGGCCTCTTTCTTAAGATCATTCATAAAAATGTGTGAAGTGTGTTTGCTGAGATTTAAATTAAAAAACTTGAAAATGTTTTGCTGAAGATCATCATGATAGAACATTTAAAGTATCGAAAGTATGAAGGACTAGTTGTGTTAATCTTACAGTTGAAGCTCAAAAATCTGTTATTGATTCATCAAAAGCATACTTCAGCAGAAAGGATTTGCTGGTATTTCACCATTAAAGAGAGGTTTATTGTTGACATACATACCCCCCCTTATGTCATAAATAAATTGCATAGTTGATAAGTGAGACTGACCAATACATTGAATGTATCTAGCCTCAAGGGTTTGTTTTGAAAGTACATTGTACAAGCAGTAAAGTCATTTGGTCTCTTATATTGAAAGATATCATCTAATCTCACAATAAGTTGTAAGCTCTGGGTTGATTCATTGTTCACATCAGTAACAAGGACCATTCAACTATTAAGTGTAATATCCTTGTCAGCATCCTACCTCATATCACCATCAACAGGCAGGAAAGTTGAACCACAGCTATAAAAGATATATTGGCATCATCATAATTGAACAGATGTTGTACTGTAGATGTGTATTGCAGAAGAAGACATATTCCATCTATAATCTTCCTCAACAGATAGGTATTTCTGATGAAGATCATACTAGAGACTGAAGTATATTTGAAGCATTCTCAGTATTTTAGTTTTGGTCCAATGATGCATCTCTGATTATATAAGTATGATTACATATGGTTGTTCTATCATCACCTACACTCTATACAAGTGCAAGGAGTCTGTGCTTTGGAATGGTATCAAATTACTGTGTATATTCAAGTTTAATAATTCTCAAAAGTGTTCTCTCAACAACTCGTGTACACCAGTCTGGAGCAGCAAGATATAAAGTCAAAAGAAGAAGGCCTAAACACAACTCAGAGAGAGGAAATACAAAGATAGAATATACACTAAGAGATGAGAAACCCTTTGCCATTGATGTCAACGGGGGAGGAAAAGCAAGCAAAAGAAGATAGGCAGAGGAAGACAAAACACACCTTTCATAATGAAAGGGGGAGGAAGTCCTGAAGGAAGTATTGGAGTATTGGTGGAGTATTGCCATCAATGCCAAAGGGGGAGACTATTGGAAATATTGTCATTGATGGAAAAGGAGAAGAAAGGAGCAACACCTGAACTATCACTAAGGCAAAAGAGAAAAGAAGAACCAGCAATAAGGCAAAGGAGAAGACAGGAGTAGCACCTAAATTATCATCAAGACAAAGGAGCACAAAGGAACAGCAGTAACCAAGGTGTTTAGAATGCAGCAAGATGATGGAGCTTGGTAAAATGAAGTCGCCTTCACCAAGTGGGCCCGTAGGCGGGTACGGCCTCCACGAATCTATTTTTAGACTATAATAAACACTGAACACATGGAGCATGGTTCGGGGATTCCGGTTAAATTCTTGGAGCATTGGTCATATTTGGTAAAAATAGATGAGACTCTATTTTTTAGGTCGGGAAGATTTTTGAGCTGTTTTAGGCTTTCTCCTAAAAATATGGAAGTCAAATATTATTTACCCTTAATAATATTTGGACTCTAAACAACAGTTTACTCTCTTGGAGCACTTCAGTTCGAGCTGTTGGGGTTCCCATGTTTTGGAAGATTTGGCAATACCAAAAGATGAGACAACATCAAACCACTTTGGGGCCCTAGGATCTAGCCCTCCTGGGCCCAGAGAGGGATCTCTCTAAATAGAGCAAAGAATGATAAATCTTCGAAAGCTCAGATTGAAATGTTAGGCTAGTTATGAAGCACAAAGGGAGGTTTTAAAATGATTTGGTTGGTTGGTTGTTGGGTTGGTCAGGAGATCATGGACTGAGAAAGCAGTGGGAGAAAAGGAACAAGGCAGCAGGACATTTCAGCAAAGAGGATAGGCCTAGACAGTGCCATCCATTGGGCTATGGAGTCATGAAAGGAAATTACATGCAACAACTAGCCAAGGCTTTCAAAGGGCAAGTCATGTACACTAAAGGATCTTTTAGGCAGATGATGGAATGGAACATTAAGGAGGGAAAGTGGAAGAAGGAAAGACAACCAAATTTCTGTCTATAGATCAGGTCAGAGGTCATTTAACTTCAGACCTGCTTGGACATACTCTAAGGCAGCTCTCAAAGAGACAAAGGGGTTGCTTATAGATCAGACTAGAGGTCATTTAACTCCAGGTCTGCTTTAGCAACTCCAAGGGGAAAACATAGATAAGATTAACGAAGGGATCTTAGAAAGGTCGGCTGGTCGCGCAAGGATCCTAGTGGACAGGGCTAACACTCATCCCCATTGTTCCCAAACCTTCCAACTTAAACCCAGCAAGAACATCTAAGCACTGATTCAACCAATTCATACATCCAGAGAGTAGGAAATAACATCCACTACACTGGTTAAATTGACTGAAATCACTTCTCAAATAACACATTTAGCAGAAAACATTGAAGGCAAGGAGAGCAGACAGCATAGGGCACCTAACAAGGGTGAATCCTATACCATTATTCTGATGCAAGCCCAGAAGAACAATGAAACAATGTGAAGATGCAATAAACGAAGTAAGAAGAACATCACCAATAGTAATAGACCAGGATCCTGTGAAATGTGCTTTGATTAATTGATGCAAAACCAGTCATGTACAATAAGCTCAATGGCTAATACAATCCAGACTTTCTCCTCCCAGCCTATTACATACAACTACTCTGCTACTCCCTCCCACGACTGTTCTAACAGTCAAGAATGAATCTCTCTAACAGCAAGACCCCAACAGTTGAACAACAACAACCTTTTCATTATGTTCTCGGGGATTTCTTATAGGAGAAGCGGAAGAAACAGTAGTAGATAAACAAATAAATGAGTCTCATTAAGACAGTAAGGCAGAAGTGTTCACGCCCATACCACTTAATGGATTTCTGCGGCATTTCTTGTACTCTGTAATCTGTCTGGGGAGTCTCTGTCAGGGCGAGATCGACCTCGGATATTTCTTTGGGGTCCTTTCTGGTGCTTGGAGCTCTGCGCTAGCCTTCTGAATAAATGAACTGGACGAAAAATCTGCACGGCTTCTCCATTCCTCCATTACTACGGCTCAAACAATCTTTAATGAAGCTCCTGTCTGTGTATTTAATTGCTTATGGGCTCGAGGAGGCATGGAGAACTCTGTAGGAAGGTGTACTTCTGGAGTAAACGCGCTCTGCTGTTAGGTGGCGCAGTTATGGCTTGTTGGTGTGCTCTTAGTCTTCAAACTGAGCCTCAATTCTTTGATCACGGGATTAGCGCTTCAAATATTCAATTACAGGCTCAAATCCCTTCTAACCCGCCTATGTTGACTCGCTTGATTGCTGAATTAGCCTTCCTGTGACCTCTGCATAATGAAATAAACTCATCACAGAGCCCAGGCAGCGGTGGCGGAGGAAATGTTGCGGAGGCGGGAGGAGAGGTGGCGGAGTAGCGGAGGAAACGGTGGAAATAGTGAAAAATGGCGGAGAAATGGTCGCACAGTGTAAAGCCCGAAGATTATCGTTTGGGTGAATTACACAGGAAAACACGAAAAAACAACACACGGAGGCGTGAATGTGGGACCGGGTACTGAAATCGCAATCGCAAATCGGAGCGGGAGTGAATCGAAACACACCTTTAACAAGTTCCGATTATGATTGGGGTCGGAGACGCGATTGAGCGATGACCGTCGATCTGGGGGAGGAATGAACGGCTGGGATGTAATCGGAGGGGCAGGAGAAAAGGATGATGGGAGAGGAGCGGGATGAATCTGAACCGTTGGATCTGGCGGGACGGACGGCTCAGGATGGATCGGGGAATCGCAATCGCACTACGCAGAAGGAGGGTGTGATCGAAAGTTCCGATTGCGATTGGAGCGGCTATGCAATGGCCGTCGGATCGTGAAACAGGTGGACGGCTGCGATGGAAACGGCGGATCGCAATCGGGAGTCAGACGGGGAGGTTTGCGATTGCGATCGGAAGGGGACTTGCGATTGAGCGCTGACCATTGGATCTGGGGATCAGATCAACGGTTCATGTTCAATCGGAGGGAGAGCCTGATCGGAGAATCAGAGAAAGGACTTGCGATTGGGTTCATCAAAGGAATGGAGCGATTAGTGCCATGACCGTCGGATCGGCAGGGAAATGGATGGGCGAGATTGAATCGGGAGACGGAGGAAAGGACTTGCGATCAGGGGAAATGGGAAGTGTGATGGCCGTCGGATCAGCAGGGGAATGGACGGCCCAGATTGAATCGGGAGATCACAATCTGGAGTCGGATGAAACGGTTTGCGATTGCGATCGGAAGGGGACTGCGATTGGCGCTCCGCCGTCGGATCTTTGTGATAGATCGACGGTGCTAAACACATCGCGGGACTTAACTTTATAAACCATCGCATCGGGATTTTTTGATATTACAAAGGGAATTCACCCGCCTGACGTTTCCGATTGCGATTAGCGCTTGGGACTTAAGCGCTTGGTCCCAGCGCACGGGCATGTGGGGAAGTGGTTTGAAAGGGGCTTGCGGAAAGGGGCTAAGACCTATAATGAGGTCGAAAAGTGGGTTTTTAGCCCATTTCAATGTAATTTGAGGGCTGGGGAAAGGTAACGATAGAGGAATAAGGGAGGATAATGGCCACCAAAGGGGTAAGGGTAGAATTTGAAGGGGAACTTGGGGGGATTTGAGAGGTAAGAAGGGGAATAGAAGGGGAGAGAAAGGGGATAGAAAACAAAGGCTTTGGGGAATGAAATAAGAGGGAAAAGGGGGCCTTTGGGCATTTCTTCATAGCAGAGAGGCTTTATAAAGGAAATCAGCAGAGGGGATACTATCAAAGGGCAAAGGCACAAGGAGGCTTCAAGGAGACTGTGTTTTCAGAAGAAATGCATTCCTTGAAGGCTCAAAAACAATTTAGCCCCCTTTTTGTTTGTCAAAAATTTCATAGGGGGGCTAACAATGGCTCCACATGGGGATGGCTTCTCCTTGGAGGAGTCAAGAACTCATAAATTGATCTCTTGGTGTATGCCAGATGCCTGCTGCTTGAACCATCCTTTTCTTCTTTGATTTTAGCTGCCACAACTCATGAAGACATCATATCAGCAATAAAAATTCTCCCAAACAATTGCCTACCCACACTATAGTTCTATCATTTTTCTTTTGGGTGCATTTGGACTTGCAGACCCTTTTACATCATTAATTTTTACAAACAGGAAAAATAAACCTATTCTACTTCTACCCTTATTACTCCATGAGACCAAATTAGACTGTTGGTCTCATAGTTTCTCTACCTACACTACTACCTGCTAGGATTAGACTGTCTAGCAAATTTCTTCTCTACATTCTAAAACAGAAAATGAAAACAACTAACTACCTGCTCATAGGCTGAGCTTATTTCAGACCTCCTACCTACTCTACTCTAACTGGGAATCTCTGATGTTCTAGGTGATACAATAATGTCAATGCAGCCAGTCAAGCAGTAACAAAAAAGGATATGAGCACTGGCTTCCTGTCAGAGATAACCACAGGGTGCTCTGCCTGTGGTCCTTCAAAACCGAGGTCACCATCAGTAGTGATCATTCTTGATGAAACTGGCCCTTGCTAAGGATCAACGCTGGAGAATTTGAGCGAATCAGGGCCTCCATGTATTCTGCCACAGGATCCACGAACATATGATGTACATTTTCTTCTTTTAGGCCTCCCAAGCTTGGTAGGTTGTCTTTATCCTGGGTTGCTTTGATTATTACATTTTCCGCTGTGTCTTCAGAGTGACTCTTGGGAGTCGGATCGTCTTCTTCTTGCACATCAAACAGCAGCGGAATTTCTTCTCTTTTGGGGGGAGGGAGGCTTTCCAAGAATGCTCTCGGGTCTCTGAACTCGTATGATATCTCTAGTGAGTTCAAAAGTTTGAGCTCAGACTCATATCTCTCAATCACCAAATCAAGAAACATCTTCTTAAGCGCAGGTAGAGTATTGAGCTGAGAGGGACAATCTTTGGAAGGTTCTCCCATTCAATTTCTGCCAGTACACTCGCTATTCCACTCCGAAACTTTGCTATGAGGCTTGGATCTATTTCTACACATTGTTCAGAGTCCTCCATTAGCAAAGTGACTGGATCTTCGGCACGGATGATGTTGTACTGCGACATGGTCTCCCAATGGATTCTCGTGAAACCAGGATAATCAGTGGCCTACTGATCACCTGTGGAGTCTTTTTATCATTCAGGAATTGTGGAGTCGCTAGGTGGATGATTTACAACTTACTTTCCACCACAGTGGTTTACCAAATCAAAGCTGACTGGTCTCGTTCCCCAGTGGAGTCGCCATTATGTTGGGGTTCCCATGTTTTGGCAGATTTGGCAATACCAAAAGATGAGACAACATCAAACCACTTTGGGGCCCTAGGATCTAGCCCTCCTGGGCCCAGAGAGGGATCTCTCTAAATAGAGCAAAGAATGATAAATCTTTGAAAGCTCAGATTGAAATTTTAGGCTAGTTATGAAGCACAAAAGGAGGTTTTAAAATGATTTGGTTGGTTGGTTGTTGGGTTGGTCAGGAGATCATAGACTGAGAAAGTAATGAGAGGAAAGGAAACAAAGCAGCTGGATGTTTCAGCAAAGAGGATAGGCCAAGACAGTGCCATCCATTGGGCTATGGAGTCATGAAAGGAAATTACATGCAACAACTAGCCAAGGCTTTCAAAGGGCAAGTCATCTACACTAAAGGATCTTTTAGGCAGATGATGGAATGGAACATTAAGGAGGGAAAGTGGAAGAAGGAAAGACAACCAAATTTCTGTCTATAGATCAGGTCAGAGGTTATTTAACTCCAGACTTGCTTGGACATACTCTAAGGCAGCTCTCAAAGAGACAAAGGGGCTGCTTATAGATCAGACCAGAGGTCATTTAACTCCAGGTCTGCTTTAGCAACTCCAAGGGGAAAAAAGAGATAAGATTAACGAAGGGATCTTAGAAAGGCCGGCTGGTCGCGCAAGGATCCTAGTGGACAGGGCTAACACTCATCCCCAGTGTTCCCAAACCTTCCAGCTTAAACCCAGCAACAACATCTAAGCACTGATTCAACCAATTCATACATCAGAGAGTAGGCAATAACATCCACTACACTGGTTAAATTGACTGAAATCACTTCTCAGATAACACATTTAGCAGAAAACATTGAAGGCAAGGAGAGCAGACAGCATAGGGCACCTAACAAGGGTGAATCCTATACCATTATTTTTATGCAAGCCCAGAAGAACAATGAAACAATGTGAAGATGCAATAAACGAAGTAAGAAGAACATTACCAATAGTAATAGACCAGGATCCTGTGAAATGTGCTTTGATTAATTGATGCAAAACCAGTCATGTACAATAAGCTCAATGGCTAATACAGTCCAGACTTTCTCCTCCCAGCCTATTACATACAACTACTCTGCTACTCCCTCCCATGACTATTCTAACAGTCAAGAATGAATCTCTCTAACAGCAAGACCCCAACAGCTGAACAACAACAACCTTTTCATTATGTTCTCGGGGATTTCTTATAGGAGAAGCGGAAGAAACAGTAGTAGATAAACAAATAAATGAGTCTCATTAAGACAGTAAGGCGGAAGTGTTCATGCCCATACCACTTAATGGCTTTCTGCGGCATTGCTTGTACTCTGTAATCTGTCTGGGGAGTCTCTGTCAGGCCGAGATCGACCTCAGATATTTCTTTGGGGTCCTTTCTGGTGCTTGGAGCTCTGCGCTAGCCTTCTGAATAAATGAACTGGATGAAAAATCTGCACGGCTTCTCCATTCCTCCATTACTGCGGCTCAGACAGTCTTTAATGAAGCTCCTGTCTGTGTATTTAATTTCTTATGGGCTCGAGGAGGCATGGAGAACTCTGTAGGAAGGTGTACTTCTGGAGTAAACGCGCTCTGTTGTTAGGTGGCACAGATATGGCTTGCTGGTGCGCTCTTAGTCTTCAAACTGAGCCTCAATTCTTTGATCACGGGATTAGCGCTTCAAATATTCAATTACAGACTCAAATCCCTTCTAACCCGCCTCTGTTGACTCGCTTGATCGCTGAATTAGCCTTCCTGTGACCTCTGCATAATGAAATAAACTCATCACAGAGCCCGGGCAGCGGTGGCAGAGGAAATGCTGCGGAGGCGGGAGGAGAGGTGGCGGAGTAGCGGAGGAAACGGTGGAAATAGTGAAAAATGGCGGAGAAATGGTCGCACAGTGTAAAGCCCGAAGATTATCGTTTGGGCGAATTACACAGGAAAACACGAAAAAACAACGCACGGAGGCGTGAATGTGGGACTGGGTACTGAAATCGCAATCGCAAATCAGAGCGGGAGTGAATCGCAACACACCTTTAACAAGTTCTGACTGCGATTGGGGTCGGAGACGCGATTGAGCGATGACCGTCGATCTGGGGGAGGAATGAATGACTGGGATGTAATCGGAGGGGCAGGAGAAAAGGATGATGGGAGAGGAGCGGGATGAATCCGAACCGTTGGATCTGGCGGGACGAACGGCTCAGGATGGATCAGGGAATCGCAATCGCAATACGCAGAAGGAGGGTGCAATCGAAAGTTCCGATTGCGATTGGATCGGGTGTGAGATGGCCGTCGGATCGTGAAACAGGTGGATGGCTGCGATGGAAACGGCGGATCGCAATTGGGAGTCGGATGGGGGGTTTGCGATTACGATCGGAAGGGGACTTGCGATTGAGCGCTGACCGTTGGATCTGGGGATCAGATCAACGGTTCACGTTCAATCGGAGGGAGAGCCTGATCGGAGAATCGGAGAAAGGACTTGCGATTGGGTTCATCGGAGGAATGGAGCGATTAGTGCCATGACCGTCGGATCGGCGGGGAAATGGACGGGCGAGATTGAATCGGGAGACAGAGGAAAGGACTTGCGATCAGGGGAAATGGGAAGTGCGATGGCCGTCGGATCAGCAGGGGAATGGACGGCCCAGATTGAATCGGGAGATCACAATCGGGAGTTGGATGAAACGGTTTGCGATTGCGATCGGAAGGGGACTGCGATTGGCGCTCCGCCGTCGAATCTTTGTGATAGATCGACGGTGCTAAACGCATCGTGGGACTTAACTTTATAAACCATCGCATCGGGATTTTTTGATATTACAAAGGGAATTCACCCGCCCGACGTTTCCGATTGCAATTAGCGCTTGGGACTTAAGCGCTTGGTCCGAGCGCACGAGCATGTGGGGAAGTGGTTTGAAAGGGGCTTGCAGAAAGGGGCTAAGACCTATAATGAGGTCGGAAAGTGGGTTTTTAGCCCATTTCAATGTAATTTGAGGGCTGGGGAAAGGTAACGATAGAGGAATAAGGGAGGATAATGGCCACCAAAGGGGTAAGGGTAGAATTTAAAGGGGAACTTGGGGGGATTTGAGAGGTAAGAAGGGGAATAGAAGGGGAGAGAAAGGGGATAGAAAACAAAGGCTTTAGGGAATGAAATAAGAGGGAAAAGGGGGCCTTTGGGCATTTCTTCATAGCAGAGAGGCTTTATAAAGGAAATCAGTAGAAGGGATACTATCAAAGGGCAAAGGCACAAGGAGGCTTCAAGGAGACTGTGTTTTCAGAAGAAATGCATTCCTTGAAGGCTCAAAAACAATTTAGCCCCCTATTTGTTTGTCAAAAATTTCATAGGGGGGCTAACACGAGCTACAAAAGTGGCTCATGCAACTGACAGAGGAATCACGTGGTTCCCAAGGGTTTGATGGCATCGTGCATGGTTGACTTCAGTTGGACTTCAGTGACAGAAGTTTGGAGGAGTTAATGAGACAGATAGTGGAGTTGTGTTCTGTTTATTTTAGTTGAACTAGTTGAGATTAGTTTAATTAGCTAATCAATTAGTTATGAGTGGAGTGAATTAAATATTATTTAATTCATTAATTAGTAGCTCATTATTCAACTCAAGAACACATCAGTTCACTACAGTGCATGATCAGTTCAGTGAAGACCAGTGAAAGAGATAGACGAAAGGGTGGAGTGAGCTATCAGTTGTGACTATATTGCTGCTATTTGCAACACACAGATAGGTGGAGTAAGCCCATGAGGATTGCGCAGTTCAGGCTGGTGGTTTATCTATATAAAGAGGCCATCCCGTAGCATTGAAACACACAATAGAGGCAAGGCAATTAGTGGTGAGTTTTGAACCAGTAACATGTTCAAAACCAAGCTAGTTTGTGTGTAACTTCATGAGATAGTACTGAGTACTTGTGAGGAGTATTGTACTGAGTTTGTTACTTGATTTCTCCATTATAATATACACAATAGCTGCGGGGTTTTCAGCTATAAGCTTTCCCCATACATACTGTGTTAATGTGTATGATGATTTGATGTGTTATCGCTTGATTTTATTTCCACATGTGTGATGATCTGAGTTGAGTTGAGTGGAAGAGATTATGTGTTGCATATAAATTCAAATTGTATGTGATCAGGATAGTCTCGGTGGATAATTAATCATTATTCAGCAAATTTCTACACAAGGTAGAGAGGCAGTAGAGACAGCATAGGAAACAAATTAAGCAGAGAAAGAAGCAGAGGCAGAAAAGATAGCAAGAGAGAAGCAAGGAGAAACATTAGACAAGAAATAGAGGCAGACAAGGAACAGAGGTAGCGGATAGAGCAAAGGCAGCAAGAGCAGCAAATAGAGGCAGCAAAGGAGAGAATAGCACACATCACAATCGGCGGGTAGAGTAATGCAGAAGCGATGCGAATTTTCGATTACCGATATTGCGATGCGATCGCATATCGTAATCGGCGAAACATAAAAGGAATAGGCAAGTATTTGTATTTGCGATGCGATGATATGAGTACATGGGTACAAGGCAAGTGTTTATTATAATGTTCCGAAGGTTGTCACATGGGTACAAAAGAGTTTTCTTAAAGCGATGTATTGCCAAAACATTTCCAAAGGTATTAATGTTATACCTAAGGTCCAGTCAAACAAACAAAGGTAATTAGAGTGGGGCCCGCAAGGAAAGTGGTTTTGCAAAACCATACCACTGGTTTCACGCAGCTTCTCAGCCATGAGTGGTTTATTCCATTTGGAACGCGATCGTATCATATTACAACACATCACAATACTAAAATCGCCTATATCGCGTATTTTTTTAGAATTAAAGGTCAGGGGTTGAAATAATGCGATAGCCGTCTGATTTGATGCGGAGAAGATCCAACGGTGATAGCATGGGAAAAGTGCATGGACATTTGGAAATGTTAAACAGCAGGTATATTGTGAATGCGATATCCATCGGATCAAGATTGGTGAAGATCTAACGGTGGTCGCATCAAGCGAAAGGTGGAGTCTTAATGTCAAGGCTTAAAGCGGAAGTGTTGAAGATCGACGGCAGAGATCTTATCGAAGATAGAAGATCGACGGTGGAGATCTCATCGCATCGGCGATCTCACATCGCATCGGTGGAATGGAAGAACAAAGGAACGAAAGTTTGAAAGTTGCGATTGTGATCGAGCGATTGAATCACAACCGTTAGGTCATGGTTATTTGTGACCGTTGGATTGAGCGCTGATTGCTGGTGGGACCCTTCGCTCATCGCATTGGCGGAAATCAGATGACCAAAGGCATAGCGGACCACTGAATGTTGCGATTGCGATTGCGACAGTGCGATGGAATGTCAACCATCGGATTGGAAAAGTTAAATGAGGCAGAGTGCCTTTGTAGTGTGGGCTCCATGTAAAAGAAAAAGGGTTTAATATATGTTGGCACTGAGGTTTTCTTGACCAAAGCTGAAGGATGAATAAAAGGTAAGCCGGTAAGTATATATGAACCAATATATATATATATATATATATATATATATATATATATATATATATCAATGCAGTGTGGTGCCATCGCATCGGTGTGAAGGCAGAGCAATGGAACAAGCCATTGAATTTTTCAATTGCGATAGTGAAATTTAATCGCAACCGTCCGACCGGCGATTCATAGCATTGGAACCATCGCAAAGGGTGTCATCACAATCGGAAGTCATCGGAGGCGGTTCATCGCATCGGCAGATAGAAAGAGTTCGACAAGTGGGACCGAAAGGTTATTTACTATGTTAAAAATTCTATTATTATATCGCCGAGAGAGGGTTTAAACTTTGCTTGAAGCACTTCAATTATCCATTTACGACAGTTAAACATGATAATTTATGAAGGGTTTCACAAGATCATTTCATATGGTAAGTCCGTAAAGTAGATTTTGGCTTGAACCATGAAGGTTGAAGAAAGCTTCCGCATTGATAAAACTGCCAGATTTAGAACATAATTTGGGAAATGCATTCTACATGCATAGAAAGTAGGAGAGTCTACAGAACTGTTTTATGACAGAAACAAAAAATATAAACGCATAGTGAGCCAAAAACATAATGGGTTGAATTGAAATACTTATTGTAACTGAAAATGTAAAGTTGTATTTAATTTTATATTGTTTGTGATGCAATGGAAAGTCTCTGTAGGAAAACAAAACTCCACTGTAAAACTGAAATTTGTACATATTGCTATATTCCTTTGAATGAGCTGGACAAAGAAATGAGAAGGCAGAAGTCAAAGAGTCATGGTTTTTCATTTCAAATTCCCTGTGGAATACAAAAACGATCATGAAGACACGTTGTAAATGATATCACAACGATATGCATAAGGAGGTTAGAGAATGGAGAAATAGAGAGAGGTAAGAAGAAGGAAGGGGACTAGATAGAGAAGGGCGCATGAAGATTCGAGAGATGATATGGCTTAGGATACGAAGGTTGGTGGACGAGCGATGAAGAAGGAACAAAACGAGAAGCCTAATATCCGGGTAAATCGGCATGTGTTTTTTATGAAAGAGTGAGGAAGTTGGTGCTTCCATATCAAGTTGTAAGCACAGATGTAGTTGTAGGCGGGGCGAGGTAGGAGCCTCCTTTTGTAGGTTGTAACTGCGGAAATAGATGGAAGTTGGTGCTTCCATATCAAGTTGTAGCTTGATAGATGTCGGTTGTAGGCCAGGCCGAGGTAGGAGCCTCCTGTCGAGTTGTAGCCTACGGAAAATAGATGGGAGTTGGAGCTTCCTTGCAAGTTGTAGCTTGCGGGGTGAGGTAGGAGCCTCCTGTAGGTTGGAGCCTACAGAAAATCAGTGGTGAGAGGGAGTTGGAGCTTGCCTTTGCATCACAACAATAATAAGATGTGGTTTTCTCCCTTATGGGTTTCCACTTATATCTGTTGTTTGTGTGCATGATGTTTATGTGTTGATATGGTGTATCTAATCTGCTTAATACTTGCTGCTCACATATTAAAATTGCTCACATATTAAGTTGATCATGAAATGAAGGTGTAAATAAGTTTAAAGGAAAGTTTTAAAAGTCCATGAATGTGTTAAACTGATTCACCCCCCCTCTCAGTTTAACTAAGGGTTCAACAGTTACATGGGTACAACTCCCAGGCATTGGAGAGCATTTATCTCAAGCTCCCGAACTCCTATGAGTTTGGGCATTGATAGGAAGCCCTCCAAAATTACAGGGAGCTTCAACCGGTACTTTGGAGTTTTTCGAAAGCTTCAGTGCAACAAATTTTTGAGGTTTTGGGAGCTTAAGTGCAATGAATAAGTGCAAACTTAAGTGTATTTGACCCTTCAAGCTCGGGTGCTGCTTAAATTGATGGAACTGTGGGAAGGGAAGGGTATGTAGTTGGGTCTAGATGTGGATATGGGTTTGCAACTAAGAGAAACAACCAATTTATGAAAAGCCCTTTTATCCAAATGAAAGTGAGGCACTTAGCTAATCCTAATTAGCAAAATTTTGATGGAAATAAATAAATTATTTTATTTTTATTTTTAATATATTATATTATTACCACTCCCAAATTTACTTTTCCTATAATTTTAAGCAAAAATTCTAACTATGATCTTCCAATACCAAAAACTCGTACAATATAAGATCACAATGAGAAAGAACCGTGCACAATAACATTAAGTCATTTCCCCATGAAAAATTCTTCATACATTAACCTCGTCTTTTAATTATCCCTCTTCTTAATTGTCACACTTAGTTCAACCCTAACTAACAAATACTTCCCTTGATTCTAGGGATAAGTCATAAACAACTATAAAGATGTTACATTTCACATTCATCCACTATTAAAAAATTGCCCATGAAAAATTATTCATACATTAACCTCGTCTTTTAATTATCCCTACTCTTAATTGTGACAGTTAGTTCAACCCTAACTACCAAATACTTCCCTTGATTCTAGGGATGAGTCATAAACAACTATAAAGATGTTACATTTCACATTCATCCACTATTAAACTTAGAATAAAGAATTGAAAATGAGCTTATGACTATATGCTCATGGAAAAACATCACGGCACTAATTCATTTATTGCTAAGCAACAACAATTTCAGAAGGCCTTAGAGAAAAAAAGAGTACCCGCGTGGAATTTGAAATTAGGGACGCAAGACAACAAGGTTCAGGTGTACTTTGTAAAGCTATATAGTGTGTAGAAATGGAAACTCGTAAATAACTTAGTCATATAGCCTTTAAAGTTTAAACACTTCTTGAGCCTTTATCTTGAAGATGGATGGAGTACACATTTAAACGCTGATAAATGACTCGAAGAACCCTATACCACACGGAAGAAGAGACACGGTGTTGAATTTTGATGAGGGGGGAACGATGAAAATGGAGTGAGCATTTATCTCGAAGATGGATGGAGTACGCATTTAAACACTATTGCGATTGAAGATGGAGTAAACTTGACTCGAAGAACCTTATACCACACTTGCACCAATGAATTTCAGGGGTTGAATTTTGATGAGAGAACTGAAGAGGTTTGTCATTACATTAAAACATGTAGGTGTTGGTAAATTTTCAAACTGGTAACTAGGATTACTAGGGTGAGAATTATGGATTGTGGTGATTATTCCAATACTTATTGTCAAATTCAGTTTGGGGAATAAATACGGCTCCTCAAACGCAGCTTAGGAGTCTGATACCATGAAGAGGTTTGCAATTACACCAAAACCAAGAAGTATTGGTAAACTTCCAAACCCATAACTAAGATCAGCAAGATGAAAATTACAAATTCTATGCAGTGATTACTTCAACAAAAATAATAAAAATACAGCGCTAAGCAGTGTGTTTGCCCAACCATTTCCATAAGAAAACGCCTTTGAGTATAATAACGTACAATGTATTTGTGTTAGTTTTAAATAATTTTATATAAAACTATTGAAATGTAAAGACTGATACAAAGAACTTGCACATTTTTTCATCGTTTCCTCTTTGTATCTTTTTTAGCAATAACATGAGTAGTTAAACAATAATATAGTACAACCATAATTGCAAAGCGAATTACCCATTTAATACACGTGTGTCCGTCCACGAGTTGCAGTAGTAACCGCCCATTGAAACGTTCCTACAGGCAATCGCTTCAATCACTTCACTTGTTTTCGATGTTGGGTGATGTTTCGTGTTTGACTGAAGTCTCCTAAGCTGACATTAATTTCTATATTTGGAGTCTGGCCATAACTTTGGTTTAAATATTTGGCAACTTGTACTTTTGATTATTCAATCTTGGAGATATGGTACAGTAAAATTAAAATGGTAGGTTATTTCAATGTTAGATTTAATTGCTACCTCGAATATAATGGTACAGAAAAAATAGAATGGTATGTTTATTTCAGTGTCAGATTTAATTGCTCCCTCGAATATAATGGTATGGTGGGTTTATTTCAATGTCACATATAATTGCTCCCTCGAATTTTAGCGTTGAGGATATGATGCAGGCAGGCTTATTTCAATGTGAGATTTAATTGCTCCCTCGGATTTTAATGTTGGAGTAACTCATGGTAGGTGTATTTCGATGTCATAATTGATTCCTCGAATTTTAACGTTTGAGTATATATTCACAATGTAGTATATATTACGTAATAATAGGTTAACTGGTTTTTGCTATTGGGAGTGTTACGATATGTTTGGTAAATAATGAAATTTTAAGTTCAAATGTATTATGTGCATGTGGGAAAGTCAATAAAAAATAATTTATTAATTAATATTGTCAAAGTGAATGTATATCAAATAGTTATTAATAATCATTTCCCACCCAAATTTAACTATCATGATGTTCCATTTAAAACCTCCTTTGGGAAATCAAAAGAGCCATTTATGTAAATAGGGCCATCTCGATCGAGATCGAACAGTGATTGTAACCATTCCACGTTGCCAATTGAATTTCTCAATTGAGGTCTTATTCATGGCCTTTATGATTGGGATAGCTTACGTGAAGTAGGAGTTGTGATGAAAATAATGGTTTACCAAACAAAATTATAAAATATCATACTATTGATTTTAAAATCCCTTTAAAATAACTAACCTTACTATTAATAATAACTACCAAAATAACTAACCTATAAAACCTTTAAAATCTAATCTCAAAATAACAAAAAATTAAAAAGTATAAAAAACAATCTTAAAAATATCATCTTATAATAACTAACTGACCTTTAAAATATCTACCAATATAAAGAGATACCTTTTTAATAATTACATTATCAAACCTTATGTTAATAATATATAAAACCTACCCTTATTATAATGTCACATCCATTGGTTTAAATCAAAAAAACTTAATTAATCTTCTTCTAATAACCTTAAAACACCATCACTTAATTTATATGTATTACTAAATATTAATTATTAATTATAACATAAAAAAACTTACCCTTATTATAATGTCACATCCATTGGATTAAATTAAAAAACTTAATTAATCTTCTTCAAATAACCTTAAAACACCATCACTTAATTTATATGTATTACCAATATTAATTATTAATTGTAACATAAAAAACTTTAAAATAAATTAATATATTGTAAATCTTAGACTAAAATTATAAATATAAATGGATATAAGTGTTTTAATAATTTCATAGATCTAATTAGAAGTAAAAATGGTTATAAAACTAACATAAGACAATGAATAATTAATTAAATTAATTAACCTTTTACAAATTATTAAAAATTGGTTGGCTCTTTTTTCCCTTCAAACCCTTTTTTCCTCTATTTATTTACCCTAATCTACTCTCTTCTTAGCAGGTTCATCCTGATTATGAGTCTTGATTTAGACTCGAAACATTGACAAAAAATGAAGACTGTGGAGCTTCCTAATTTTATATCTAAAAATCTACACCACGGAAACCTCCAATCTAGAACAAAGGGATTTTGCGAAAGGAAATAAGAACAGAGTTATGTTTTGAAAGTGTGTATACGGGTAAAATGGTGATGACATGAAACAAGAGAAGAATAAGATTTGAATCTTATTGAGTGAATAGATAAAAGAGGAAATCTACTTTGAGAGAAGTAGATCAAATTATTGAAAGGACAAATTGAGAAATTTCTTTATGAGGGGATAGTGACAACTGCAAACAGAAAGAAAATTTAGACAGTAAAATCTGGTAAAGCAATGGTTGATTTCTCGAGAAGAATGGAGATCCATTCGAATGTTGAAGAGTGGAGGCAAAATATCTTGTGAAATTGCACCGGTAGTGTTTATATTAACTCTGGTTTGAGTTTTGCAGGTTAAAAACAGATTTAAAATTGATAGTTGCAGCTAATGAAGTATCTCAGTAAAAGAAGATCATAGTCTTAAAAACAGTGATGAAGGAAGTTGGTAAGAGTTTATGAATGAAAGAAAAGTAGAGCAGAACCTTGAAGAATTCCAACAGAGATTGGATATAGGGGACAGTTGTGTTCTCAAGGGAACATATGAGTTAAAGCCTAAAAGTAGCAGAGGGAAATGCTCAAAAGAAGGTTCCATTGAAGGGACTAGTGTTTGCCAAAAAGACCAAATCCAGAGAGAAGATTGGTGAGGTAAGTTGTAACAAGGAGGATTTGTTATTGAGGCTTAGTGCAACTCATAATGAATGAATGAAGAACTCATGAAGATAGATAACAAAGATGACTACTGATAGTCATAGCAAAGATAACAGAGGTACTGAAGAAAATTCATCAAATAAGGAGATACTAAAGACAGGTGATGTTGGAAAGATGGTATGCATAAGTTTTGATTAATTAATGATATTTTGCAGATTGAAACAAATCAAAGAAGTTGCATGTTTGCAGGAGACAACTACTGAGACATAAATTGATGACAAAGTTATGAAAGTTTGTAGCAGTTGAATGAATGGAAAAGTTTAGCACAAGACTACAGTAGTAAAACTGTAGGAAGAAATTTTGGAAGTTTTTTAGAAATTGTAGCAGAACCTTATTCCAGCTGAGGCTTGGAATAGATAGGGACAAAGGAGTCCTTAAGAAAAGTGAGTATAGTAACCAGCGAGAGAGCAAGATTTCTCAGTATAAGTTCTAAGGAAGACCTAGAAACCAGATAGAAGAGAAGTTTGGTGAGAAGGTCAACTCAGAAGGTAGTTGATTGGTTACAAGTATAGAAGCTCACACAGAAGTGAAGATGCAAGAGTTAACAACCAGCAGCAGCAAACTAAAGAAAAGAGAATGAGATAGCAGTAAATGACAGTATGAGTATCAGTCCAGAGATATGCTGGAGATGGAGATTAAAGAATTATGGCAACAAAATAAAGCAACAACAAACTAAAGCAAAGAGAATGAGATAACAATAAATGAAAGTATGAGTATCAGTCCAAAGATATGCTGGAGATGGAGATTGAAGAATTATGGAAATTTATGATGAAGTAGTTCAGATGGAGGATATCGACAACAACAGAAAGAGTAATCAATCATAAATTTAATTCGATTGACAAAGAGAATAAGATGAAACAGAAAACAACAACAGATTGTGAAAGCATAGCTAGTGGGGCAATGCAACATAAAGTGTGGAGACCTAGAGAACAACAACAAACAATAGCACCAACCAAAGACAAATTACAAAACAAAGTATGGGATCCAGGAGGAAAAAGGTTGAAAACACATGATCAGAAGATCATGATTATTTTCTACTTTGGGAGTCTGATGCAGGAGCATCTGGCTCAAAAATTCATTATATTCTATTACATATAGGGGTTCATGTATTTTCTAAGAAGTTGGATTCTTATGTAATTATTAAGATTTTGAGTGATTTTAGTGAGAGATATTTAGAATATGGATTAATTAAATATTGAGAGGAATTTTGTAAATGTTCTCGAATTTTAGAGAACATGAGAGAATTAGGATAGTTGAGAGCTCATAGGGATTTAAATATTTGGAAATTAATTATAGATCTTAAATTAGGAATTAGCTCATGATTTATGGGATTGAGAGGATTCTAAGGGATTAGTTGAGTCAAAAGAGGACTTAGAGGATATTCAGGATTTTGTTAAGAAGATAGAGGATCTAAACCAGAATTGGTTACATAATCTTTTGTATAAAATGATAAGTCGTATGGCATTAAAAGATAGATCAGAGAGGAATAGAAAAACGATCCTTAGATAGGATTAGATAGAGTTTGATTGTAGCTTGTGGGCATAAAGAGATAGAGGCCACTGATATAGAAATTAGGCCAGAAGAGAAATTATGTGTAAATATTTTATTGTTAATACAAAGAACTCAATTTCTGAGTCTGTATGGAGTGCAGTGTGTTAATGAATTTGTAAATGTGTGTATGTATCAGAGTATTTGTATAGCATAAGTGTGCAGATGTGTTCGAGGAGAACCAGATATAGAAATCAAATTCACATAGAGTTCGATAGATTCCCTTTTGGAAGGCTGAGTGACCGTAAATGAACTTTCATTTGGAAAATGTGAAATTGGATGATCTGTATAAGACAAAGAAGGAGTTGAATTCATTTGAATTCAATAGTGGCGTTTCTATGTGAAATAACCCCGATGAAACGAAATCCAAACTCTGTGCAACAACCACTGATCTAAGCACTATGTGGAAAACTAGTGTATAGCGTGTGGAACATTGAAGTGGTCTTCAAAAGGTGGTAATGGTATATCGCATAAACAAAAAACTGTAAGTGGTATTTTTCTGTATCGTGCGATAAACTTCAGGAGGAGCCACCTAGTATGCGATGGGGATTAAAAACTGCTTTTATCGCAAACGTTTGAAATGTTAACGACCTTGCTGAATTAAGTGTGATACACAGAAATATCCACCAGATCCAAGACAACAGATTAGACAGTGGAGATTTGAAGCTAAGGGAACCTTGGTAAGTGGGATAAGAGCGAAGATTTAAATATGTGCAAAGGTTTATGTTATTCCATGGGAGATAACATAGTGTTGAGGTTAACGAAATTCCACCAAGTGTATGTGATATTTTATTAATATGGGTATGTTATAATTCGTTTAACTAAAGTGTAGATTTATAAGAGTAAAGCCCGAAGTGAAAATGCTTCCGATAAAGGTAGTGTTTAATGTAAAGGTTTAAACTTTTAAGAAAAGTGGATTTTCAGCATGATGATGTGTATTGATATCTTAGGAAATGTAGTATATAACTAACTGTGGGTATAGATGTGGCTTAGGCTGCATCAATTTTGGTATCAGAGAAGAACAAAGGGATTCTGCGAAAGGAAATAAGAACAGAGTTATGTTTTGAAAGTGTGTATATAGGTACAATGGTGATGACAGGAAACAAGAGAAGAATCATATTTGAATCTGATTGAGTGAAGAGATAAAAGAGGAAATCTAATTTGAGAGAAGTACATCAAATTATTGAAAGGACAAATTGAGAAATTTGTTTATGAAGGGATAGTGACAACTGCAAACAGAAAGAAAAGTCAGATAGTAAAATCTAGAAAAGCAATGGTTGATTTCTCGAGAAAAATGGAAATCCATTATAATGTTGAAGAGTGGAGGCAGAATACCTTGTGAAATTGCACAAGTAGTGTTTATATTAACTCTAGTTTGATTTTTACAGGTTAAAAAAATATTTAAGATTGATAGTTGCAGCTAATGAAGTATCTCAATAAGATAAGATCACAGTCTTAAAAAAAATGATGAAGGAAGCTGGTAAGAATTTCTGAATGAAAGCAAAGTAGAGAAAAACCATGAATAATTCCAACAGAGATTGGATATAGGGGATAGTTGTGTTCTCAAGGGCACATATGAGTTAAAGCCTAAAAGGAGCAGAGAGAAATAATCAAAAGAAGGTTCCATTGAAGGGACTAGTGTTTGCCAAAAAGACCAAATCCAAAGAGAAGATTGGTGAGGTAAGTTGTAACAAGGAGGACTTGCTATTGCAAAGGCTTAGTGCAGCTCACAGTGAATGAATGAAAAACTCATGAAGATAGAGAACAAAGATGACTACTGATAGTCATAGTAAAGATAACAGAGGTTCTGAAGAAAGATTAGCAAATAAGGAGATATTAAAGACAGGTGATGTTGGAAAGATGGTATGCATAAGTTTTGATTAATTAATGATATTTTGCATATTGAAACTGATCAAAGAAGTTGCATGTTCGCAGGAGACAACTAGAGAGACATAAATTGATTACAAAGTTATGAAAGTTTGCAGCAGTTGAATGAATGGAAAAGTTTGGCACAAGACTACAGTAGTAAAACTGTAGGAAGAACTTTTGGAAGTTCTTAGAAATTGTAGCAGAACCTTATTCCAGCTGAGGCTTGGAATAGACAGGGACAAAGGAGTCCTTAAGAAAAGTGAGTATGGTAACCAGCATGAGAGCAAGATTGCTCGGTATAATTTCTAAGGAAGACTTAGAAACCAAACAGAAGAGAAGTTTGGTGAGAAGGTCAACTCAGAAGGTAGTTGATTGGTTACAGGTATAGAAGCTCACACAGAAGTGAAGCTGCAAGAGTTAATAAACAACAACAAAAAACTGAAGCAAAGAGAAGGAGATAGCAGTAAATGGCAGTATGAGTATCAGTCCAAAGATATGCTGGAGATGGAGATTGAAGAATTATGGAAATTAATGTTGAAGCAGTCCAGATGGAGGAGATGGACAACAACAGAAAGAGTAATCAATCAGAAATTTCATTCGATTGACAAAGAGAGTAAGATGAAATAGAAAACATCAACAAATTGTGAAAGCATAGCTAGTGGGGCAATGCAACATAAAGTGTGGAGACCTGGAGAAAAAAAAAATAGCAGCAACCAAAGATAGATTATAGAACAAAGTATGGGATCCAGGAGGACAAAGGTTGGAAACACATGATCAAGAGATCATGATTATTTTCTACTTTGGGAGTCTGATGCAGGAGCATCTGGCTCAAAAATTCATTATATTCTAGTAGATATAGGGGGTCTTGTATTTTCTAAGAAGTTGGATTCCTATGTAATTATTAAGATTTTGAGTGATTTTGGTGAGAGATATTTAGAATATGGATTAATTAAATATTGAAAGGAATTTTGTAAATGTTCTCGAATGTTAGAGAACATGAGAGAATTAGGATAGCTGAGAGCTCATAGGGATTGAGACAATTGGAAATTAATTGTAGATCTTAAATTAGGAATTAGTTCATGATTTATGGGATTGAGAGGATTCTAAGGGATTCATTGAGTCAAAAGAGGAATTAGAGGATATTCAAGATTTTGTTGAGAAGATAGAGGATCTGAACCAGAATTGGTTATAAAATATTTTGTATAAAATGATAATCCTCAAGGCATTAAAAGATAGATCAGAGAGGAATAGAAAAACGATCCTTAGATAGGATTAGATAGAGTTTGATTGTAGCCTACATGCATAAAGAGATAAAGGCCACTAATATAGAAAATCAGGCCAAAAGAGAAATTCTGTGTAAATATTTGATTGTTAATACAAAAAACTCAATTACTGAGTTTGTATGGAGTGTTGTGTGTTAATGAAATTATAAATGTGTGTATCTATCAGATTATTTGCATAACATAAGTGTGCAGATGTATTCGAGGAGAACTAGAGATAGAAATCAAATTCACATAGAGTTTGATAGATTCCCTTTTGGAAGGCTGAGTGACCGTAAATGAAATTTAATTTGGAAAATGTGAAATCGGATCATATGTATAAGACAAAGAAGGTGTCGAATTCATTTGAATTCAATAGTGGTATTTCTATGCGAAATAAACCTGATGGAACGAATTCCAAACTCTGTGCAACAACCAATGATTTAAGCCCTGTGCGGAAAACTTATGTATAGCGTGCGGAACATTGAAGTGGTCTTCAAAAGGTGGTAATGGTATATCGCATAAACAAAAGGCGGTAAGTGGTATTTTTCTGGATCGTGCGATAAAATTCAGGAGGAGCCACGTAGCACACGATGGGGATTAAAAACCACTTTTATCGCAAATGTTTGAAATGTTAACTACCTTGCTGAATTAAGTGCGATACGCAGCAATATCCGTCGGATCCGAGACATCAGATTAGACGGTGGAGATTTGAAGCTAAGGGAACCTCGGTAAGTGGGCTAAGAGCAAAGATTTAAATATGTGCAAAGGTTTATGTTATTCCATGGGAGATAACATAGTGTTGAGGTTAACGAAATTCTGCCAAGTGTATGTGATATTTTATTAATACAGGTATGTTATAATTCGTTTAACTAAGGTGTAGAGCTCTAAGAGTAAAGCCCAAAGGGAAAATGCTTCCGATAAATTTTTATAAAGTTAAGAAATGGATGGGTAGTGTTTCCATGTAAGTTTAATGTAAAGGTTTAAAATTTTAAGAAAAGTGGATTTTCAGCATGATTACTTGTATTGAAATCTTGGGACATGTAGTATATAATTAACTGTGGGTATAGATGTGGCTTAGGTTGCATCAAAAATCCTGGTGTTCTGTGGTCAAACTACGATATTTCATTGCATAGGAAAAACATGGCTACGACCATTAACCAAAAATTCGAACTTTCTGGGTTTTAAAGACTGGTTTTTAATACATGATGGAGTGTGAACAATCAAGCAAAGAAATGATGTTGCAGTGTCCTTTGCCTCTCCCATCAGAAGTTAAATTTCCTTAACCTGTTCTGATGTGTAGTGCAGTTGGAATTAAATTTCCATCATGGATGGATTTTTTTGGGGTAGCTAACTGAAGATGGTGAAGAATGGAGTTAGGAGAGCTGAGATGGGGGCAGAAAAAGAAGAGATCAAATTAATTTATGGATCAATGACGCAAAAGTAATGGATTTAGACGACTTTGAGGTTTCTACCTGTTGAATTTTGCATTTCAGCTCTTGCACTTATGCTTAAGATCAAGCAAGGAAACGATTGTGGAAATGTCGAGTATAAGCATGTTGGTGCTTTCAAGTAAGTTTTCATATTTGTTCATTATCTTGCCCTTTTGAATTTCTACTTCTATTAAGAATTTAATTTTATGTTTTGAGGACACAAAGAGGCCATACATACATTCCAAAGAGATCTTAACTAACAGTTTAATTCATTTAACTTTCCGAGAACTTGAAGTAAAATAACATAAATCATCAAAGCACTAATAGTGATCCATCCACATTACGATCACAACATAGTTACATGGGTACAACTCCGAGGCATTGGAGAGCATTTATCTCAAGCTCCCGAACTCCTATGAGTTTGGGTGTTGATAGGAAGCCCTCCAAAATTACAGGGAGCTTCAACCGGTACTTTGGAGTTTTTCGGAAGCTTCAGTGCAACAAAATTTTGAGGTTTTGGGAGCTTAAGTGCAATGAATAAGTGTAAACTTAAGTGTATTTGACCCTTCAAGCTTGGGTGCTGCTTAAATTGATGGAACTGTGGGAAGGGAAGGGTATGTAGTTGGGTCTAGATGTGGATATGGGTTTAGAACTAAGAAAAATAACCAATTTATGGAAAGCCCTTTTATCCAAATGAAAGTGAGGCACTTAGCTAATCCTAATTAGAAAAATTTGAATTGAAATAAATAAATTATTTTATTTTTATTTTTAATATATTATATTATTATAACTCCCAAATTTACTTTTTAAGAAAAATTCTAACAATGTTCTTCTAGTACCAAAAACTGGTACAACATAAGATCACAATGAGAAAGAACCGTGCACAATAACATTAAGTCATTTTCCATAATAACATTAAGTCATTTCCCATGAAAAATTCTTCATACATTAACCTCGTCTATTAATTATCCCCCTTCTTAATTGTCACAGTTAGTTCAACGCTAACTACCAAATACTTCCCTTGATTCTAGGGATGAGTCATAAACCACTATAAAGATGTTACATTTCGCATTCATCCACTATTAAACTTAGAATAAGAAATTGAAAATGAGCTTATGACTATATGCTCATGGAAAAACATCACGGCACTGATTCATTTAATGCTAAGCAACGACAATTTCAGAAGGCCTTGGAGAAAAAAAGAGTCCCCGCGTGGAATTTGAAATTAGGGACACAAGACAACAAGCTTCAGGTGTACTTTGTAAAGCTATGTAGTGTGTAGACATGGAAACTCGTAAATAACTTAGTCATATAGCCTTTAAAGTTTAAACACTCCTTGAGCCTTTATCTTGAAGATGGATGGAGTACACATTTAAACGCTGATAAATGACTCGAAGAACCCGATACCACACGGAAGAAGAGACTCGGTGTTGAATTTTGATGAGAGGGAACGATGAAAATGGAGTGAGCATTTATCTCGAAGATGGATGGAGTACGCATTTAAACGCTATAGCGATTGAAGATGGAGTAGACTTGACTCGAAGAATCTTTACCACGCTTGCAACAATGAATTTCAGGGGTTGAATTTTGATGAGAGAACTGAAGAGGTTTGTCATTACATTAAAATAGGTAGGTGTTGGTAAATTTTCAAACTGGTAACTAGGATCATTAGGGTGATAATTACTGATTCTATAGAAGTGTGGTGATTACTCTAACACCTATTGTCAAATGCAGCTTGGGGGAATCGAACCTGAGTAGAGGGTCTGATACCATGAAGAGGTTTGCAATTACATCAAAACCAGCAAATATTAGTAAACTTCCAAACCAATAGGATCACCAAAATGAAAATTACAGATTCTATAAAAATGCAGTGATTACCCCAACAAAAACAATAAAAATGCAGCGAAAAAATTAGTTGGGCTAAGCAGTGTGTTTGCCCAACCATTTCCATAAGAAAACGCCTTTGAGGATAATAATGTACAATGTATTTGTGTTAGTTTTAAATAACTTGCACATTTTTTCATCGTTTCCTCTTTATATCTTTTTTAGCAATAACATGAGTAGTTAAACAATAATATAGTACAACCATAATTGCAAAGCAAATTACCCATTTAATACACGTGTGTCCGTCCACGAGTTGCAGTAGTAACCGCCCATTGAAACGTTTCTACAGGCAATCGCTTCAATCACTTCACTTCTTTTCTGATGTTGGGTGATGTTTCGTGTTTGACTGAAGTCTCCTAAGCTGACATTAATTTCTATAGTTGGAGTCTGGCCATAACTTCGGTTTAAATATTTGGCAACTTGTACTTTTGATTATTCAATCTTGGAGATGGGTACAGTAAAATTAAAATGGTAGGCTATTTCAATGTTAGATTTAATTGCTACCTCGAACGGTACAGAAAAAATAGAATGGTATGTTTATTTCAATGTCAGATTTAATTGCTCCCTCGAATATAATGGTATGGTAGGTTTGTTTCAATGTCACAGATAATTGCTCCCTCGAAATTTAGAGTTGGGGATATGATGCAGGCAGGCTTATTTCAATGTGAGATTTAATTGCTCCCTCGGATTTTAATGTTGGAGTAAGTCATGGTAGGTTTATTTCGATGTCATACTTAATTGATCCCTCGAATTTTAACGTTTGAGTATATATTCACAATGTGGTATATATTACGTAATAATACGTTAATTGGTTTTTGCTATTGGGAGTGTTACGATATGTTTGGTAAATAATGAAATTTTAAGTTCAAATGTATTATGTACATGTGGGAAAGTCAATAAAAAATCATTTATCAATTAATATTGTCAAAGTGAATGTATATCAAATAGTTATTGATAATCATTTCCCACCCAAATTTAACTATCATGATGTTCCATATTTTAAAACCTCCTTTGGGAAATCAAAAGAACCATTTATGTAAATAGGGCCATCTCGATCGAGATCGAACAGTGATTGTAACCAGTCCACGTTGCCAGTTGAATTTCTCAATTGAGATCTTATTCATGGCCTTTATGATTGGGATAGCTTACGTGAAGTAGTAGTTGTGATGAAAATAATTGTTTACCAAACAAAATTATAAAATATCATACTATTGATTTATATATTTGTAAAGTTATTGCTTTACCTGGAAAAGGACAAGACTCTGGAGAGAATCCGTGTAAACACCTATAAAGTTTATCAATATTCAAAATTGATCAATCTCCTGAAGCAGCGTATGTTTTGCATTGATAAAAGTTCCTTTAAAACCCACTAGATTTGCAGATCTATATAAGGGCAAACCACATTTGTGGCCACAGAGGATGGCAGCTGAATATGACTTGAAATCTTTGGCCTATTCTTATCTTGGGTATGAGCTTACATCGTCAGTTTGCGCTGTTATATGTACTACCTTGGTCTTATTGGATGCATGGAAGGCCTTCCGAAGGAATGCTACTTGGATTTCGGGACAAGCTCTTCTTCTCAGCTCTCTCACAATCCAAATGCTCCTTTTTATTGATCATTTGGATGTGAGTGTAAATTCAAGCAACGAAGATTTGAAAGACATCCAACTAGTTCTTTTGGTGGAGGAGCATCTCCTTATGGACAGCAGGAGACTTGGTGGAGGAGCATCTCCTTATGGAGTTGTGGAGTTGTTTACAGTGTTATTTTTTGGAGTTTTAGGTGTTGGAATCTGGTGAAAAAATTGAGGTAAAATTTTGATTTATGTTATTTAAATTTGTTTTTTTTATTGCATATATGGATTCAGCACCCTAAAAAAACTTTAAGGCAATTTCATTGTGCAAGATTACCCATCAAACTTCTGTTTTCAATAAATTCATGCAAAATTTTAAAAAAATTAAACGAGAAAAAACCACTTTAAAATCCTTAAAAAAATCTCAATTAAAACTATTCTATTAAAAAATAAAATTAGATACAACGTGGACGCAACGACAAGAGCCGTACAAACATCAAATATGAGAGCAAACTAATATTTATAAACGTTTAACTCAGAGTTGTATGCATCGCCATGATAAATATTTAAAGCTTTTGTGATTCTTTTTGTTTACTCTGCAGATACCCAAACGATGATTCTGTTAACTTTGGGATTTTGTTTATTCTGTAGATACCCAAATGCTAATTTTGTTTACTTTTTTATTTTGCTTATTCTGCAGATACGTGAAAGCAAACAGAAGACAATGTACGTGGTCTAGCTAAAACTGTCGAAGGCTAACACTATTTAGAGTCGACTATTGTCAAATTTCCAATCTACAGTTGCAGAGATGTGCGAGTGGCAGAGGTGTGCGAGTGAAGGATGTACAGATTTAGAATCAACTTCATCGATTTCTACTTTCCAATTGCTGTGAATGTTATCAAAATATAATCTATCCGATTCAGAAGTATGGCTTGTAATCGAAATTTCCTGGGGTTTAAATAATATTGGAAAAACGATAAAGGATTTTAAACGGGTATTGAAGATATGGTTTTAAAGAAAAGAGATTATGATGCCTTGTTGAAAATGTGCATGGTTTTAATGTTATTAAATAATATTGAATTTAACAATATTTATAATTTATAATTTTGATATATATACTCGAGGTAGGTATGAGGAGTACGTCTTAAAAATAGATTTATTTAATTAATTTAAGAGTTTTTTCCTATAAAGAAAATAAGGTTAACTACACATGATCCAGAAGTGTCTAGCAAGATTGATAATGGAGTATGTTTTAAAACTATTTCTATTTAAAGATATAAAGAAACCAATTGAACTCCACAAGATTCAAAAGTATTTAGCAAGGCTAATAATAATACACTGTAATGATAATTATCGGTAAATGTTATAAAATTATAATTTATCCTATTCAGGAATATTGCTTTCATCTATTTCTTAGAAATTTTAAATAGTATTATATCTATTTAATAATAATAGGCTGTAATGATAATTATCCGTAAATGTTATAAAATTATAATTTATCCCATTCAGGAATATTGCTTTCATCTATCTCTTGGAGTTTTTAACTTATGTGGTGGATTTATGTTTTAAATTTATTATCCATCAATTTTGAAACGATTGTACAGCTATAAAAAAAAAAAAAATGGTATTTATAAGTGCTATTTAAAAAATAAAAATAAAAATAAAAATATAATTGATGTTAGCTAGTAGGGCCTGGTTTAGTTGTCAGTTGACTTTTTTAAGGGGTTCGTGCTGTTAAGAAGATCGCTAGTTCAATTCTCAACCTTTGCGGTAGATGATCTAGAAAGCGTTCCGGGTTCGTGATGTTAAGCATATCACTAGTTCAATCCCTGACCTTTACGGTCGATGAACCAAAAAGCATTCCTGCTGGCATTTCTCCCTTAAGAGTTATAGTGGTAGCGAGAAGATTCGAGAATTATAATGGTAATCAAAGAAATTTGACACAGTATTACAGGTACGAGACCTTCACCATTACCAATTCCTCTAGTCACCCCAAAAAAAACACTATACCTTCACCATTACCGATTCCTCTAGTCACCCCCAAAAAAACTAGTTGATGAAACAAGAAAAACTAATTAATGTCATATTTTTAAAATTTTAAGTCTATGTGAGACATATGCAAGCACATATTTTACTTTAAAGAAAAAGTATTATGAATTTAATTTCAACCACCTTTTAAGTGTGTCACAATTGTCCATATAAGTGTCACAGTTTGTTTTAATTTAGTTCAGTGATCTTGAATTCAGTTCAGTTTTCACTATAGTCTTATTACCGATATCTCTAATATAATTTTATTTAGCTGATTAATCTTATTTAGCTGTTTTGTAATATTCAAGAGCAATTCTCTTCCACATTTTTCATTTTTTTAACAATGACGGCTGTTCAAAACGTTTGGAGACGGATCTTCATCAACCTTTGTCGTCTGTCAAAGGTCACTCACAACAGGCCACGTGTGTTGTAGAAGCACGCCTGGAACTTTCTTCTTCCTTAGTGTGGCAGCCTTGGTTGGATAGAGCAGTTGCACCACGCGGATTTGGCAGCTACACAACCTGATGTGTGTAATAGGTGGATAGTGGACGTTGTCTTATAAGAACATGCCAAGTGTTCATTCGCGTTTAAAACGATCACAACCAATCAAGCGAATATGTCCAAACTTCGTCGTCAGTCTGGAAATTGTACAGGGAGTTAAGTTAATCTCCAGGGTGGGGGTGAAGGAAATTTGATGTAACAACATATTAATTAGGGAAAGTTTTGGTTGTCGCATTTCCCCGACAGTCTGTAAGTCATATTTCGAATATCAGCAGCGTTTCCGTTCTGGGTTATGAGTTTCGATATTGCAGCAAACACGACTTGTCTTCATGAACCATGGTACATGTTTTTCCATATTTTATTTATTTGGGCTTTATCTTTATAAATGTTTACAGTTTTTGCTACTGTTATGAATGTTCGCAGAAAATGTCAAGGCAGTCGTATCTTCATGAACCATGGTACATGTTTGTCCATATTTTATTTATTTGGGCTATATCTTTATAAATGTTTACAGTTTTCGCTACTGCTATCAATGTTCACAGAAAATGTCAAGGGAGTTGTCAAATAAAAGCACCTAGGAGATGCTTCATATTTCATAAGCTGTCTTTAACATTATGGTTTCATCCAAGACGAGAGCGACCATGAAGGGTTTCTTAAAGGGCACCTTGGGAAGCCAATTCAATAGATGGGGATCCCCCAGTGGGGAATTTTGATTCGATGATGTGGCTTGACAGGTGCATCGCTACTTATGTCACGAAGCATGATGCAAGTCTCTACCCCAGATCTGGGGTTAATCGTTTTTATCACTCTAAATTTGTTTTTAACTCGGATATACCAAAAACAAAGATCGATCATATCTTATTATATATTAATCTCTTTTTATATACTAATCTCAATATCTTTTAAAATGTAAAAAATGTAAAAAATATTTATAAACCAAGAGATTTAATCTATTTTATTACTTGATAAATTTATGATTAAGATAAATTTATATTAAATTTTTATAGATTATGAGTAATTTTGATTTGTTTAAATTGTATTTTTGAATAATTTATTATTATCCATATTTTATATTAAAAATTGAATAAGTTACATATTTTTCTACTATTAATAACTAAATTAGTTTAATTCAATTATTTTTTCTTCTAAACCATTAAAATATTTTTCCAAGGTAAACATTAACACATATTATATATAGAGATTAGTTAATATCGATATTCAAACAATTTATTTAATTTCTATATGGAAATATTTATAACAAAAATAGATTCGTTTTTTTAATTTTTATTATTTAATTTTTGTAAAGTTATATAAAATTATGTTATTTAATGTTTGTTATTTTATCTTTGTAAAGTTATATAAAATTATGTTATTTAAGATAGATATTGAAATATTTTGTTTATCACTCGAAAATGGAAAGTGAAATATCAACTAACAACATAATGAGAATGTGATTATTAATGTTTTATAATATTTTTAGTTAAAACTAACCCAATGTATAATCATTTATGTTTTTATTGGGCACAGGGTGGATGCTCTCTTGACATTTCACCTTTGAGCCATTGGCTCCAGAAAATCTCCACTATGTTGACCTTTTTTCATACTTTATCTTTCCGCCACATCTTTAGGGAGAAGAACACATCTTTAGGGAGAAGAACACCTTAGCAGATCAACTCTCCAAGCATGGGTATTTGGTACTTCTTAGGTACATTCATTTTGATTGTTTCATGCAGGGTGTTGAGTAGACGCTCAGTTTTTTCTCGTGTTCTGTGGTTTTTTGGGCCTCTATTCCAGTTTTCTTAGTTGCTAGACACAGTCCTTTTTTTGTTTCAATGTTTCTCATACTTTTTTTTCTTCTTTATCTAAATGATATACATGCACTCTACTCTATGTGTTGGAACCCTTGGTTAAACTAAGAGCGAGGGTGAATCAGTTTAATGCATTCATGGTCTTGTAAAACTTTCTTTTACACTTATTTACATCTTCATTTCGTGATCAACTTAATATACAATGGAACAACGATCTTAATAAGTGAGCAGCATGTATTAAGCAGATTAAATATAGAATATCAACACATAATCATCATGCACATAGACAACAGATATAAGTGGAAACCCATAAGGGATAAAACCACATCTTATTATTGTCGTGATGCAAAGGTAAGCTCCAACTCCCTCTCACCACTGATTTTCTGTATGCTTCAACCTACAGGAGGCTACTACTTCAATTCTGCAAGCTACAACTTACAAGAAAGCTCCAACTCCCATCTATTTTCTGCAGGCTACAACCTAGAGGAGGATCCTACCTCAACCAGCTACAACTAGACATCTATCAAGCTACAACTTGAATTGGAAGCACCAACTTCCTCAATATACAATAAAATCATATGTTGATTTACCTGGATATCAAATTTGTTTTTCTCCTTCTTTACTGTTTTCCTTCCAACCTTCAAATTTTCTTTATATCATCTCTAGATCTTCACAACTCCTCTCTCCGCTCCTTCTTCTTCTTACACTCTCTCTATTCTCATCACCTTCTACTCATGGATATTGCCTGATTTATACAAATAACTTCATGGCTATTTGTATTCTACAGGGAATATGAAGTGAACATGCACGGTTCTTGCCTTTCACCCACTCATTTCCTCACTCAGCATATTTTGAATGTTACAACAATATATACAATCATTACAGTATCAAATTGGAGTTTTTCTTTGCCTACGGAGACTTGCCTTTGCATCACAAAAAATATAAATTCAATAATACATTTATAGTTACAATCAAACATTTACTCAGCACTTTCAGTTTCTTAGATTTGTTGAGCATTCGTCCTCTTCTTCTTGTTGTCCTTTTGTCTTTTATGTTATGTCGTTATATTCTAGCTTTGCTGCATAACTACCCTGTTTCTTCCGTTAACTATGTCTTTTGTGCTGTGTTCACCCTTTTTATCTGCCATGTTGCCGCACCATTGTCTTGCACGAGCTCCTGTTATGTGTTCATTCCATTCCTTTGTGACCTATAGAGTATGGCCCACATACTATTTCCTTTATGCCCGCGATGGATTACAAATCCAGGCTTTAGTCATCATACATATGTTTAAAACGATCAATAGTGTAAACATTATACTATGGCGCATTTAACATATACGAAACAAGGGTTTACAGGGTCCCACACCAGACTTCAATTCCTTTAGATTTTAGCTTTGAACTATATCGTGTCCGCTTTCTATCGCATTTCGGTATTTCAATCGTTCTTTGATATATGGCTCTTTTGCTCTCCGATGCAATCTACAAAGGGAAAATCCATACTCCCAGACTTGAAAAATTTTAGGCTTCATCTTTGATTTGCATCGCATCCACTCTCTTTATCACACTTCGGCAATTCCAGTTATCCCATGTGCCTTCGTCCATCTGATCTCCCGATATGCGATATGCGACGGGTCTCACTTGAATTCATCGCTACTTCGCATCGCAACTTCTATAACTTGCGAATTCTTATCACATAAGCATCGCCGATTGCGATATGCGATATGTGGGCCAGGTCCATGTCATCTCCATGTCATCTTGATTTATTTGCGATTTGTGTGGAGGTCCATGTCAGTTGCCACGTCACTTGCCATGTAACTACCTACGTCATTGTCACGTCACTACCATGTCATCATATCACACTTCGCATTTTCTGTGACTTCTAAGTTTGTGCAATATCTCTCCTGCCCCGATTGTGATATGCGATCACATCGCATCTCACCCATCACATCACAACTTTGCTCATCCATCCAGCAGCTATTGCATTCGTTTGCAATGTCCGATAGTTTATGCGATCGTTGTTGTGTATCATAACCCTCATCAGCTCGTAGAGAAGATAAATATGGAAGGAATACAAAGACCTAAACTAAACCTACTTCCGGCAAGGTAACGCACCCCTATAACAGCAAGAGAGCGTTACAATGCACCTGATCAATGAAAAGGTCGTGTTAGTGGCTAGGGCAACGCTCTGTTTAGACTAGAGGGCAGCGTTACCCATGTTTTGAGTTTGAAATAGGAAAAACCCGTGGAGAATGATTTGAAATTCCAACTTTTTCTCATAAGAGAGTCGGTACAAAATAGAAACTGCAAAGCACTAGTCTCTTATTTGGCCTTGCTAAAAACAACTGAACTCTCAAGGAAGGCAAAAGCATGGGAAGTTGAGGAAACATATTGGTTTTTTCTATTTAGAACTAGTGGAAGGAGAAAGGTAATTATTTCTCTCTCCATCTCCTATAAAATGGAGCTGTAGGCTCTTGGTTCAAGGTCGAAGTATTGTAATAGTTTTTGAATACATGTGAAGCAGAGCATTATTGTTGTAGTGTGAAGGTCAAAAATCAAAGAGGTTCATTGAGAACTTGTTGATCAAGACATCACCACATTGAGAGATAGAGAGATTGGAAGGCTGAGGAGGGCTTGGTACAACCAACGGTTGTAATCCTCCTTTTTATAAAACAATAGAACTGTATCTTTTTTTTCCATTCTATGCGTTGATGTTGTTATTGTTCTTCAATTACTTATATAGCATGAGATGAATGGCTTAGATGTGCATTGTTTAAATGTTTATCATATATTAACTTAATTGATAGGAAGTGTATGTTGTGGTAGAGATTACACGAGTGCTTTAATTGACCACAGGGTCGAGATTTGGAGTTGGTGAAGGAGGATCCCTACTTCACTGCTTAGTGCTCTCCAGAACACTTCAAGATCAGAAAAGAGGTAATCTTCCATCTTATTCCATCAAGTTGTTTAAGTTGATATGAACATGTATGTATCTTCTTTGTGAACTATGAAGCTAATCTTACTGTATGCCTCAGACACCGGAAAGCCCTGAGAGGGATATTAGAGAACCAACAACCCAAGCATTTTACCCTATAGCAGAATTGGTGACTCCACTGGGGAGTTTAACCCCTAGTTTCCAGATTTTTTCCTTCCTTCTTTCCTCTATTCACATATACTTCTGACTAGCTTTTATGCCTAGTAAACATTTCAAAAGCTCGCAGAGTTTCTCTTTTTGGCCATCTGAAGAACTTTACCCTGGCTAACGTTGTCTTTGTCAGTATTCCAAAGTGTTATAACATGGCCTAGCTTTGCTTACAGTGCATTAGTTTCTGCATTAACGTTGTCTCTGCTCAGAACCAGTGCGTTACTCAGCCAAAAAATTGTTGTTCACCCCTATGCTATGTTCCTTTTTGGTTGCAGAGTTTTGGCCATTAGAACCACTTCTTGACTGAATCCCTGTGCTTTTTTACTAGCTGGCATCGCTATTTGTTTGTTCTTGTTTAAAAAGTTAGTGTTGAATGCATTTACTTTTTAGAAGAAATTTTTTTTTAGTTTTTCTGCATCTAGCTGAATTAATTCTGAAAATTTCAGTTAAAAGACTTTTGAGATGAGGTAAATAGATGTCTAAATCTTTAAGGTTGAACTTTTCTATTTGAATGTTAGTGCATGGATGTTGAAAGGAAACCTCTCCTTGTAGAAATACTCTTCATCGAATTGAATATTTAGAGCATATTTTTGCATGGTTTCTTGAGTCAGAGTCTCATTACATTTCATACGTCCACTCCCCCTCCGCAAGACTAATAATCAAGTACACTAAGAATCAAGCGATAATAAAATCAATCACATTAATTTTTCTGAGCTCACACCAACAGTAGTTCAGGCTAGGATCTTGGGTTAGGAAAAGTGAGAAAATCACCCAAGATCTCAAAACTTGAGACTAGAGTCATTAACGAGCGAAATCCTACTGCACTCATATTATCGAGACCACTCCTTTACTGGAGCTAAGTGCGAGACAACACTTGGGTGCACAAGAAGGTAGCCTGCCTTCGATTGCATCCAGTGAGCATTCTATATATTGGGGTTCCCTTCGGGGATGTCGAAACTAGATCAGGGATCTAGGTGTTCTGCCCATATAGTATGTTGTCCTAGACCGTGGACCCCCCTGATAATGTCTGTGATTTGAGGTATCTTTAGTGGCCATACTTTTTAGGGACTTACACAAGGATACTGGGATGGGCTATCCTGGTACCTGAAACAGACGGACCTACTCTATCTTCGGTCTTTAGGAGGGTACTCATCTTCACGAGAGTGCTTACACCTATCGCCTGAGGTTCGGGCAAAGCTCTAGAGTAACTATAACTGTGCTTTCAACCAACCCTCTCTGTATACTATTGTGATACTGGATTTCATCACTAGAAAACAGTAGTACTCAGACAGGGCATCCTATTCTGGCTGCTTGCTGATTGATTTTAGAGAGTCGTTTTTTCTTTTTTCTTTTTTAGGTGTGTGCTTACTGTCATTGAGACTTTATAATACATCACAATTTATTAAAATTTGTTAAAAATAAACAAATCACCATGGCGTCATCCGACCCACGTCATCTGTCTCAACGACAGCAAGGTCTACCTCCTCTGACTCTTGAGGAAGAACTGAACCTTGGTGAACCCATGCCTTCTGCGGAAGAGAAGTCTCCATTGACAAACCCTGATTTTCACATAACCTCATATCATATGGAATTTCTGGAGGACCCTTTCACGGAAGGTGTCGCACCTCATTACAATCCTCCACTCACTGATCCGTTGGGGCCTATGATAATTCAGATTCCACCACGCCAAGACATGTCTTCGGCCGCACAAACATCCATTTCACAACCGGCATCCACAGGGTCGATAACAATGGCAACCATCCCAGGTTCGCCACCATCCTCCCCGCCAGTTGTCAGTTCTATTCCATCACTTGGTAACCCTAATAGTCAACATATGCCTAGTCCCAACCCTACGGTCATCATAACTGTAAGTAACTCGCCGAGTCCTTCGGGATCTACTCCTATCGTGACCACGTTGGGACCTATGGTTTCTCCTCCCATGAGTGGGACTACTTCGGTTCCTTTTAGCAACCCTTTCGGTTGGAACCCTTTGCTGAGTTTAAACCCCTTGGCCACCATACCAGGGGGCAGTTTCACCAGCATGCAAATAACAGGGAACATTTCACTACCCCTGCAATCGTTAGGACAAACCGGACAACCTATTGTTAACACTATTCCCTTAAGTGGTTTAAATATCGGTGTAGGGTCTATGCCATTGCCAAACTATGCAAGTAGTAGCATGCCTCCAGGAAGCTCTATTGCATCCATATGTACTAACCCACCCCAAACTCCATCTGGAATGGGAGCGCACTTTTATACTGGGGGCAACCAACCATTTTCCCCACAATACAATATGCCCTATGGACAACAACCATATATCCCTACCCCTCCACCTATAGGAAATTTTTATCAAAGTCCTACTTATCCTACTGGTAACACATTGATGGTCGGACCCTATGGTCCACATAGTCAACCAATACTTCCTTGGTTATATTCGGGGGCAAACCCGCAATTTACATTTTTGGCAGCTCTAGACATTCCCGACATCTATAAACTGACTAATGACCCCATCAATCACAACTCGCTCTGGCCTCCAGTACCACACAAGATTCCTTCTGACATCCCAAAGTTCGATGGGAAACAAGGGGAAGACCCAGCCAAACACATCACCACCTTTCATTTATGGTTTATATCTAATTCCATGGTGGATGATAGTGTTCGGCTTCGACTGTTTCCCCGCACCCTTATAGGCAATGTCGCCAAGTGGTATATTGAATTGCCACGCGCCGCCATAAACACTTTTGGTGCTTTAGCAATGAATTTTCTAAAGAACTTCCAATTACCAATCAGATTTGAAACCAGAACAGAACTATTAACCTCGCTATGCCAAGACACTGCCACCCACATCTCCGATCACATTCATGAATGGAGGCGTAGGAGGAGGCTAGTCAAAGCGCCAAACTCGGATCATCTTCTATCTAATTGGTTTTGTAAGTCTCTCTTACCCCACATCTCTAAAGACATTGGCCTATCCAGTGTGGTTACAGAAGATCAATGCATTCGTCATGCCCAACATTTGGATTTAATCTATTCACGATCTAGCATGCTGTATGATTTACTCCCCAATGCCTCTGGTAACCCAAATCCTCCCACTACTCAGAAAACCGGAGCCCACGCCGACGGTCTCGCTGGTACAATATTTTGCGTAGCCACAAAATAGTCTCGGAGGCAAACCTCCCAGCCATCCTCAGCTGCCACCGTCCCTAACCAAACGACTACTCTTCCTACCGCTGAGGTAAATTATGTGCAAACTTCACAAAAACCTAGTGGAAAGAATAAGAAGAACAAGAAAAAGACATCTTCTTCGAAAGAGTAGTCGGACAATCAGAATAAACCTAATCAGAAAAACGCTGCCAAAAACGAAAAAGGGAAGGATAAACCCATGAAATTTCCTTGCAAGATCTGTGCAGAGGACCACTTGACATATAAATGTCCTCGACTGCAGGAATGCACCGATTTTATTGCAAACAAGGATTCTGGGCGAACACCTGTCGTTCTTCATAATCCTTTCCCTAATCAACAGCAGCAACACCAACACATGGTTGACAACCCGCCACAACCCCAGCAAAGGGGAAATGGTGGTTCACATCCTTCCGGTGAAGGATCATCCACCATTTATGGCATTGAAAGTGTTGAACTTCAAACATGAGCCAAGCTTTATGGAAATCCTACCATCATCACTCAAGAACCTGGTACTAGTTCAACTCCACCGCTGCCCAACGATCTGCATATCGAACAGCCTACTAATGATCCCATGATTCGTCACCCCAAAGGGACACTTCGATGCACGACTCATAACACCTCTGCACGTGCAGCCCAAAACTACAACATTGTAGAAGATTTGGCACAGGCACCGTCAGCTATGTCAGCTCTCAAAGTATTGCAAACTTGTCTAGCACAAAGGAAAGCCTTGCTTTCAGCCATTAGCAGAATAGACCCCTAGGATTCCATGCTAGCTATCTTTGATATGGAAAAATCTCAAACTCGCCTCTCACACCAACTCACATTCCAAGTGCAGGTTGTGTCGAAAGGGAGACCAATCCATCACACTGTCATAGACGAAGGTGCTCTGACCTGCGTTATGTCACAAGATTGCTGGCTCGCTTTAGGTTCTCCTACCTTGACACCGCCATCAAATTCCCTCAAAGCTTTTGATGGCCACACGTTCCTCCCAAAAGGATACCTTGCTAGCTTTCCCATCACTCTGAGTGGGAAAACGGCAACCGTGGACGTTGAAGTCGTAGATTGCCATCTCGACTATAATCTATTGCTCGGTTGCAATTGGTCTTATGCCATGACCGCCATTATTTATTTGGTCTTCCATTTCTTTCTATTTCCATTGGATGGGAAAATAGTCACAGTGGATCAGTTATCCTTCTGCACCCCTGACTATACCACATTACCAAGTAGCACTGTACCCCTAATAGGAGGCTTTTCTGACTCTTACGTCAGTATTGGTACCGGTCTTCTGAAGGCATCTTCCCTACTGGGTTTCTTTCCTCTCTCGCTGCCAGAGATCCCAAATATGGTTGCAATGATATCCACCACTTTAGATGGCTCTATCAACCCATGGATCCTCCCGGCACCTTCAGACATTGATTCCTACGGAGATCAGATGCCGCTCTCACCAGCCGAGTTGGCCTACCAAGCCATCCAAATTACATCTGAACCCTCCACTACTATGGTTTCGACCAAAGGTACAAACCTCCCACCCATGACAGTTCTCTCTAAGGATCTCCTCAATGAAGTCTTGCCTACAGACAAAGCTATTCGAGAGATCACATATCTAGAAGAATGACCTTGGGGAGAGTTTCACCATCACGCTTCGATGATCGACTCGGACGTGATAAATACTGAAATCCCATCCTTTGACCCACTTGAGATGGTTCTCTCTGCTTACACGACTATTCAAAATATTGATTCAGAAGGGAACATGGGTAATCTTTCTAAGACAATGCTCATTGATATCTCGATCAAAATGGGTATCGTGGAAAATATTTAGATTGGAGCAGATTGCAATCCTGAGGAAATTGCATGCTTCACATCCCTTTTTAGGGAATTACGCAATGTGTTCGCTTGGTCTTATGACGAAATGCCCAGAATAGATCCATCTATAGTCGAGCACAAAATCAAGATTTATGACAATGCCAAACCAATTCGGCAATGACTCAGACCTATCCACCCGCACAAAGCAACCGCCATCAAGATTGAGGTAGTAAAACTTTTAAATGCTGGTTTCATCTATCCCATTCCTTTGACATAATGGGTTTCCAATCCAGTTCCCGTCGATAAAAAACAAGGCACCATCCGAGTTTGTGTTGACTATCACGATCTGAACGCTACTTGTCCCAAAGACAATTATCCTATGCCGTTCATATACCAGATTCTTGACGATTCTACCAAATGTGAATCTTTTTCCTTCATGGATGGATTCTTGGGCTATAACCAGATTGCGATTAAAAAATAAGACTAGCATAAAACTACCTTTATCTGTCCTTGGGGCACATTTGCATATCGTAAATTCCCATTCGGTCTGAAGAATGCTGGAGCAACTTTTCAATGGGCTATGGACTATGCTTTCCACGAAATTTGACATATTGTACAGGCTTACTTGGATGACCTTCCAGTCCATTCCAAGAAATGACCTGATCACCTTGCTCACCTGAAAGAAATTTTTGCTAGGTGTAGATTCTACAATATACGTCTGAATCCTCATAAATGCGTATTTATGGTTGAGTTCGGGCATCTGTTAGGTTTCATTTTCTCCAAGCACGGGATTAGGGTTGATCCCGATAAGGTTAAAGCAATCGTTTAATTGTCGGCACCACAATCCATCCTCCAACTCCAACGTTTGCAAGGGAAGAAAATTTTTTTATGTCAATTCATTGTTAATTATGCTGAGATGACGAAAGGATTTATGCGATTATTGAAGAAGGGAACACTATATTTGTGGGATGACCAATCTCAATGGTCATTTGATTCTTTAAAACATGCACTTGTTTCAGCCCCACTCCTTAGTGCCCCCGATTACTCACGCGACTTTCTCCTCTACTTGGCAGCCTCACCATCCTCACTTGGAATGGTTCTAGTTCAAGTTCACAATGACGACAGTGAAAATTTGATTTAATATTTGTCAAAAGGTCTAATCGGACCCGAACTACGTTATTCACATGTGGAGAAACTTTCTCTGGAGGTAATCTTTGCCGTCCCCTGACTCCGACACTATATATTGCTACGATAGACTACTGTTATTGCTTTAGAAAACCCCATGCAACACATCCTGTCTCGACAAATTATTGGAGGAAAATATTCCAAATGGATCATAATCCTCCAACAATTTGATTTGGTCTTCACAGCTGCCAAAGCAAAGAAATCCTTCGTCTTCACCAAATTATTATTGGACCTTCCCATAATCGACCCCGGAGAAGTAGCTCATGATCCATTTCCTAATGAATTTGTATACTTGGTCAATTCTTCGGACCCCTGGTATGGAGACATTTTGGTCTACCTACAAACCCAATGCTTCCGCCCAACTCTCACATCTGATGACCGTCGTCGTATCCGCCACCATGCAAAACACTACCTCGTGCTCAATGATACACTATATCGTCGTGGTGTCGATACTATTCTCCGATGTTGTCTCATTTTCGATGAAGCAGAACGCGTTTTGAATCACTGCCACACAGGGGCATGCGATGGTTGTCTTTCGAGCATAGCTACTGCCCAAAAAATCCTGCGTGTAGGTTACTATTGGCCCACTTTGTTTAAAGACTACATTACAACGGTCCAGAAGTGCCATCCATGTCAAATTTTCACAAAGAAAATGCGTGCTCATCCTACCCCCCTTCATCTGGTTATCTCCATTGGTCCTTTCGCTAAATAGGGAATTGACTTCATCACCTGCAATCCCACTTCGGAAAATGGACACAAATACATCGTGGTTGCAGTTGACTATTTTACGAAATGGGCGGAAGCCATTCCCACTTTTAAGGTCGATGGCGAAACCACCACTCTCTTCCTGTTCAATCAGGTAATTTTTCTGTTCGACGTACCCCTATCTATTGTCACAGATCATGGATCCCACTTTCAGAATCATATGATGACCAAATTAACATCCATGCTAGGTTTTCGTCAAGATCAATCTTCGTCTTATTATCCTCAAGCTAATGGTCAAGTCGAAGCCATAAATGGCATCCTCAAAACCATGATTCCTCTACTGGTCGGAAATCATAAAACCACATGGCATCGGAAGTTGTATTCCATGTTATGGGCATACCGAATGTCAGTCAAAACTGCCACAGGCTTCACGCCATTTCAACTTGCATTCGACCTGGAGGCAGCACTTCCAATCGAGTGCGGAATTCCATCACTCAAACTCGCTGTTGAACTCCTGCCTGGCACCACCGCCACAGAAGAGCGCTTGCTCTCGCTCGATCATTTGGACGAAACTCGTTGAGATGCTACACTAGCACTCGAAGCTCACCAGCACCGAGTCAAAGCTCAATATGACAAATACGCTGCACATTAGGGTCTGTGGTTGCAGAGATTTGGCAAATACAAATCTGCAGAGCCAACATATGAACCACTTTGGGATTCTAGGATCTAGCCCTCCTGAATCTAGAGAGGGATCTCTCTATAAGTGAAAAGATTGATTTATCTTTTAAGGTTTTGGAATGTGATTTTAGGCTAGTTATTAAGAACAAGGGTTTTTGTTTGTTTTGGTTGGGCAAGGATATGATGAAGGTGAAGGAAGTATAAATGAAGGGTGAAGGTGTAAGTAGGTGAAAGAATGGTTCAACTAATAAGATAGATGATCCAGGTGGATATCGATGGCCACCCACCTATTCCATTTGGACTAGCACCATCAATTCTTGCAGCTCTTCACATTCAGCACAACTTACTATTTTTAGCAGGTTTTCGGGTCCTCCACTCTCGGAGCCGTTTTGGGGCATTAATAATCCAGGTGCATATTGGTGGCCACCCACCGAGTCCATTTGAACCCCCACCATCAGTTCTTTCAATTTTCAAGTTGCAACAAAACTTACTATTTTTAGCAGTTTTTTGGGTCCTGAACTTCCGGAGCCGTTTTGAGGCCCTAAACGACATTTTTTGGGAAAATGGAGAGCAACATGGGTCCATGGACCGATGTTGCTCGTTCAAAAATTGAAGTCCTCGGATAGATCTTTCTAACGAGCTATTGAGCGCGTCAAACGAAGATCGGGTGCCAAAGTTATGCCCCCGGGAAGTTGAACCACCAATTTACCCAAACGGGCGCCCACAGTTTTGGCGCCTCATCTCCTACGGTTAGGTTTTTGGACGTTTCAAATTCTACATTGTTTCTCAACAATAAATAGGCTCTCGAGCCTCATTGTAACACAGTTCAGAGGTCTGTAGCCACCACATCTCTTCTCAGAGATTCGCTACCAGCACCCTAGCTATTTTATTTCCATTATGTTTGTAAGCTTATTTCAGTCATTCGTTTATTAATAAATTGAAGCATTATTTCCGCTGCATCTCTGTATCTATGGTTATATCTGTATTCTGTTGCATTCCTGCATAAAATCCGGATCAGTGGTATCAGAGCGGGGTCTGCTCTTTCTTTGTTTTTCTTTGCATGTCCCCAACGCGGTCAGGGTATAAGGAGTTAGGGCTCGATCTGGTTGAACCCTTGCAAGATCAGCCTCGCAAACCCCGACGACCCCCCATGGCGGAAGAAAAGAAAGACGAGGGAGCAGGAGATCCTATCAAAATACTGCGCGAGGAGGCCCTCGAGAAACAAAGGAACGCGATGATGGATAACTTTGCTCAAATCCTTCAACGACTGCCCACATATGGCGCATCTGCATCCAACAGCCACTCTGGAAGCGCCACTCCCTTCAAGGTACAGGTAAACTTTGACATTCCTATATTTGAAGGAAAAATAGATGCAGACGCTGTAGACAGATGGTTAAATTTGTTGGAAGGGTATTTCTCGGTCCATGACTTCTCCGACCGAGAAAAGATTATTTTTGCACTCCTCAAAGCCGCCCCCCATGTCAAAGACTGGTGGGAAACCTACCGTGAGCAAGAGGGCGAAGGGGAAACCTCTCTGTTCTCGACCACACCCACTTGGAATTCGTTCCGAGACGGCATCAAGGAACAATATTACCCTGTGGGGAGCTATGAGGACAAATACATCCAATGGACCACGCTGCGGCAACAAAAGGATCAAGATGTGCACGAACTGACGAATCTGTTCCATACCTTGCGCACAAAGTTGGGTATTAAAGATTCAAAGAGACATTTGGTGCTCAAGTACCGCAGCTGTCTGCACAAACACATTCAGGAGGAAATGGAGTTCCTCGACATTACATCGCTTGGCACGGCATATCGCTATGCCGCCAAGATCGAGCAGAAATTTAAGCAGAAGAAGCGAGACTTTGGATATGCGAATCCGAAAGGTGCCCCCGAATCGAAGAACAAGGGGCAAGGCCAAAGCAATGCGACTCAGAACAACACCACAAATCCAAAGAAGGACACAGGGAAGTGGTGTGAATTTCATAATAGCCCCACTCACAGCACAAATGAGTGTCGGGCCAAACAGTCTTTGGTGGCTGAACTAAAGGCACCCGAATCAGATGCATTTTCTGATCCTGAGTTAGAACCAGACAAAGGCAATGACAAAGGGAAGAAGATCATTGATGTGGATCCCAGTGCCATTGTTGCCACCACCAAGATCCAGAAGGAGGGTCCAGAGGATCCAGAGGAGGGGGAGCGCCTCTTCCAGTCGCAGATGTGGGTAAAGGGTTCTCCGCTGCAATTTCTCGTCGATAGCGGAAGCCAAAAGAACCTCATTTCAGCAGAGGTCGTGAAGCGGCTCGGCCTACCGACCATAGCACACCCACAGCCGTATACCATCGGGTGGCTCCACCCAGGGAGAGATCTTCGCATCCGCTAGCAGTGTCGCCTTCCATACAGTATCAAGCCATTCACGGATGAGGTATTGTGTGATGTTGCTCCTCTTGATGTAGCTGATGTATTATTGGGCCAACCATACTTGTGGAGGCAACATGTTGTGTATGAGTCTAGGCCTCGTGCTGTTATTATTACTTTGGGAAATAACTTGTACAGGATACCAGAGGTAGCACCGCCTCCTGTCATCTCTTTAACTACTGCAAAACAACGTAGTAAGATTGTTTCCCAAACCAGGAAATTCATTTTCCTTACAACTCACTCACAGGGAAAGAAAAATATTGTGGTCACAACCTCGAAACAGGGCTCCCTTGCACGGCTACAGCAGATGGACAAAGTCATGAAGGAATAAGAGGAAGTTTTCCCCTCACTCATAGAGGTTCCTCTACATTGTCAGGACAAGCACTCCATTGATTTGACTCCCAACGCACCACCACCTGATGTTGCCATACATCCTGCAACTACACATACAGAATCCAAACATGTACTGTCTGAGGCTAATAAAGAAACCAAATTTACTAAATGCATCCAGCATGTCCACCCGCAGGTCCTTGACATCTTCAACACATCTAATACTCAGTTCAACAGAATTTGCCTCATCTCATGGAGGATGTCAACGCAATGGGGACCATTGCTTCCTAAGGAGGGAGGAATGATCCAGGTGGATATCGGTGGCCACCCACCTACTCCATTTGGACTAGCACCATCAATTCTTGCAGCTCTCCACATACAGCACCACTTACTATTTTTAGCAGGTTTTCGGGTCCTCCACTCCCGGAGCCGTTTCGGGGCCTTAATGATCCAGGTGGATATTGGTGGCCACCCACCTATTCCATTTGAACCCCCATCTTCAGTTCTTTCAATTTTCAAGTTGCAACAAAACTTACTATTTTTAGCAGTTTTTCGGGTCCTGAAATTCCGGAGCCGTTTTGAGGCCCTAAACGACATTTTTTGGGAAAACGGAGAGCAACATTGGTCCATGGGGTCCATGGACCAATGTTGCTCGTTCAAAAATTGAAGTCCTCGGATAGATCTTTCTAACGAGCTATTGAGTGCGTCAAACGGAGATCGGGTGCCAAAGTTATGCCCCCGGGAAGTTGAACCACCAATTTACCCAAACGGGCGCCCACAGTTTTGGCGCCTCATCTCCTACGGTTAGGTTTTTTGGACGTTTCAGATTCTACATTGTTTCTCAACAATAAATAGGCCCTCATATGTAGATTGTAGCAAGTTCGAAGTGCAAAATCCACCACATCTCTTCTCGGAGGTCGCTACCGATGCCTAGCTATTTTATTTCCATTATGTACGTAAGCATATTTTTTGTTATTTGATATCAATGAAATGACGCATTATTTATAACTGCATCTCTATGTTTATGGTTATTTCTATCGTGCATTTGCGTTCTACATAAATGCGGATCAATAGGCAAGGAGCAGCTTCAATACATTGGGCTATGGAGTCATAAGAGGATTTAATTTAAACAACAAGGTTCAAGAGTGGTCCATGGGGCAAGTCATCTATGTCAAAGGATCTCTTTAAGTTGAATTTATGGAATGGAACAATAAGAAATGGAGGTGATGGAAATCGAACGAGATGAAGAAACAAAGAGCTGACCTAAGATCAAGTATGTACTTTGAAACTATCCTTCTTTTGGCATGCACTTAAGAAAATACATAAAAAGTAATCTAAGATCAGGTAAGTACTTTGAAACTATCTCGTTTTTGATATACTTTCAATAGAAAACATTTAAAAACATAAAATAGCTTAAGATCAAGTAAAGACTTTTAACTTAGCCTCAACGTTCATCATATTCCAAAGGAAAACATTCACGATAAACATAAAAAGTAGTCTAAGATCAGGGGTAAGTACTTTGAAACTAGCACGATTTTAACATACTCTTAGAAACTTTCAAACAACCTTTGGAGAAAGAACTAGAAGACGAGGGCAAACCATAAACTTTCCTAGTCCAACTCTACTTAGCATGTAATGAAAATATCATTCAAGAACAATGTTTAAAGTTTAAACAGTAAGACATGGGCTCACCAACATTCCTTGACTCGCTTGAGTGCTATGCTAAATCATTCTTAAATACACAAAGGAGGAAAACATAAAGATAAAGATTATCGGCGAGAGTAGGGTACTTGTAAGAGTAAATCGTAGCTCTATATTTATGTTATTTATCGAGAAAAAATGAATGAGAATGGAAACATAAAGAAAATAACAATTTACAATAAGAAACGCATCAACATTGACATAGACCAGGATCCCATAAATCAGCTTGTATTCGATGTTCAAACCGGTTACAATCATCAAGTCCGATGGGTCTCTACGACTTCAAACTTCTCATCTCGACTTGTGTATCTTCAATTACAAATAGGGCTACAACAACTTTAGAAAAATATTTACGTGCAACGGATATCCAGAGACCAACCTCTATACAATCGTCTATAGAAGTATTTATAGAAGAAAGAGGAGGTGGGATGAAAAATAAGATCTCTAGTTCAATTAATACAGAGTTAATGCCTCTATGCCTTTGAGAAACTCAATAGAGAATATTTTTGATATTTCCTCCGTATTAATGGGTTTTCATTATGTATTTAGCTACTTGGTAGTTTTTGTTGACTTAAAAAAACTCTTTAGGCGAGGATGGCAATAACTACAGGTTGTCTTTAAACAAAATATCACGTCGAGGAAATAACTATGCCTTCTTTTGATTTATTGAAATTTGCGGTGGCACTTTGGTAGCTGAAGAGGATATTTTTGGCCTCTCGATGTGGCGAGTGGAGACCCTCTTTGCTGATATTACTCTATGTTTTTATAAACACGGTGATTTTTCCTCTAATCTATGTTTAGGCATAATTAATCCTTGATCTTGATTTTCGGGTCTTCATTCTTTGATACACCTTATTTCTTTAAATTGTGGATTAAAGCTCGATCTCCAGGGGCTTCATCTTTAATCACTCTTTAACACTTGATTCTTCATTACTAATACACTTTGTTCGGCTTGTTTACACAATGGCTTTTTGCTATTGGAAGGCTTCGTTAAACCCTAGATCATGATCTCGATGTTTTAAACTTGAATTTCATACCCCTGCAGATCCCTTTCTTCATTGGATTAAGGTACGAGATCGTCACTACGAGCCTTTTTTGTCACGTGTGCGTGATCGTGGAGAAACAGAACAACCACCATTAAAACTCGCAAAACACACAAAATTCATTAAGAAATCCTGTGGAATTTGGTTAAGAGCGCCTGAGGCTCGCGAGGGTGGAGGAGCGAGTGAAGAAGAATGTGGATGCAGAGCAGAGAAAGGGAGGAAAATCCTAGCGAAACAGCTAACCGGGTGAAAAAGGAGTTTTAGCGCGACAGTGAACAAGAACCGTTGGATTAGAATAATCAACGGTGGAGATTACTCGATCAAGTCATTTGGGAGAAGGTTGGGTGAAAAATGAATGGGGGCGAGATTAAAGCAGGATCATCCAATCTCAAAGATCGACGGCTAGGATTAAAAGATGAAAAAGCAACGTTGGCGGAGGGAGCGGTATAGCGGAAAACCGACGAGTGGTTTTCGCGTTGCATTTGGGGGGGTAAGCGATGATTGTAAAAAAAACGTAGTTCCATACAATGAATGACACGTGGAAAATGAAAACCACCTATTTTTCACGGAAGTAGCGCACCGGGAAACGGGGTGAAAAATTACGCGATATGCGGTTGAAGCGTTGGATGATGGGTAGCATATCCAACAGACGCGGGTTGAGTGCGATCGATGAAAAGTTGTGTGGAGGATGTATGGGGGCTCGATGGCCTTTGATCTTTGTAGATCGACGGTCGAGGATTCATTTAAAACTATTTTAGTTGGGAAACAAAAAATAGAGAAAAAGGTAAGTTTTTGAAGGAATTTGGCGAAAAAACGAGGAGAAGGGAGGGCCCACCTTTTTATAAAGGGCGAAGGAAGGATCAATGGGAGCCATCGAATCATGAGGATTGATGGTCGAGATGCGTCGATGGGGGAGAAAGAGATGGGTGGGGTTTGAAAAGAAAAACTATTGTGGGTCGTTGGATTTGAGAAGATCAACGGCAGAGATTACATCATGAGAATTGCGTAGGACGTGAAATGGTGCGAGGGGAAGGGAGAAAGGCGATGATGCGATTGAGTGCGGACCATCCGATCAAACTTTATCGACGGTGGATATTTCATCGCGGAGATCACATCGGGGCGGGAGGAAAGGGAAAAGTGGCGATGCAATATGCCGATGCGATTGAGCGCGGACTAGTTAGATCTAAAGGGAGATCAACGGTGGAGATTTAATCGGAGGTTGGGATGGCGGGAGGATCATGTAATGGATGAGCGTGATTCAATGAAGCACGAACCATCGGATCCGGAGGAATGAACAGTGTTGGAATTACATCGCATTGGAGAAAAGAAAAGAGGCCAAAGCAACTGGGGTGTTAGAATTTGCGATGTGCGATTAAGCGCTAGCCGTCGGATCGGTATGAGAGATCAACGATGGAGATTTAAACAGACGGGTGTGATGTCGGAGGGCGAAGGGCAAGGCGTGATTGAATCTCGACCATCGGCTCTTGTGGATTCGATGGCTGAGATTAAATTAGCGGATCGACATCGGAGGAGGAAAAAAGAAAAGGATAAAGGGAATTGTGACTGCAATGCGATGAGTGCTTCATGCTTGGTCATAGCGCGGGTCATATGCAAAAAAAAGGGGTTGGGGTTTAAGGCCGAAAGGGGCTTAAGGCCTTTATAGAAAAAATGAAGGTTTTTAGGCCAAAATAAAGGTTTTTGAAGGGTTTTTGGGGGGTTACGAGTAAGGGAGAAAAGGGTTTTTAAACCTTATGAAAGGATTTCACAAGGCTTAAAGCAGATTTTGGGATGGTTTAGAGGCTAAATGAAGCTATTTTGAGGGTTAAAATGAAAGGGAAAAATGGGTGAAAATGAATAATTGAGATGATGGAAAATGGAGTTTTAAGCGAGTATTTCTCTTGGTAGTCGACTGGGTGTTCTTTAGGGCTAAAAGCTGAAACGAAGTGAAGATTAATTCGAGAGGATAAAGATCTTCATAATACTTTAAGAACTAACAATTTGGACATGAATTGTTTCTTGAAGACTAAAAACGAGTTTAGCCACCATCGATGTGACAAATTTTTATAGGTGGCTAACGGCGGCTCCAACTTGGGATGGTAGCTCCTTGGAGGTGTCAAGAACTACATAAATTCATCTATGGAATGTTGATCGGTATCTTGCATTTTTGACAACCTTCATATTCCGTGATTAGCTACTTGAAAGATGATTAGAACATTTAATATCGGTAGAAAAATTCTTTCCCAAATAGCTACCTACACAACCTACTTCCTAACATTTTTTCTTCGAAGGTGCATGCTGGAATTTGCAAACCTTTTCATCAACATTTTATTCTTTTGAAAAAACGAGAAACTAATCTAATTATAATCTTATTCCTCCATGAATTGAGATTAAAGAATTTGAATTCATAAGTTTCTCTACCTAAACTACTATACATCGAATTACCTTTGATTTGATGAGACCTTTATTCTCTATATTCTAAAGCAAAAAAATTTAATAGCAACCAAGCCGGGATTAAAGCGATGCGACTTCTTTGTGGGTCTATGGCATAAAAGCAAGCTGCACATAGACTAATATTTACGAGAGATTTAAAACAAAATTGTGAAGGCTTAAGATCTGAGAACTAAAGCATCCTTCATTATTTCTTAGACTCTTGTTTTTAGGTTTTTTTGAGTTGTTTTTCTTTCTCATCTGGTTCGGAGTTTTGAATTTGTTTGAACCTTTTTGCTTTTCTATCCTAATCTACTTCTACTTGATAAACCAAGATTGAGCTATTTGGAAAATCAAATTCACTAACCTATCGACGATTAAATTGAAAAGCTAATTAGTCATGATTAGGTTGTATGACTAACTAGAAGTGTGTTTTAGAAGTGGCATTTGAGCTTGCACACTTTCGGACTTTGTTTCTCTTTTTTTGGTATGGGGCTATACCTTTCTTGTTTTCACTACTTGCCCTCTTTTCTATCTTCTATTATTTTTTGTATTTTTCTTTTTCTAACTTTGAATGGAATGATGGACATGATATTTACAATGAGTAAAAAAATAAAAAGCTTCAAGCTGATCTGATTAGAAAAATAATGTTTGAGCATCTTGCCATTGACAAGACCTCTAAAAGAGTTCGGTTCCATTCACTTCTGCAGAAATAAGCATTGTTACCCGGCGGTAGAATGAATGAGATAAGAGACATCCATAAGTTATCAAATTTTCCATGTTTTCCCTTATCTTCTCTCCTGGAATCCCACTTCAAAACTTTGTCACCAATATTGAAATCGCTAGCCTTTGTTCTCTTATCAAACAAATTCTTGATGTTTTCTTGCTTGTGTAACGCTTTGTTGTAGAACTTCCTCTACAGTTTCTTGAAGATGTATGAGTCTGATTGATTCTTCTTGTCATATCATTATCCTCGAGTTTGTACTTATTGGATCAGCTTCATGACTAGCACTCCTAAATTGGTTGGAAAAATTGCATACTGCTCCATAAACTAGTTGGTAGGGTGACATTCCAATTGATTTCTTAAGTGTTAATGCTATCGACCCAAAGTGCATGTACTAGCTTTGTCTGCCATGATTTCTTATTGTCTTCCAACAACTTTTTTATTATATTCACCAAACTTTTATTTGAGGATTTTGCTAACCCATTACCTTGAGGGGTAATAAGCGATAGAATGACCTAGTGGAATACGATACTTGTGACATAATTCAACCATATTTTTGGATCCAAATGCAACAACATTGTCGGTGATAATATTCCTAGGGGCATCCAAATATAGATAGGATATGATTTTAAAGGAATTTTATGATAACGAGTCGGTGGCTTGCCTCGAAGGGATAGCTTCTATCCATTTGGTAAAGTAGTATGTTGCGGTGAGGATCCATCTATGTTGGGAAGATGAGTGGATGGATTTCTCCAATGAATTCTAGACCCCTTTGTTGAAAGGAGGCTTCAACGGTGATTGGATGCAAGGGTAAGGGAGCGAGTTTTCTTTTGCCTTCAAAAGAGTTGGCATTTGTGACGAGAAAATAATCATTTTGTGGACATCTTGAAAGAGGGTGGGCCAATAGTAACCGGCTCTAAGGATTTTTTGATTGGCAGTAGTCTTCCAAAAGAGGTGGCCTCCACATTCTCCTTCATGTAATTCATGCTTGATATTATCTGCATCATTCTCGGGCAAACATTTAAACAATAATCCACTAGCATTTTTCCAATATAGACATTTATCCAAAATGCGGTAATTAACAACTTTCAACTTTAAAAATCTTGCCTTTGTTTTAGACAAACCGGGAGGTGTATTCAAATTGAGAAAAACATATAAAATATCGGCATACCAAGATGAAAAAAAAATGATCTTCAATAATGGGAGTTGGCAATTCCTCCTGTTCATCTAATGCATCTATCATGTTTATATCACGAGCTTCAAAATTAGACTCTGCCATTAATCTTGCTAATCCTTCGCCTTTTATGAGTTTAGTGGGCTTGATTTCTAAATCATATTCAAGTATCACAACAATCCACTTTCCTCTTTTTCCATGCTGGGTCCTAGGGTCAAAATGTCTTTTACAAATGAATTTGGCACTAAATGAAATTATGTGAGAATGTAAAATGTAAACTCACGAAGTCTTTTAAGGCTTTGACTAAGGCAAAGGCTTGTTTTTCCATGATATTATACTTCGAGAGGTGCATCTCTCAGTGCTTTACTAAAAGAATGCAATTGTGCTGTTCTTGTCCCTTCAATTTTTTACGTAATAGGACAACAACCACTTTGTGTGTTACTGATGCAAATGAAAAAAATGAAAAAAATCCTTTGTAAAATCGGGGCTAATGAAAGCTTGGTGTTTTGGTTAATGCTTGTTTTACCGGTTCAAATTATTTCTTTGCTTCTAAGGTCCATTTAACTCCTTGTTCCTTTTTACGGCATGTTTTTTATGTTTCTAAGGAGTTCAACTAAATTGGGTATGAACCTTCTCAAGAAATTAATCTTCCCAATGAAATATTGAAGTTCCTTGATGTTTTACGGGATGGTTTTATTTGCAATATACCATCAATCCTCTTTGGGTCTATCTTTATCCCCTCTTACGATATGATGTGTTCAAGCAATTTTCCTTCTTGGAGACCAAACATTGTTTTTTCTTTGGATTATAAGATAACCCATATTTTCTGCATTTCTCAAAAAAAATTTCTCAAAGTGTTGTAGGTGTTCCTCATCTATTTTAGAAAAACTAGTGATATCATCAAGGTAAATAATAATGAAGAAGCCTAATTCTTCTAAGAATGCAATATCCATGGCTCTTTGAAATGTGGCTACCAACATTCATTAAACCAAAGGGCCTTTTTTACATACATGAAAGTAACCCATGGTGTAGTAAAGGCTGTTTTGATTTGATCATCAGGATGCACTAAAATTTGATTGTAACTTTGAGAAGCCATCTAACAAAAAAATCCTTTTAGAACCAACTACCTTTTGTAAAATGTGATCCATCTTTTGTAAAGGATAGTTGTCCTTTAATGAGGCTCTGTTTAAGTTCCTAAAATCAATACAAATCCTTATTTCTCCTATCTTTTTTCCTAACCGACACAAGCTTAGACACCCAATTTGAATATCTAACGAGGGACTATAATTCCAGTATCAAACATTTTTTTAATTTCTTTCTCAACCGGGGGTAATTGAGCAGGGTTTATTACTGCGCAATTTTTGTCTATAGGGCTTCTAGTTTTCGAGGGGTATCTTATCTTTGAATTATCTCTGTGTCATAGGATTTTAGATCCTCATAACTCCATGCAAATACACTCAGAAAATTCCTTCAACAACTCAATATATTTTAGTTTAATATGAAAGCTGGAAAAGTTTTAGATAGTTTGATCATTCTTGGTTTTTGTTCCTTTGCTATGTTACATTATTCAACTTCGGTTTCAATAGGCTCCCGGTTTGGTTTTTTTGGAAATATCATTGAAATCAAACAATTCTTCTAATGGGACCGATCCTTTTGGTAAGCTTTGAGTGTTAGTGCAACATTTCTAAATCTTATTTTTCTAAATGCTTTGCACTAATTTATGTTGTATGTTCAAGTTTATTAGCTAACGATTTATCTCAACAATCTTTGGAGACTTTACTTCTTCATCAAGCAGATTTTTTCTTGATGAGATAGTCTTGGTCATACTCGAATACTGAACTTGGTGGCTAAAATTTGTTTGGATTTGTAGGAAGTTTTCTATTTGTTTATCTCCCTCAAACACTTGCCGGCATTTTTCATTGTCATGGGACAAGCTGGTCTAAATTTGATTTGGGTGGTGCATTGTTTGGTTTCATAAGGTGTTAGACAAGTTCTATGGAGTAAAGGCTAAACCATTGGCAAGAACATTTCGGTTTCTTGGGACAAAGACAAGTTGGAATTCATTAATTTTTTTCAATAACTCCATGACATCATTTTTATAGGCTCTAAGTTTGGGGTGTTTGGCACTATATTCCCCATTCACTTGCCTAATAATCAACTCTAAAACGCATGAACTTTTATCCTTTTTGCCCCTAATTTCTTCAACAAGTGTAGGCCTAAGAGGAGGGCTTCATACTACAGCTATATGCTTGGTACATTGAAAGCTTAACTTGTAGGAATTCCCTTGAGCATGATTGTTTTCGGGGTTGTGTATCCATATGCCTGCTCCGGCATTATTCTTAGTGCAAGACCCATCAAAATTCATACTCCAAAGAGGACTAGTTTCAGAATTACTAGTTTGGATACTATCCTTTTTATCTATTGTGGTTTTAGATTGCTCTTGTAAGTCAGCACTATGTTGAATTTGGTTTAGTTCTTCATGTTCTTCATTATGTTGAGGACTCTTCTCTTGACTCAAATTTTACAACCAATGGATGATTGTTTTGTAGCCCTAGACCTGTGATTAGCTCCTTGTGATTTTTCTTATTTGGAAAACTATCTTAATACCTATGTCTTGTCTTCCTCCTTTTGCTATGTCGCCACTATGTTACGGTGAGAGGTGGCCACTAAGTCAGTTAAGGTTTCTTGCTCATTAGATGTTTCATGATTGAAAATAATAAATGAGTCAAAGGTTTGTATGTACGGAATAAAGAGGAGAGTTTTTGGTCTCTCTTGGCCTCTGACCATGTATTGCATGTGAGATTCCCTATAAAGTCTTCTAGTTTGATTAAAAACAGGGATGGTAGCATATTTCATATCCATTTGCATTGTTCCTTGTAACTCGATCCCCATGATCTTGATAAAAAGCATACCATATTTGAGAGTACATTAGTCACTATAATATTTATCACTAAAAACTTGGCTGGAATTTGTGCTAAGTTTACACAAAGGTATTTGATCAAACCTAAACATTTCACTCTACTGGAGTAAAAGGAATATAGATCGTTATATGGTCTCAGTGATTTCAAAGGCCTAAACTCTCCAACTTGCTTCTTTGGGAATTAAGTTATAGAAAGCTGAATCAATAGCATGGCATTGTGTAAATTTTGTCATGAATTTTCAAACTAACATAAAAGGAGGAAGCTTGGCCCTTCTTGGTATCTTCCTTCAATATTAGGACCAAATAAGAGCTGCGGTTTGAGTCATCATTGAGGTTGACAATGTCATTATTTTTCTTCTATGCTTGAAACCTGTCTCAAATTTGTGATCTATATGCATCTTGGGTGGTACTAATTCGGTGGGAACAAGGATTTTTATCTTGGCAATTTTGCTGTTCCAAACTAAAAGGCATCTAATTTTTTAAAATGTTTGTTTTCAGCATTGTATTTAATCACCACTCTATCGGCATAAATCAGGATTGCTGATTTCCTCTATTTATATTGGTCAAAAGTTGTTTTGATAGGAGCACTAGCTAAAGTACTAATGCTTTGCTACAGTGCACTGCTCTGTTTTCAGTGAATTTGAGTTTGCCTTTCTCTTTGTTTTGATCGGAATTCTGACTGTTGTCTTTATATTTTGTTTTGTAACTTTGGGTTTGTTCATAGGAGCTGTTTTTTGTAGAGTTTTTAGAGGTTTTCGTGTTTTGGGAGTTTTCCTTACTTCTTTTTACTTTCTAAGGTCGTATTCTCTTAGAGTCTCCTGTTATGACATTTTCCGGCTCTTGATAGTAATTTTTCGTCTTCCGTCCTTCCCATCCTTTCCACGGGTGCCTGTGTAGACCTTGACTTTCCTATTGTAGGGAACATCGAAAAGGAAATCATTATCTACTCCGCTACATGTTTATGTCACCTTCACTCTATTTGTTCAATTGTTTCTTTCAACCTCACGCCCATAGTTTTGATGAATAGGAGAGTATGATCTCCTAGTCGTCTTTGAAAGTACTTGTTTGAGGTTGATTTCTCCTGAAGTATGATTTTGATTTTGCCAAGAGATTGATTTCTGTTTTGAGGCTGATTGGTTTGACTAGCTTGTGCTCTCTCAAGTATGCTCACCTTTTTCATCATTTCCTCCATCATTCTTTCCATCTTTGAGCTAGATGCCATGGAGCGTGCTGATTCCTCCCCTAAATTGATACCTTCTTTTCATTCCCACTCATCCTTGCTCTTTTCTCCCTCGAGTTTACTTCACGTGACTCAGGCTCCTTTACGCATATCTTTTAGAAGTCAGTAGGATCTCTCTCTCAGGTTTGATAGGCCATGCCAGGATCAAATCCTTGGAAATTTGTTTAAATACAGAGCCTTGTAGAGGTTTCAAGAATGCAGCGTGCAGTATAAACACTATTGAGACCTAGTGCAATAAACTTGGACACTCTCCGCGAGTGTGTGTTTTGGGAATTGTTGTGAGTACAAAGTATTTTGGAGGGAGGTTTTCCTAATACAATTCCCACTTGTTTAAGAATAAGCTTGGTAGAAGGCTTGGAGGTCATTAATGCTGTAGGGAGTTAAGCGCTTTGGACCATTTTCTTGCTTACATCCCCCTAAACTTTGAGCAAACGATACGGGTTTGACGGTTTCATCATCGATCTCATTTCTATCAAAATATTCATTCATCTTATCCACATGTTGTGAAGCGATGTGGCTTAGCATTCCCTAGCATCACCCGATGGTATCTGCAGGTGACAGTCTGTGGAAGATTGACTAAAGGTAAAGGAAGGACTAGGGAGCACGCCATGTTGCCATGCAGTAGGAGGTTGTGGGAAAAATGGGGAGTTTACGAGGTGGAGGATGTAGAATGGGAGGTTGATGAAATGGTGTGGTTTGAATAGTGGATGTGTGGATAACGAAGTGGATGAGACCCGGCCAAAGAGATTGTTGGCAGTCTAAGGATGAGATGAGAAAGCCCAAAGATTATGCTGGAAATGCAAATCAAGTGGAGTAATTTATACATTTACCGAGTTTTCACTTCTATCTTGGGATGAAGGTGGAAGGCTCAAAATCAATGCAGAGTCTTTGTCCTCAAGTGACCTAGTTACGAATGGGTTTCTTAAGTCAACTTGTGAATCTTGTAGGGCTGCAAGGATTTTAGGAAACAGACTAGCTCTATGGAGTGGCGACGACCAGTTGAAGCTTGAACCTTAGGAGACTTCCCTCAGTTTTGCTCAAGATTATCAACTCATCTCTCAAGAGGGTGGTTGGTGCAGGTGGGCTACTAGTATGAACTCTTCCCAGAAGCCACTATGCTTATGTTTTCGAGACTCAACAACAAGAAAATTTTAACCAAATGTGGCAATGTGGTGATTTCTATTTGAGTCTTTAGCGTAGAAAAATTTAATCCTAAAAGTCTTCTAATGACTGAGTTTGAATAATTTTATGATAGTAATGGGTTTCAGTGGAGGTCTTTCAGGTCCGTTCGAGGATGTGTGAGTCACCGGTGGAAAGTTTTAGCTTTCTGAAGGTAAAATGTTTTATGGTCCACCACCATTTATGGATTTGAGCACACAATCTGAAAATATTTTTGGGTTTTACGAGATTTTTCAGGTCTGTAGGTTATAGAGAGTGTCCTAAATACTGTTTCAGCACTTAGCTACGATGATGAGAAAGAAAAAGAGATTTTACTCTTGCGGCTGTAGCTCTACGATTCCTTCGAGGTTTGATAAGGCTCTGTGGAATACTAAAGGGTTGCTTAGTTTGTCAACGGTCAAATAAGTCCTATCACGCAGTTACCAACATGCTTGGCGAAGTACTTCGAAGAGAGATAATTATACTACAACTTTGAATGTTGAGTGTTTTGTGCTGAGGATTTTCACGCAAATCGGTGGAATCACGGAATATGTCAGGGTCTCTGTAGTTTTCAGCCATGTGAGAATACAAACGCTGGAAACCTACACATGGGCCACTTTGGGATTCTGAGGATCTTGCCCTCTCGAATCCCGGAGAGGGATCTCTCTATAAATGCAAAGATTGGTTATCTTTTGAGGTTTTGGAATGTGATTTTAGGCTGTGTAGTTATTAAAGAAACGAGGGTTTTGTTTGGTTGGGCAGGATACGGTGAAGGTGAAGGAAGTATAAATGAAGAGGGTGAAGGTGTAAGAAGTAGGTGAAAGAGTAGTTTACCACTAATAATATAGGCAAAGAGCGACTTTACAATCCATTGGGCTATGGAGTCACTTAAGAGGATTTAATTAAAACAACAAGGTTCAAGAGTGGTCCATGGGAGTAAGTCATCTATGTCAAAGGATCTCTTTAAGTTGATTTACATGGAATGGAACAATAAGAAATGGAGTGATGGAAATCGAAAAGATGTGAAGAAACAAAGGAAACGGCCTAAGATCAAGTAAGTACTTTGAAACTATCCTGATTTTGATATACTTTCCAATGAAAAACATTTAAAAACATAGAATAGCTTAAGATCAAGTAGAGACTTTTTAACTTTACCTACTTTCGAGCGTGTTCCAAAGGAAAAAATTAGAATAAACATAAAAAAGTAGTCTAGATTTGGGAAGATACTGAGGAAACTAACTCGCTTTTAACATACCTCTTTGAGGGCTTTCAAACAACCTTTGGAGAAAAGAACTAGAGAGGACGGAGAAACCATAAACTTTCATAGTCCAACTCTACTTTCCAGCATGTAATGAAAATGTCATTCAAGAACAATGTTATAGTTTAGGCCGAGGTGAGACATGGGCTCACCAACATTCCCTTGCGCGCTGTGGGCATGACTAAAATCATTCTTAAATGCACAAAGGAGGGAAAACATAAAGATAAAGCTTATCGGTGAAGTAGTGTACTTGTGAAAGGTAAATCCTAGCTCTATATTTGCTATATCTTTATCGGAGAAAAAGTGGACAAGAAAATGGAAACACTAAAGAAAACTAACAATTTACAATAAAAACAAATCACCATTGACACAGACCGGAGATCCCATATATCGGCTTGTATTTGATGTTCAAACCAATGCAATCATCTAAAGTCCAGTGGAAGTCTCTACTGGCTTCCAAACTTCTCATCTCAACTTCACCTGTATCTTTCAATTACAAACGGGGCTACTTGAGTGTCGAGGAAAACTATTTCCCATGCCACTGAGTGTTCAGAGACCAACCTCTATACAATCTTCTACGGAGAAGTATTTACTAGAAAGAGAGTAGGATGAAAAATAAGAGTCTCTAGTTCAATTGGCCAGTCATGCCTCTCCGCCTGTGAGAAACTCAATAGAGAATATTTACGATATTTCCCTCTGTATTAATGGGTTTTCATTAAGTATTTAGCTACTTGGAATTTTTTTGACTTAAAAACTCTTTAGGTAAGAATTTTGTAGCAATAAATATGGAGGCTGTCTTTCAGCAAAATATACCAGCGATTGAGTGCAAAATCACCTATGCCTTCTTGATTTATTGAGGGTACACGAGGTGGAACTTTCGGTAGGCTGAAGAGGATACTTTTTTGCCTTTGATGTGGCGAGTGGAGGCCCTCTTTCTTGATATTATCTCTGTTTTCTACACTTCGGTGGTTGTCCCTAATGCAGCGTTTAGGACTAATTAATGCCTTGATCTTCATTTTCGAGTCATCAATTCTACGATACACTGCTCTCCTGCTAGCGTGGATTAAGGTCGATCTCGAGACGGCTTTAATCACTCTTTAATACTAATTCTTCATTAACGATACACTTTGTTTGGCTTGTTTACACATGTGTATTTCTGATATTAGGAGAGCCTACATTAAACCCTAGATGGTGATCCGGATGTTTTAAACTTCCAATTTCACACCCATCGAATCCTCACTTTTCTTCATTGGATTAAGGTACATAATCGTCACTCTGAGACTTTTTGCTCACCTATACGTAATGGTGGATAGGCCTGAGAACAAACTCGTTAATGAGATGCAAAACACACAAAATTCAGCAAGAAATCTGCGGAATTTGGTTACGGCCCACGCTAGGCTCGCTGAGGGTGGAGGAAAGGCGGTGAGGGGAGAAGAGGCTATGGATGCAACGGAAAAAGGGAGGAAAATCCTGGCGGGAAATACGCTAACGAGGGTGAAAAAGGGAAGTTTAGTGCGCGGCCGGTGAAGCGGGAGCCGATTGGATTAGAATAATCAACGGTGGAGATTTCTTGGTCAAAGTGGTTTGGGGAGAAGGGTTTGGTGAAAAGTGAATGGGGCGAGATTAAAACAGGGACCATCCGATCTCGAGAGGATACGACGGCTGGGATTAAAAGATGAAAAAGCACGTTGGTGGAGGAGCGGTATAGCGGAAAAGCATGGCGGTATTTTAGCGTCGCATTTGGTGGGTAAAGCGGTATTGTACACAATTCCACATACAACGAATGACATGTGGAAAATGAAAACCACCTATTTCACGTGGAAGTAGCTCTTGGACACAGCGAGACGGTGAAAAATTACACGATGTCTGAGTTTGAGCCGTTGGATGATGGTTAGTATAGATCCAATGGCGTGGGTTGAGCCGCGATTGTTGAAGAGTTGTGCGAGGATGTGTGGGGCCCGATGGCACTTTGATATTTGTAGATCGACGGCCGGGATTCGTTTAAAACTATTTTTGTCGGAAATAAAAAATATGAGAAAGGTAAGGTTTTGAAGGAATTTGGCGAAAAAACGAAAGGGAGAAGGGAGGGCCACGCCTTTTTGCATAAAGGGCGAAGGAAGGGATTAATGGGAGTACGTCGGATCATGAGGATCGCTGGTCGAGAGTGCGTCGATGAGAGAGAGAAGATGGGCGTTTGAAAAGCGGAAATATTGTGGGTCATTGGATTTGAGAAGATGCAGTGACGAGAGATTGCATCGCGAGAATCACGCGGGACGTGAAAGTGAGTGCGAGGGAGGAGAAAGGAAATGATGCGATTGAGCACGGATGACCGTCCGTCGAACTTGATTGACGGTGGAGATTTCATCGACGATCCCGTCGGCGGGAGGAGAGGGAAAGTGGCGATACAGCACGTGTCAGAGTGTGATTGAGCGCGGACCATTCGATCTAAGGGAGATCGACGGTGCAGAGACTCAATCGATTCGGGATGACGGAGGATCATGTAATGGATGTAGGCGTGATGCGATAGAGAAGCACGGACCGTTGGATGCGGCGGACATGGCAGTGCGAGGATTACATCGCATCGGAGAAAGAAAAAGGCGCCAAAAGACTCGGGGGTGTTCAGAATTTGCGATGTGCGATTAAGGCGCTGCCGTCGGATCGGTGTAGGAGATCAACGGTGGAGATTTAATTGGCGGGTGTGATGTCAAAGGGGATAAGGGTGAGGTGTGGTGAGTCTTGATCAGAAGTCGGTTCTTGTGGATTGAAACGAGTGAGATTAAATACGAGCGGATCGACATCAGGAGGAGGAAAAAAGAAAAGGATAAAGGGAATTGCGAGCTACGATCGCGATGAATTTTGCGATGCGATGAGCGCTTCGTGCTCGGTCACGGTCGCGGGTCATATGCGGAAAAGGGGCTGTTTAAAGGCTAAAGGGGCTTAAGGCCTTTATAGAAAAAAGCGAGAGAGTTTTTAGGCCAAAATAAAGGTTTTTTGAAGGGTTTTCGGGAGTTCAGATGAGAGAAAAGTTTTTAAACCTTGTGAAGAGGATTTCACTGAGGCTTAAGAGATTCTGGGATGGTTTAGAGGCTAAATGAAGGTATTTTGAGGAGGATTAAAAATGAAAAGGGAAAATCAGAAAATGAATAATTGAGATGATGGAAAATGGGATTCTCTTGGTCTTTCTCTGTAATCAACGGGTTCTTTAGGGCTAAAAGATGAAAGCAGAAGTGAAAGATTAACTCGAGAGGATAAAGGTCTTGATAAGACTTTAAGAACTAAAGCATTTGGACATGAATTGTTTCTTGAAAGGCTAAAATAGATTTAGCCACCATTTGATATGAAACAAATTTTTATGGGTTGCTAACAGCTGTCCTTGCCCTCGTTCTTTCCAAGAGGGTGATCTTGTTCTACTCTATGATCGAAACACGACCTCTTTGCGGGCAGGAGACACTCCAAACATTTTGGCTTGCTCCTTACATCATCACTAAATTCCTCTCAAAAAGACTTCCCGAGACTTTAGAGAGTACAGTAATGTAATTCATTTCTCCTTAGAAGCACAGCCGATGGCTCTATCTAAAAGTATCTTTGCACCTAGTTTCGCACTCGCGTATGCTTTGTAATTTTATGTATATAAGTTTTTCCTATTGTTTTGATGTCTCTCGATATTTTTTGGTTTTTGAGTTGGTTTTCTCATGCTACAATCTTTTTCTTTCCTTACAGGATCTTGATCACCCTTATTATCATACGTCGGATACGCGGACGGTGCTAGTTGTCACACTAGACACAATGCTTCATACTGCAGGTTCTCTACACTCTACAGAGTCGGAGCTTACTTGGTTACGGGAAATTTTCCTAGGTAGCGCCACCAATAATGTTTTCGAGTACGGGTATCTCTCGGAAGTCACCTACGGTGTGCTTCCCACTACAAACGAAGCTGGAACCTCCCGCATAGGGAAGAGGTGAGTATGCCATACTCAAATCCTCCAAGTTTTGCAGAGTTCATGTAAGAGTCTAGGAATCATCATCATCTGCAGTGGCTTCGTACATTTTCATTTGATGTGTGCAGCCCGCGGTGCTGGAGTCCTCGCTGGTGCATAAGGAGGGGCAAGCTTGAGTGGAAAAGTGTCTACATCTATGTCCAAGCCAATAGCAAGATTCATGTCAAAAAATATTTTTCCACCCTATTTAAACAAAAAAATTGCATAAAAATTCAAAAGACAAAAACAAAATGTACTTCCTAAAAGATGCTTGGTCATTTCTTTCTTGCATCGAGCCCCACTTGGTGTCCGGGAAGCTCTAAGTCCGGATCACGGTAGAAGTTCATCCTTGCATAGTAATCCTCAATCATAATGATGCTGAGTTCGTCAGTCTCAAAAAACCCATCATCCGACGATGGCAGACTCGGCCTCTCACGGTCCACGGAATCAAAGGCTGCCACATGGGCACATGTCAGCTCGCATGGGCCCAAATGGCATTCGTAGTGACCTGGGTCTCATCGGTGGCACCCGCTCCGGTAGGAGCAGAGGCAGAGTGATCAATGTCTCGTACCCAAGCTCTCTTTGGGTGCACGGAGTCGTACTATCTTTACAGCTACGCTCGGACAACGGACAACTCTCATCGGCGAGTCCAGCACCTGAGGTTGCATACAATCCAAGGCTAGTAGCTTGCAGGCCTTGGCGGCCACATCTTGAATCTTGGCACTTGGCAATGAACAATCATCCATAGTATAGACCTCGGTGGTCTCGAAAAGCCACTTGTGAAATATGCACCCGGTTGCTCACTGCCTCTCTGTTGCGTATGTAATGAGTCATAATAAGATCGAGGAAGTGGAGCGCGGATCCGCTTTGGATCCGATCGGGGTTGGGCCTCGGTCCATGACACTGATAAGCTGGGTCAAAAAGTAAAAATGCGTCCTTCTCGTGAGAGCTCATTTGCGATCCAAAAGACACTGGTTGGCGCTTTCCGTCCCATTCTGTGAATCAACCACACTCGGGAGGTTCTCTTGGCCTCATCGGTTCTAAAGCGACGCATGTTTTAGAAAACCACACTGCAACGAGGAGAGCCATCGAAACTTGCGGCACATCGATAACCATATCTCTTTCTTCCCGTTCATCGTCCTCTCTCTCGCGGATACTCATGATTAGCGATTTTCGGAATACTGCAAATACAACATTTTTCAACCGATTATAAATTTCCTGGAGACACTTCAGATAACTGCTTAGAATCATGAGTTCTTGAAAATATGCTCCACGCCCTAGCGGCGGGCTATAGAGAAAAACGCAGAGCATGCTAACGCGCCCTTTCTTCTTGGGAAGTGTGCTTAGGGCCTACCAAATTTCTCATTTTGAACCGGAAAAACTTCACAAAAAATAAAAATAAAATGATAAAGCGGGAGGTTCCGAGCTCTTACCTGGATCTCGCGGGAAGAAGAACCATTGCCGGATTGACCGCAATCGCCGGTTGAATTTTTCACCCTTTTTCACCCAGAGCTCCTTCACGGCATTCAAAAATGATAAATGTAAAGTCTCTTCTAGCCTTCTTATAGCACTTTCTGCACAGCAACTCTGCCCAGCTAGTGCAACGAAAGTCATGAATTCTTGCTTGCCTATGCCTCGTTTACAACTCTTGGGAGTTAGTTCTTGATGTTTTGATAGCATGATCAGATCCATATGCGAGACATAACCATGTTTTGACCACGATTCTGAGCATTCTTTTTAATGTTATCCTTTCACTGGTCGTAAATAATCACACCTCGAGTTCTCTTCTTCGGACTCATTAAACTTATACTGAGAAGTTGATTTTGAGCATTCTTTGGTCTTTCTTTGCTAGTTGTCAAAAGCTTTAGTTCTTTATGGACATATTAAAGCGTGTGAAGAAGCCTTTGAGCTTTCACTTTAGAAATTTTCTATCATAAAGCCCAAAAAAATCACCGAGGTTGCCTTTGTCGGGCTCGTTCTTCTACGAAAAATGGATCCATTCTTTTTCCTCTTTTTCAAAGCTCTTTTAAACGAGAAAAAATGGCAGAGTTTTCTTCGCATGACTCGGTTAAATTTCTGGAGAGCACCGAAGTTTTCTCATAGCTAGTTAAAATTTCACGGAGGGGACGGAAGTTTTCTTTGTTGGACTGAATTAAAAATTTCTAAAGAATCTGAGTTTACTTCGTCTCTCGTATACCTGTTAAATGAGGTGATATCATGAGACATATATTTCTCACTTTTGGGCCAAGCGGACTAACTCATGAAAAATGAAGCTGTTTGGGGTTACACTATTCTCCTTTTTCTTATCGGTTATCAAGAATGACAAAGGTACCTCAGAGTTTTCTTTTACGACATTTTAGGACTCTCTAAACACAGAAAAAAATTCACGGGAGTTTACTAAATACAGGACTCCTTAACCTAATCATATGGGAATGGAGTTTCTCTATTTTCGACATTTTTTGGACTATAAATATGAAAAATTCACCGATTTTGTAATCACAGATAAATAAACCTAATGAATGAGAAAAATTACTGACAAAATGGATACTACCTCTATTACATTTTTAGAAAGAAGTTGATTTGGCAACAAAAATATTGAACTTAGCACTTCCCAAACTCTTTCATGATTAGCCAAACCCTACCATCTATGAGTGTGCTTCATATCCAGTGTTCCTACATGGTAAAAATCCTAACAAACTGCTTTATTCATTAAGCCTAAACCTAGTACCTGATAAAGTGCCTTCTATTATTCAAGAAAATCTCACTATCTCACACTCCTCTTATCAACCCAAACACTCATTATGCCAACAATTATTTGTCGTTAGTTATCATTTATACCATTCTTTCATCAAAACAAAATCATTTGGTTTCCAGTTTTACGTATTGTTGGCCTTAGGATACCTCGGTGCCTGCTCAACAAATCTCTTCTCTCGACTTTAACATATTATCTAGAAGTTGATCGGTATCTAAATTACTCGAATGCTTACAGAACTGGTGTGGTCGTCTTGTGTTTGATTAGGAGTCTTCATCATTGTGTAATGAATGATTCGAGAGTGTTGACTTAAATCTTTTATTCCTCGCTAGATTGTCTGTGCATCTTAGGGACCATCATCATTATCGGTACAGCCACCTTCACATTTGTTAACGATTTTTATTATTGGTGCGTGTCGGATGATTTCTCACATGTTCAATGACTGACTCTTTGTTCATGTTGAAAATATGCGATTTCAAAACAAACGGAGTCAATACCTTGAGGCAAAGGTTGCATCATTACGGCTATGTTCCTTACAAATTTGTGATATTATTGACACTTCACATTATGCTTATTGGTGGGTAGTTATTCATGTCTCTGCTTACTAGAGAAATCATGTTGATTAGCCTACGAGTATGAATGCAGAATCTCAGATATTCTCATTTTGGCCATATGTTGTTGTTTCCAGGATTTTCTCCAGGTCCTTGATCTCTTTATCTCTACACATTATAAAGTATTTGACGTCTTTGTCTACGACCTCACACTTTAGGAGGCATATTACGGTCAAACATCTCATCGGCTCGAGAGAGAGGTAAATATGGGAGAATACGGAACCTAAACTAAACCTCGCCACGCAGGTAACCCCTATAACAACAAAGAGCTATACTTTTGATCCATGAAAAGGGTATTAATGTGCAAAGGAAAGTATCATTTAAAGTGGGGTAGTGTTGCAGTATTTATGTTTGAAGCAGGAAAAAGCTATGAAATAAGTTTGGAAATTTCAACTTTTTCTCATAAGAGTGTAGGTACAAAATAAGAAAAGCTGTGACTTGAATCTCTGTGATGTGCCATCAAACAGAAGAGGAAAAAATCATGGAAGTTGAGGAAACTACTTGGTTTTCTATTTAAAACCAGTGGAAGGAGAAAGGAAATGATTTCTCTCACATCTCTATAAAATGAAGTTGTAATCTTGGTTTCAAGGTCGAAGGTTTGTGAGGATTTTGAATACATGTGAATAAAAGCATTATGTATCATGAAGGTCAAAAATCAAAGTTCATTGAGGAACTTGTTGATGAAGACGTCACCATTGAGGTAAGAGAATGTTGGTGGAAGGAGTAGAGAGAACTAATCTATTGGTTATAATCACCACTTTTCATAAATCAGCCATTTGTACTATTTTTCCCACATTCTGCTCCGTTGATATTGTTATTGTTCTTCAATTACTTATATGGCAACAAGATAGATAGCTTGAATAACACATGTTCAATGTTTATCATATAATAACTTAATTGATAGGAAATATATGTTGTAGTGAATTACCATGGTGCTGAACCAAATCACGAGAATTCGCAATTGGGTGAGTGAGGAGGATCTGTGATATGTGCTCTCCAAAGACTTCAAGATCTAAAGTAATCTTCCATCTTATTCCATCAAATTTTTAAGTTGAGTATGAACATGTGTGTATCTTCTTTGTGAATATACATCTAATCTTCTGTTCATCTTGCCTCGAGCTGTGAGAAGCCAGAAATGTTGAGAACCAACAACCCAAGCATTTCACCTACAAAATCGCATCGCATCTGTCTTAGATGTGGAGTATACGATAAGATCCCACTTTATTCTTGATATTGTCTTACTCAATTTCATTCATCTGCCCCTTCGTCTCTCATTCTCATCCTTAAATCCTTGTTGATCCAGCGTCTCTTTGAGCTTTCGGCAGGTCGGTTCTACGACACAGTCGCCTTTTATCATTCCACTCTCTTTATATACATTTTCTCTAAAAAAACACTTCCAAATATTGACCCCCAATATGCATAACACCGGACCTCAAAAGTATTAGAATTATTAAATCTGGAATTCTCGCTTTATCTAAAAGTGCCAAGTAGCCCGATAGGTAATTTTTGAACTTTGCCTCGTAAAGCGGAGTTTAGTATGCCACGCATCGCCTTCCCTAAGCATATAACGTCCACCTAAACTAACCACTTATCCTCCAAAATCAGTAAAACCTCTGGTGGTTTTTGAAACCATACCACATTCATTTCGTAGTTGGCTCCTTGGTTACACTTTGAACTCTTCAATGCACTTCTCTCATACTTTGTTAATCTTCAAGCAAGCCATTGATTCATGTTTCAGCTTTTGTTCATAGGGTCCTCCAACACCATATTACAAAACATTACGCATTCTTCATGTTGATTCTCCTCTGAGCTTGTTTTAACATCTTGCTCCTTTTCTTCCTTAATTGCTTCTCTCTTTGCCTCTTCCTTCTTCTACTTGCCTTTGTTGCCTTTGGGTGCCTTCTTAGCCATTCTTCGCCTCTTGTGTTTTCTACCTCTCTACATTCATTACACTCTCTTACACTCCTTTGCCATCGATGACAATATTTCAACATGAGGTGACCAAATACTTTTTACAATTTGTGTGAGGGTTTTATATATAGTTTTTTAAGGTATACTCAAGTTTTGGAGGGTGTTTTTTCTTAGATAAATGTAACTGATTTCATACAATGTGAAATACTTATTTTTATTCTTGAAAAAAAAATCCATTTTTATATTTTAATATAATGGACAATTTTTCTTTAAATAGTTTTCTAATAAGTAACTTACTTGTGAGCTGAAGTTAAGCATAGTGTTCTATCAGATTATGTAGAAATGAGTCTCTCCTTTCAATAATTGAAACTATATATATATATATATATACACATATATATATATATGTATATACTTTATATATATATATATATATATATATATAGATGAACTAGAACTAGAATTAGGTTGTTGTTGATTAATGGTCTGACTGACAATTTTATAATTTTCTTTGTTGCCTTTCAAATGCCTAGGGAAAAAAAACCAAAGGGATCAAAATTGATTTCATGACAGAGTTATTAGACAACCATAAATTTGTCCCGACCTTCATTCAGACAAAGATTTCCCGGGGAATCTACTTCAACATTCAATTTTCTCAAACAGAGAGTTATTATGATTTTTAGTTTACTAATGAACACTCTGAGAGTGTGAAAAATTCTCTACACATATAAATAGTGATAGATTTAGGCTTAAAAAACTATAAAGGAGAAGACAACCTCTAGTTGAGAAGATTAAGACCTACGTCGATTGTTTGGTTCGAAGAAGTGGAAGGCATAAAAGGAACACACTCATGGAATTATAAGAAATTAGGGAAGAATATAGGATCTCACACAAAGTTAAGTCTGATTATATTTGATGCGAGCATTAGCACTCAAATTAAATTTTGGCTGTTTGATATTGAGAGGGGTCAAATTTGTAAATATTGTAATATTCTCTTCATTAAATGTTTAAATTCTAGAAAACTTGGGTAGGGGATATTCTAGTTGACTTTTGTAAACATATTCATAGAAAAAATGGATTATTAGAGATAATTTGTTTTTGCATGTCAGTTAGATTAGTGCTCAGAACAAGATAGGAAAGGACTTTCTTTTAATAGAGTTTATTTGCAAAGTCATAAGAGTCGATTGTGAGGCAGATAAGCTCTTATGATCTCAATTAACATAAAGCTCTGAGAAGGAAGGAAGTGATTCAAATGAGATAAACAGACCCACAGAGGGGGAATATTAGAGGTAATCAACATTCAAGAATGTATATAATACGTTATGTAAGTCTATATAATTTATGGAGTGCATTTCAGTTAATACAAATGAACATGTGTCTTGAATGACATATGATTAAATTTGTGAAATTCTTCTCATTATGAAATAGTATATATCTCTTGCATATTGAGAAATTTTATGAGAATGGGAACATGATGAAGTGAAGCAGTGAAATCATTACAAAGAAATATTGTGACAATCAACATAAAAAATGGATGGAAAATATTTCATGATGATGTCATAATTTCAGGATTCAAACATCTTGCTCAAAAATTGTTAAATCAATAATTATATCTGTTTGAACCAGAGACATTTTAAAGGCAAATTCTGAAAAGAGTTATATATTTAATACATATGAAGGTCTGTAAATTTATAAGCTGTATGAATCTACACTTTGTATGCATTGAAATGAATTTACCAAGTGCACTTTGTTGAGGAAATTAATCCATTGCAAACCTAAGAAGCAGTACAACAAACTTAATTTTTGATTTGAAACAAAGAAACAAGGACATTTGAAAAATTGTTTTGGTTTGCACTCTACAATGCATTCAATTATTTTCTAATTCCCATCCAAATCAACATTTTCTTGTTGGCCTCTCCAAATCTAGAAAATCGTGGTTTGACTCACGTTACGTCGATACCTTTACTCCTATCCACCAACCATTATAAAACTTACAAACTTTGTTTAAATTTAAATCCTCCACATTGTTTTTGCCAGACCGACGATCTACATCACTTTGCGTCCTCAACCAATCACCGAACTAATCACAAGCTACGAAGCGTTCTTCATCCTCCTTCCCTCAACCTCCGTCAGTAGCACACACCATGCGTCGACCCCTTGCAGCCAATCAAAGTCGTATACTTTACGATCACATTGTATGTCAGCAACCCTTTGGCTAATACGTAAGGCCAACCCCACCGATGCAATCTCATTGGTCCTCAACTAATGACGCTTCATCGCAAAGTTTCAAAGCCAGTGAATGACGGGTTAATTAATCAAATCTTTGTCATTGTTTGTAATATAACCTGGGTATACTTTTATATGCCACGTCATAAGTTTATTTCATAAAGTTTAAACTTTGAATTTAATTTCTTATTTAGTTTTATACTTATATTAATGATTTTTATTACCCAAACTTAGGATAATTTTTTATATGAATTGCTGTATATATATTTAGTATATATAATTATAAGTATAAATTCAATGTATGTTGAGAGGAGAATATATATAGTGTGAGATAACGAGGATGTTCTTAAGAGTGAGAAGGTATACAGCAGTGTGAAGCATAAGCATTTGAAAGATCTGTGTTTGTAAATGTTTGAGTGAAGAAGACTCCTTTTGTAAAATAAGCAGGTAGATTATGAAGAAGACTATCGAATTTTTTTTTGTTATTGAAAAAAGAGAAGACCTTTATTTTATTTCAACATGTATATTATTACTTCAATTGCAAATTTTTATTAGAAATCCACTGTGTTGACAGAGAAGTGCAACCTCGTTGATTATTAAAGAATCATCGAAATTCCAACATGGTATCAAAGCTAGTCCGTGCTCTCGAGAGATTCTTTGAAAGAAGAAGGAAGAAAGAAGATTGCTGAAGCAGGTTCTCCGATGGTGTGAAGGATTCAACAAATCGGTGTTTATATAAAAAAAAAACATAATTCATTTGTTTTAAAATTACGGTCCTAGAGAATATAAAAGGAAGTATTTTAGAGGCAGAGGGTTATTTATCTATTAGTAGAAAGTTTGTTAGATACACAGTCGATTTTCAGATATAGTTTTGTAAGGCTAACGATGGCAAGGTGACTAAGTCCAGTGAAATGCTCAACTCTCACGAGTTCAATGGTAAGAACTATGACTGTTGAAATCACAATAAGAGCCCTATTTGCATATCATGATTTATGAACTGACGAATGGTTTGAAGAACCGTGGATGAACAAGCATTTAATTCCTTAACACAGTTAGAGAAAGATTTGCTGAAAAATAATACAAGAAAGGACTCAAAAGCCCTCTTTTATCTCTATCGAACCCAATGCATGAAAGCATGTTAGGTCCCTATATTACTGAAAGTATAGTCCCTTATTGTTGTTAGTGTAACCCCCTTATTGTTCTATTATTGTGCCTTGTAACCCCCATATTGTTATTTTTCCTTAAATTATTATTGTTAGTCATTTAGGATTAATTGTGCTTCCATGGACTCCTATATATAGAAAAGGTTTTGTAATTTGAATCATCCAAAATTTTTCATTCATGTAAAATGTTATTGGAAGTTCCCCACACTAAAGTAAACATTTCTAAGGTATTGATATCTCTTTTCTTCTCTTTTTAGATTTTGGTTCACAACATTTATTTTAATTTGAAATTCTCCAAACAAGTCATGTTGGAATTTTATTTATAAATTTTTTCTCTGATTCGAGAATCTGAAATTTTTAGATTGAAGCCAAAATCGGGAAGGAACATGGTCACAACATTTAAGAGCTTGGTTCACAATATTTTCGGAGATGGATCCATAACTAGGTCATTTGTGGGCTCTTTAATTTAACCTAATGAGTCATCATTAGTGGTTAATGTGCTTTTTCTCTGAAGGTTAATAACAGAAAGTTTTTAGTGCAAAGCATAGTGCAGAGCATGATTAAATTTTTACTGAATGTTGGTTCACAATATTGCAGAGATATGATCATGGAAGTTAGGGCTTTTGAGGCTTAATTTCATCTCAAAGAGGTGATCATTGGGAAAATCTTCATAGATCTCTCTCTGACGGCAGTTGGAATGATGTAAAGGTGGCTGCAATTAAGCGATTTGCTGTAGTTTTCATTCTATCATTTTAGAGCCAAGGAAATATTACGTGGAGGAGTACGTACAAGTTCACTCTACTAAGCAGGTCAAAATTGGGTCATTGTGGGAGATTGGACCTGCTTTGCCTTGAAGAATCAAAATCAGATTAGACATAACAGCATTTGGAAAGAAGCACAAAAGAAGAATTCTCTGAGATAAATTTCAATTGAGATCCAAAAAATATGGAGTAGATTCAATTTCAATATGACTCCTCAAAAAGCAAAGTAAAATGTGTATTTTTACCACGAATTGCATAAGTCTTTATTTGAAGAATCAAGTTGAATTGATTCAAAGACATGTTAGAATAGATATTAGTATTGGATTCTAAAATGGCCCTAAAAAAAATTCAATACCCGACAACCTTTACAAATCTCTACTATGACTCATGAAGATGAAGAGTAGAACATGACATATCAAAATTACAAGAGCAAATTACAACAGTTTAGCTCTGTAGAAAATCCACGTGGTATTGGATGTTTTGAAAGAAGGCGTTGAAACTAAGATGGATGGTTTGAAGAAAGTGGAATCTAGGATGGATGGTTTGAAAGGAAGTAACCTTGAATCTAAGATAGATAACTGGAAGAATGGCATTGGAATCTAAGATGGATGACATGGAAAGCTGAATCAGTGAAAATGGAAAACATGAAGAATGATCTAAAAGAAGACATGGAAGGTTTGACAAAATTGATACAAAGAATTTTCCTAGCTGGTGAAAAGATAGTAGAGAAACTCATGATGAGAGACAAAATAAATGTTAATCCATAATTTCATAAAATCTAATATTAGCGGAAGAAAACACCATATTCCAAAAATGGATGTGCATGAATTTTGATAGAAGGATCCTATAACATGGATACTCTGAGATGGAACAATATTTGATCTCATAATGTACAAAACACACAAAGATACATTGCATTGCATTTAGAACAAAATACATTTGTATAGTGTCGATAGATTTTCTCCCACATCAAAAAATTGTCACTTGGTCAATTTTATGGAAAATGATAATAACGTTATGAGATACAAAACAACACTTATTTAGCCAGTTGATAAATCTCAAACAAAATTGTTAATGAGAGCATTGAGTAATTCCAAAGGTGAATATAAAGGTAATGATATTCCAGAGGAATATAAAGAATTGATCTCTTCTGTACGTCAATTTAAAATCATATCCAACATAAAGTTCACGTTTTGGAACCTAATTCGTGTGGAAGGCATTCAGTGGAAGAAAAAATTGGATATAGATGTAATGAGAAGCCTGCACTCACTTCTATAAAAAAGGAAGTGTTTGCTACTCCTAGATTTCCACAACCTACAAAGGGTGGACACCACAAAAAATTGGAAGAAAAAAAAAGAAAAGAAGGCTTTGCTATAGTTGTGATAGGAAATATAAAAGGTCATAAGTGTGCTGAGAAAAATGAATACACATGAATTTTGAAGAGGAAGAAAGAAAATGAACAAAAGAAGAGATATACACAGGAGACCAACCCAAGAAAGATGATGAGTGAGCCATATCGTGTAATGCATTGGTAGGAATTACCACTCCTCAAGCTCTCAAGATGAGGACATGTTCAAGAAAAAGGTATTAGTGTTGATTGATTAAGTTAGTACCCATAATTTTATTCATTGTAGGGTAGCCAAAATTGGAATTGTTTCCTTTACCTAACTTTGATATCAGTGATGGTTTCAAATGGAGAACTATAAATTTACTCTTTGAAAATTCCATAATGTTAAACTATACATGGAAATATGTATTGAATGGTCCAATGCTTTCCACTCCTGGAAGTGTTGATGTTGTACTAGGAGTACAATGATTTACAATGTTGGGGATGATATCTTTTGGTACTAAGAACTTTGCCAGAAATTTTTTAGAAAGAAGAAGTCGAATTACGGTGTTGTAGAATCAGAAAGATAATAGCTCTAATTTCATGACAAATATTTTAAAAGAAGAACAGAGTTGAATTTCTGATTATGCTCACAAGTTTCAGCATCAAAATCATCTGTTTTAATCTCAAAAAAGTCTTGGACAATCATTCCAAGGTTTTGAAAATGCAAAAAAGAACTCCCACTATTAGTTACTCATGGTCATGCTATTCATTTGATTCCGAAGTGTTCTTAAAACCTTGATTATTGTAGATATCATATATAAAAAGCGAAAATTGAACTTATGATTAACAAATGTTAGAGGTAGTTATAATTTAAACAAATAAAATTGCTATAAAAAGATCTGTATTTGGTACACAGAAGGATGGATCATGGCGCATGTGTCCCGGATTATATGTATCCGAATTGTAGGAGCTCAATAAGCTCACCATTAAAGATAAATTTCCATTCTTTGTGATTGATGAATTATTGGATGAATTACACGAGAGCAATTGTGCCAACACAGAATTGGATCTTCGTTAGGGAGTGTCATAAAGTGGAGATGGTAGAGAGTGTTGTGACATTTCGAGCTCGCAGTGGTCATTATGAATTTTGGTCATGCCTTTTGGCCTTAACAATGCACCTTCTACGCTGAGGTTGATGGTTACATTTTCAAACCGTTCCTTGAAAAATTATTTTAGCTCTTTTGATGATATACTAATCTCAGTAGGGTGTGGATCTATGTTCAACATGTTGACAAGGTGCTCAAACTATTGTAGGAGAAACGGTTATATGAAAAAACATCCAAATGTTTCTTTGGAGTACAAAGAGGTGGAATATCTGGGTCATATTGTATCTCACGAGGTGTTAAAGGTAGACCTAAAAAATTAAATCATTAAGGAATGGAAAAGTCCCCACAACCATAAAGCGATTTATGAGAATTTCTAAAAGTTAAAAAGATGTATCAAAAGTTTGTTAAAATTATGGGAAAATAAACGGCACACTCTAACAAAATTGTTGAAGAAAGATGCATTTTCACTTGGAATCTTGAGCAACTAAAGACCTTTGAATATACCAAGGGCAATGTACAAGCGCCCGGAGTCTTAGCTACGCCGGACTTCACAAAAACCTTTGTTATGAATGTGATGCCGGGGAAATGGAATTGGTGTTGTTTTAATGCAAGAAGGAAGACCCATTGCTTTTTGAAAACCGTCCCAATCAAAAGGAAAGTATTTACAGAAACTGTTTATGAGAAGGAAATGTTAGAAATCTTTGCATACTAAAGAAATGGAGAGCTACTAATGGGAAAACACTTCAAGGTAAAAACAGTCATGATAGTCTTAAACACTTTTTGGAACAAAGGAGATATCTTTAGAAAGAAAGCGACAAAAATGGGTCACAAGATGTTCCCGGGTTATGACTTTGAAATAATATACAAAAAATGAAGCTAAATGTTGTTGGAATGCACTCTCAATAAATAATGAAGAGGTGGAAGCTTGTTTTATTTGTACCATTTTGTTATCAACAGTTAGATGTTGAAGCAAGAGATGAATGGAAGAAGGACGAAAGATGTGTGGACACTCATTCAAAATTTAGTAACCAGATCCTAGTAAATAAATACATTTTAGTTGGAAACAGTTCCTTATGGTACAAAGATGCTTATATCTTTGTAAAATTTAACCTAAACAATCATCTTTTTGAATTATACGCTTCTCCCCTTTGAGGAGGACACTCGAGTTTTAAAAACCTACCATAGGGTGAAGAAAGAATTTTTTGGGATGGCCTTAAATCTTATATTCAAAATTTTGTGAGAATGTTTGGTTTGCCGGCCCAGGAGACAAAATTGAGACAATTAAGACCCGGGTCATTACACAACTTTATCCATTCCAAGTAAACATCGAGATATTTCCATGGAATTTATCACGAGTTTACCTAAATCCAGAAGAAAAATATCCTCATCATGGTGGTAATTGATAGACTCCTTAATGCACACTTTTGTTTGAATTTTCTCCTCGATTTAATCTAATTGCTACATTTATGTGGACTGATTAAAGCTAAATGGAAACCGAAAGGGTTATTGTAGCAGGTATTGATCCATTTCTTTGGAGATTTTGGACAAAGTTATTTCTTGTTGGAGGCCTCAATTAGCTCATATCTCATCTTATCATCCTCAATCCGTTGGTCAAAAAGTAGGATAGTAAATAAATGCTTTAGAGATATCTTGAATTTTTGTATCACGGTAAACAAACACAATGGGTCAAATGGTTACCTCTAGCTGAATGGTGATATAAAAATTATTCACCTTTATATTAAAATGACCCCATTTGTGGCACTTTATGGATATCATCCACCATCCATCACATCATCTTTAAGAGAGAAAATTTGAAGGTTCCAGTAAACAGGAAGAATCCTTGAGCATCAACAATTTCTCAACAGCTCTTAAAGAACTGACTTGAATTAGCACAAAATCGAATGGTGAGAATAACGAGACATATCAATATCAAGCAAGAGAAGTTTTGATGTAGGAAGTAGGATTTTGTGGCTAGAACATAAAAAAATGCCCTTAAATCTAAGAAGGATAATAAATTATCCTTAAAGTACTATGGTCCTTACAAGGTGTTTAAAGAGTTTAGTGCTGCTAATGGCATACAAATTGGAACTTCTGGCAACTTCACAGGTGTCAAATTTTCATGTTTCATGTAAAGAGGTTACAGATGTGAAAATCTTCTAGTTCAAACAATACCAAACTTGATGAGGAAGGAGAAAATCATATTGGAACACAGGAAAGCCAGTCCAAACAAGAACTGCGATGGCTACGGAATTGATCAATTTGATGTCATCAGAATGGAAGACTTGCCCATGATATTCTGAGAGGGATGAAAATTTGAAGCACAGAGAGCTACTCAAGTGTTGAGGACAACACTCTTTTGAAGGAGGAGAGATACTAGGTCCCTATATTACTAGTATAGTCATATTATTAGTATAACACATATTGACCATTATTCTTTATGTATTTTATATTGTTATTATTGTTCATAAATTATTGTTGTTAGGTCAAACTAGGATTACGTACCTTTGTTTGTGGACTCCTATATGAAAGGAGGTTTTTGTTTGAATCATCCATCTTCATTCAGCTATTGTGTTGGAGAGTTTCCCCTGCGAAGTATTACTTCTAAAGTGATAATCTCTTTCTTCTCTTTTGGTTGGTTTCAAATGAGTTATTTCTCAGCCCAGTGAGAAAGTTTGTTTAAAGACACTGCAGTCAGTTTTGGTATATACAGTAAGGCTAGCAATGGAAGAACCCGACTGAAGTCAAAATGAAAGCCTCATCCCCATATTTCAATGGTAAGAACTATGACTATTGGGAAATCACAATGAGAGCCACTGTTTGCATATCATGATTTATGAGGCTAGCTGAAGATGGTTTAGAAAACCAATGAGATGAACAAGCATTTAATTCTTAACAAGGGTACACAAATATTCTTTCAAAAATATTAAAGAGGGCTGTCAAAATCCCTGTTCTATCTCCTATAGAATATTAATGCATGAAAGAAATATCAAAAGAATTCCAAGGATGCATAGGATGTCAGGATAACTATCAAGGAATGGGAGAAGGTAAAAGACAACAAAACCCAGTTAATAGAAGATTGCCCAAGTAATTTGCATGAAAGGTCTAGTAATGAGAGTCATTCTTCACATTTGTTGATTGGGTTGGTTAGCCAAATGAGATCTCATGGAGAGACAATAGAAAGAAGAATAGTGGAGAAGTAATTGAAGGCTTACCTCAAGATTTGATGTGATAGTAACAACCATTGAAGAGACAAAATACTCTCTCATTTATTGTTTACTATTGATAAGATTCATGCATCATTTGATGACACAGACAAATGTTGAGTAGAACAACAAAACAAATCTTTGGAGCACCTCAAGACCCAATGTCAACCTTTGAAGAAAATTTCAAGTCGAGATCAAACTACATAGGAAAAGGTAGAGCGAAGCCAGAAACTAGAGGAAGAAAAAACTGCGCGGATACAAGTGGAGGCGGAGAATTAAAGTCGGGAATCAAAGCCAAGGCTTAGCAGCCCAAAAGGTGGAAAAATCAAATATGGACAAAGGGTGTGATCGTCCAAGTCCAATGTCATTTAATAAATTATGGACATTATACTGATAGATGGGAAAAGCAAGGGTAACTGTAGGTAAATATACCCTAGTGCTAACTACTAAAACTCTAAGTCCGAGAAATTTATTTTTAGCATGTAATATGTTTGAAGAGAAAGAGTGAATATATTTGTTTCTAGTTAGGATGCAACAACATATGACTGAAACATTTCTATCTTTTCATTATTAGATGAAAATCTTAAATCTCAAAATAACATTTAGGGACAAATAGTAAAGTCTTTGTCATAGGAAAGGATAAATTGAGTGTTCTAACAAATAAAGGATAAAGAACACCATATCCATATATATTATGTGCATGGTGCTGAAGTGTATAACCTTTTGAAGTGTTGGACAACTATTTTAGAAAGGCTACAATGTATTCTTCAGAGATGATGTATGTACCATCATAGACCTTACAAACAAACACAATAATTACAAGTATGAATATGAAAAAAAATTTCCTCTCAGGGTGAGCAAATTTGAAAAGGATTGCAATATTGTGATGACTTTAGAAATTTTACAAAGAAGCAAAAAGAATGAAAACTGGTTATGAGCACACAAGTTTGGACATCTCAACTTTGAAGTAGTTATTGCAAAAAAAAGGGATGATAAATGGATTACCATTGTTGAGAAACGGACAACCTATGTGAAGGGTTGTATCACTGGAAAGCAACACAGAAAACTCCATTGGAAATAGCATAAGGGAAAAAAACACCTTAAAGAAATAATTATTTCAGTTTGTGGATAGTAAATGCCATCATTGGCAGAGGCCACTATATGACGTTTATTGATGATTACACATAAGAAAAAATGGGTATATTTCTTGAAGTTTGAAAAATGAAGTGTTTGAGAAGTTACGCTATTTCATTGCTATTTGAGAATCAAAGTAGGCATCACATAAAAGTCTTGAAGGACTAATGAGGGGATAATATGTCTTAAATAATTTATATTATTTTTCTTAGAAGAAAATGGAATTATGAGAATTTATCAGGATATGCACCACAGTGAAATGGAGTTATTGAAAGGAAAAATAGAACCATCATGGATATGGTAAAGCATGTTAGAAGGAAAAAATTTTCCAAATGAATATTGAACAGAAAATTTGTACATTGTAACATATGTTTTTGACAAATGTCAACAAAAGAGTGTTATAAACAGGATTCCAAAAGAAGCACAATTAGCATAAATTTTTTCACCCACATGAGAGTATTTGGGTGTGTGGCTTATGCGACCGGTTAATGAAGAATTTGGAAATTAAGAGAAGTGCATATTTATGAGATATATTGAAGAATCCAAGGCATACATAATGTATGACCCATCCTGAAAATTTATGATAAAAACGAAGATGTCGGTTATTGAGGAAAAGCTTGGGATGGAAGCTCTTATGACAAAATACGCTTTGATAGGCTACTCATCAAGTGGAATTTGTGAAAATGTTTCAAACCAATCTTTTGGTTAGGCTTAGCCCTCCTCAACTTTGGAAGGAGCTCTCTCCAGTTTTATGATTTTGATTAAATGGATAGATGGTTAACTCCTAACGTAAAAATATAAAATGATATAGCCCGGTTGCCTGCAGTTAAAACATTCATTGGGCCCTTGGAGGTCAAGCCATCTTCAACAAAACATCCACAATCTATAAACATGGAAGTCAGACGGTGACACAGTCTAAGTTAATGAGTAAGAAAACAATATACAATTAAATACAATCCATTTGCATATGAAGAGTATAGCATTGTTAAATGAATTCTAAGTGTCACATAAAATGTGCTGAAGTAGAGATATTGAAGAAGGCCATTAGAAAAATGATGAACATGAACTTATCCCATAATCTTGAGTTGTATGGCAGATCTCTGTATTAAGTGAAGAAGAAACAATGACATACAATACACTTACACAATCTTTGCTAATAAAAATGTGCAACCCCTATAGATTTCGACCTCATGCTCTTTATATAACATTTTAAAATATAGGATTCCTTATCCTCCACTAAAAATTTGAATTCATAGTGTTTGACACAACCTAATCATGAAGCACGTCTTCTTTAGAATTGACAACTAGAACCTAATGGCGAGTCCTATTTCAAAAGGACTAAAAATCTTTAATTTTCTTTCTAAAAACTATCTAGTCTTGATTACATCTTTTTTTCCCTGCAGTCCAAAATTAAAATTTTGGATGATGATCTTTAAATTGATCACCATATAATAATAGTGATAATATTCTAGAATCAAGAAGCATCTTTTCTGTTTTTTGACTGGATCCTTTTGGTTATTTGAGATATTTTTGACCACTTATAATGATAAATTTGAGGCTTATTTATAAATTGATATTAGCATAATTTCAAAGTCATCCCTTCATACTGATTGTAAATATGCTTTGAACTTCTAAAACAGGTAAAAGAAGCTTATGCTCAACATCTCTGAAAGTAAGCACATTAATAAATGTGTGATGTTTTCACTCCTTTATTCAATATATTTCTAATCTTTTATTTCATGGTAACCTTTGCTGTTCACTTGACCTCCCACAAAAGTTTCAAAACCAAACTCCCAAAAATTTCCTTCAAAATTTCTTTGTGAAAAATGATGAAAAATACCACTTCAGCCAGAGGGTGTTTAACTGTATTCTAAAATTGAGTCTTGCAGAACAAGACCTATCTCTTCTCATCATGATGTATTTTGAAAACTGAAAGATGTTTTTTGGAGACCATTCTAAATACTTGAATAAAAAAATTCTCTTTAGTTTACGAAATACTTCTCCTCTTTATCCAGAAACTATCTTTGAAAAACATATGTAAAAAAGAGAAAACTCTTGTTTTTAAAGAAAATGGGAGCTTCAAAGAAAGTCTTGTATCTGATAATACTTGTTGAAAATGAGAATCTATTATTACATGATTGGAAATTATGAGAGATCCTTTGTTTCCTTTGCCACAAAACCCTCTTGGAGATTATTTCTAAAACGAAAATAAGTTTTTCTCTTCCTTGGTGGCATGTTCCATGATTTATTAGCACATTTGATCAAATTTGCACTAATTGCTAGTAAATGCTGTGTAGGAAATTTTTGTTGAAAATGCTACTAATTTGGGAATACTTAAACTACAGAAGTGCATAATGCTTGTTTGTCTATCTTCATCAAATTTTACCTTTATTTTGATCAGTTGTCTTGTTGATTTGTCATTCTATTTCACTTCCACTTTTCTTTGCAGAGTTTTTCAGCTGTATCTCCGGACCTTCCACCTTTTAACATACATTCTGGGTTAACTATCTGGAACCAATGACCCCTCTTGTGGATATTTTCTCCTCAGCCATGTTACTGTTGGTTTCTTTAGAAATCACAACAAACTTCTCGCTTGCAAACAACCTCTTGATTATATTGCTTGAGACCTAGTGGTGTCATATGTAGAGCCAATGACTAATTGTCCTTACTTTGACTCTTCTGAGTTGCTTTGGAGATAAATGAACCAAGGATGGCTCAATTAGGAAAAGGAATTTGAATTTGAGATATTCCTTCATAACAGGTAATGCTTTCTGAATTACTATCTAAGTTAACAGTATTTGTGAAGGACAAATTAATTTTCATTCGATTTGATGACTAACTGCTCACCACACTCTATCCACCGTTTCCCAAATGAATCTGTGATTTTGACATTTGACATGACAACTAAAACAGCACATAGCACATAGTATAAAATTTGCATTTTGCGCTCCCAGAAAGTATGACGCTTTCCTCGCGCATTTTCTTGATTTTTTAAATGCGTTTTGTGCCTACGAAATTGTGAATTCTGGCTTAAATCTGATTCAACTCAAGCTTCATGGCATGACCCCTAAATGAAAAATGGCTTTTTTTATCATAGAAATGAACCTAAGGACTATTTGAACGAAAGATGACCTTTAAAAACTTAAAAAACTATGACCCACCTTTACAGATTTAAATGACCTTTAGAACTACTTGAAAACATGACCAAAAACATTGTGAACACAATGATGTTTTGAGAATTTTGAGTGATAATAGAAGCATTGAAAAAACGTTGAATGTGAAACTTGTTTTCTCATGATGAGTGATAAAAGAGAATAAATCTTGAAATGAAATCACTCATTGGTGCTTTGGGCCTCACCAACAAAAATATAAACAAGGGACACAAGCGAGTGTAGGAAACACCTTGAAGATAATGATGGTGCTTCTCTAATGATTCTCCTCACAAAGGAGCATTTGAATGCTTCTATAAAGTACAAATTCAGCAAATGAAAGAAGACAAATTTAAAAGTCTGGTGATCTAGAGCAAGGAAAATAATGAGAGTATAAACTATTTATTTGGAAACATATTGTCATGTAGAATATCACCTACTTCATTTTGAAGAAACTGATAAAAGATAAGAAATGGATGGAGTGTTGTGGATGAAGAGATAAATGTAATAGAAGAACAATACATGAGAATGAATGAGTATCTTAAAAGCCAAAGAAAGTGATTGGAGTAAAATGGGTTTGCATAAAACCAAAGAAAATACTGAAGTAAGATTGAAAACACAAAACTAAGACATTTACAATAAAAGCTACAAGTAACAACAAGGAAGAGATTATGAAAACTTTGCAACAATTGCAAGAATGGAAGCAGTGGAAACGCGGTGATGTCATATAGCACAACACAAATGGAAAGGTTTGCAAATGAATTAAATTGTGACACCTAAATGGAGTATTGTTGGAATAGATTCATTGAACAACCTACAGGCTATGATAAAGAGAGCAAAGTACACAATGTATACAAATTGAAGAAAACTCTGTATGGGCTGAAGCAGGCACGAAACAGTACGATGAGATAGATGCCTATATCTTTGGAAAAATGGTTTGAGGAAATGTGAAGGGAGAACCACATTATACATGAAAAAGGATAGTAAGATGTCATTGTTGTTTTATATATGATGATGTGATATTCACAGGTAATGATACTTACCTCATTGAAAATTTTAAAGCAGTATGAAAAGAAAGAGTGCCAGAATGGTGATATGGGATTGTGAGGACTACTTTAGGACCAAAGTAGAGACAAATGAAAAAATAATTTATTTCTCAAGAAAAATATGAAAGAAGTTTTTAGGAAGATTTATGCCGAAGGTTCAGCAGCCAATTACTCCTACAATGATGGGATTATAAGTTAAGTAGAAGAACCTTTGATTTTTATCAAGTTTGTATAAGAGCATGATTCCAAACGTCTTATATGTGTTGTTTGTAACAAGGCTAAGATATTATGCATGTTGTAAAGTTTAATTTTCATAATGTTGGAAAATGAAGAAGCTTACATTGATAATGAAAAAATATATTCTAAGGTATGTAAAAGGAGCAAGGGTATGGTGTGCATACCTCTTACAGAAAATTGAATTAATTGGATATACGCAGGTGATTGAGGTACAGAGTATGAATGTGGGGAAAAACACACTCTGAATATGTCTTTCATGGGATTATGAGCCATATCATGAGCTTCTAAGAAACATCCAATTGTGGCTTTATATACGGTGAGCGGAGTATGTGGTAGCTACAACAATAGTAACAACAGAGCGGTATGGATGGGGAGAATGTGTTATGTAACCAACTCCAAAAATGAAGAAATGAGATGTCAATGCCTTAGAAATAAGCCACTTGAGGCAACCTCCAATACCTTCATGAATGATCAATTCTTGGATGTTACAATTTATAAAACCTCTTTCTAAAGTCCATGAGGCCATAATAATCCTAGTGACCCTGATATAATCTATGCATTTCACTAATATATTTGGTACAATAATATTAACAAAATGGGAGTTACAAGGGTACAATAATAACAATAAGGGGTTACACTAACAACAATGAGGACTATACTAGTAATATAGGGACCTAACATGCCCCCTCTCCTTCAAAAAGTGTTGTCCTCCGGCAGAGTATCTGGGTGCTTTTGTATAAAATTCTCATCCTCACATGAGATCCTCGTTGGGTAAGTTCTTCCACTTCGATGAGATACTCTGAGAGTGATCAATTAGTTTGTTGAGTTCTTGTTCCGTGACCTTCAGGTTCAATATGATTTTTCCTTCCTCATCAAGTTACGGCAATATTGTTTGAACTGTGGAATATTTTCACCTCTCTTCTTTAGCCACGAGCAGAAGCGGATGTACTCGTGAAGAGCGGAAGCTCAGATTTGTAAGCCATAGGCCCAGTCTTTGCAACACCTTGTAAGACCATGGTACTTTGTGATGGTAATTTAATATCCTTCTTAGCTTGCTTGAGGACATTGTTTATATGGTTGTAGCTAGTAAATACCTATCCTACTTCAACTTCTCTCGTTGAAATCATAGTCTTTGTTGTTTGATCGATTTGTACTGATCAAATTTATCCTTTAAGAAATTTGAGCTTCTTGCTGAGTGTGATGTGATCTTAAGTGTGGAACATCCAAAATTTTCATAAAGACCAGTGCCAATCGACAAATTGGATGATATCATAAGGAAGTGCCATAAATGAGTCATTTTTGCTGCTGGATAGGAAGGAAGTGTTATACCACCATTCAGCCAAAGAAGTAACATGACCCATTTGTGTTTGCCTGGATACAAAACAACGAAGATATCCTTCTGACAATACCTTTACTATCTGTGTTTGACCATCGGATGAGAGTGATAAGATGAGCTATGAGCTAATTGAACACCCAAACCACAAGAAAATAACTCAAAATCAAAAATTTCTGTAAAATGGGATCTCATGTCACAATATATGGGCTTCATGTAGCTTTTGAATTAAATATTTAAATGCTGTTATGTTGTACTTTCTTTAAATGGATGAGATAGTAAAGAGTAACACATGTGTGAAATCTTCTCGACTACCCTACCTTTGATATTATTTAGTCAATTTAAGTATGTCCTAAATTCTTTTTGCATTATTGTCAATCAGAATCAATGGTGATGAAGTGCGGCGCACTTTATATGGAAGATAACCTGTTTCTACTTTTGTCGTTTTTGAATAACAAGGTGAAATGATTCTAAAATGAAAAACAAGTTGATTTATGTTGTTCAAGGAAGTAGTACCCTAATGAGTTTGCAACTTGAAACTTTTAAAAACTAATTAGAATTACAATGACAAGACTTGAAAGAAAGTAAAAGTGTCTTCTTTGAAATGAAAAATTTCCATTAATGAATCAAACGATGAAGCCTAGTGAATCATAAAACCAAACTATTCTTACTGCAACTAAACACAAAAGAAACTATGCTTAAGAAATTCAAAATTATAAGAAATAAATCTAAATCGAATTACATCAATTCATTTTAAGCCTTCATCAATTCGTTGACTATGACACAGGAGAAGTAATCATAAACAACTTGTTATGTGAAAAATGTTTAATTTGCCGGAAAGTAGTAACCTAAACCATGCTCATGATTCAGTCACCATGTCGGTCCAAGCATGACTGGGCTCATTGAAATGTCATACACAGTTAATATATCTAAATTTACGAAAAAACTAATACTAAACTGCACATTTCATAATGCGGGTCCCTCACCATCGGTCCAGGTTGTGACTTCCCGAGCAATACAGAAATCCCCATAAATGACTTAATATCTCTAAATTTGCAGAAAAGCTAATACTAAACTGCAGCATTACTAATGAGTCCTCTGTCAGTCATTTATGACTTTCGGAAACAATGAAACTATGACGACAATATATCTAAATTTAACCTCTTGAATCGGATAAGCAAAACTGAAATGTACAAAGCAAAGTGAGAAGTTAAACAAAAAGCTATGAAAAACAAACTAAATGATGAGAACAGCTGTGGTTTCTGTCATTAAAATCAAAATACTATCAAATGCCCAGACTATCTACCTAAAACACACAAAAACGATCAGTGATTAACAATCATAAAAACATGAAAGACGGAAATGAAATGGAAGTGTGGAAATGTATAAAGCAGTGAAACAACTAAAACATAGACTAACAGTGGATTGTGATACAACTGACTTTGCAAAAATGAAACGGAAATATATAATACACAAAACCTTAGGTAAATACAGAGGCCTCTACCACAGCCTTGGTAACGATCATAAACACAGATTAAGTTCAACGATCTTATAAATAAAAAGCGAGTTCATTACGGAATGGTAGTGTTGCGGCTCAAGCGTCATCATAAGCGGACTAAGATAACGATGCATTCACAGACATCAACTATCAATTAACAACTACTTTATACATACGTGTGCAACTCCACTATGTAACAATAAACTGTTTGTCTCTAAAGTTCATGATCGCGGAAACACGTAGACCACTGTTACGGATATAGGAGTATGCCGTGTTGGAAAATGGATCTCGGAAGGTCGATGTGATTCAAAACTCAGGCCTCTTGCCTGGAATGTCGGTTAACCTCATGAGCTTAGAAACAGGCCGTATGGATGTTTATGTGCCACAAAACAGAGTCCGGCCGACATGAAACTCCATAGTTGACTTCCATGTGGACGCCTTTGACCGCGGCTTCTTTGGACGAGTTTGCTTGAACCAATAGGACACGAACCATGTCCACGTCATTCCTAGCCTGCCCATGTGGCTCGTTTCCCTTGTAGACACCTGTAGCATAGATTTCCACAAAATAGCTGCGGAAAGTTGCAGCAGCTGTGGAAAGTGGCAAGATTCCGCAGCTGAATGAACAAAATCTAGATCAAATAGAAAACACAAAAACATAATTAAAAACCATGTTAGATACCCTTTTGCACATGATATTGACAATTTGGGAGGTTTAGTTGAGTGAAAAAGGTATGGAAAAGTGTATGGAAAAGATGCAAATTCGGGACTCAACATACCCCCACTGTGAAGGTGTTGCATGTCCTCATGCAACCAAAATTTTGATACTCTTTGTTCAGTTCATGTGCCTTGATACTTCAGCCAGCACATCCACCCCCCTTCTCTTCTTCTTTGGTACTGCCATCATTCTGGGTTTCTTCATTAAGCACCTAAATTTGATATTCACAAGTGCTCTGCTCAATTTCTGGCATTTCCTTTGTAATTTCTTATTCTTCTTTTGCCAAATTCCCAAATGTAACATAGTATTATCATGGATGATCTTGTCCAGTTTGCCTTGTTCTTTCAGTGTTTCATTTTCATTTTTGATGTGCTGATTTAAAAGCTCCAGCTCAAAAATTTCCTGTTTTAATGACTGAACTAAATCATCCTGCAATGTATGAGGCTGAATGGAAGAGGTACTTGGACCTGTGGCTGACTTTTCCAAGGATTCTATATAGTCATATACCTCCTGCTGCTTGGGGTCTACTTTCGGTGTCATTTTCATTGGGCTGTCCCCAAAATGCTGTAAAGGAGAATTATGTTCAAAATCTGGCCGAGGAGGGCTTACATCAATGTTTTGCTGAGAATAAGATGGAGTATGCTCATTGTATGATTGGGAATGAAAGGAATCAGGTTCACTAACTGACTGAAATGGACTATGGTCAGTTGGAGACTGTTCAGATGTCTCCTCACCCAAATCAATGAAATGAGGACCCTTAATTTGTGTTTTTCTCAATTTTCCCTTAAGCCTGCTGCTTCTCCTCACATGCTGTGGTACACGACCCTTTTGTTCTTGTTTTCCTGTCTCTGCCTTCTTGGATATAGATGACTGTTTTTGAAGAAAAACTAATCTTTCAGATAGTATTTGGTGATCTTCTTCTTCAGAAGAAGGAGTTTTATGGACAACCTCAATAATTTCTTTCCCTTTTGGTATTATTGGCTTCTTAGCTTTAATTTCCTTCTTCTTCCTTTTTACCAATCTCTCTTCCCTATCAGTTTTTTTTCATAGTAGTAGTAGAAGTATTTTGGATTTCATCTATTGTTCTTTTCCTTCTACTTCTTTTTGTTGTGCTAGCTGCGGGAATTTCCTGAGTAGGAGCAATTTGGGTTTCAACATTCATTCTCTTTCTTCTACTCCTTCTAATTGAACTACCTTCAGGAATTTCCTGAGGTTCTTCAAAGAAGTTTCTAACTAGGAATTGTTCCCATGTATCTTTTCTTTCTTTTAGCTCCTTTTCAATCAGAATTTTTATAAGGCCGTGGTGATAAAGATGAGGCTCTACATCTCCCAAGTATTTTTGCACAGTCACAACCATTTTCTTCAAGCTATTGAATAGAAAATAAGGAAGATTGAGAGTTTGGTTTTCAAGAAAATTCATCAATAGCCTAGTATGGTACATGTACATAGACCCAAAACGGCCTTCACATGTAATAAATTTCTGAACAATTAGTAGTAAAGTGACCCATTCTTCTTTTATTGCATGCACAGGGATTCCTCTTTTAAAAACAGTGATATCCATACCTTGATTTCGTAGGATTGTTCTCCATGCCTCATCACTGATACTTTTATTTTTGAACCAACGTTCTCCTTCCTGAAGAAGCTCTGTGGCTGTTGCTATTGATGCTTCATTGACCAAAAACTTGAGGTATCCAACTTCTGCTTCCGAGCCATCAAATGATCTTGCAAACGCTTTTGTAACTTCTCTGTGGTAACCCCTGAATTTCTGAATAAAACGCAGCCATTTAGCTTTCCTCAACATCTCTTTTTCTTGCGGATATCCCTCTATAAACTTCAGTCCTTCCGGCTCTGCCCTTAATAATTTTCCCATTTCACTTCTCTGTGCTTCACAAGTTTGCCTCTGTGAGGGTTTAAGTGGAAATGGAACGATGGAATACACAGGATCGAGCACAATACTGTGGGGATGTTATCATAAAATGGAAATGAGCACCATAAACGGAATGGAGTAAGACTGTGGGTAGATATACGGGAGTGAGAGTGAGAAAAAGGAACGAAATGGAGTGAAACAGGGAGTGAGAATGAGTAGAGTGGGGTTTTGTAAACACGACAGAGACACGACAAAGAGGTTAACAAAGTATAATGCATTCGGCCGTGTTTTGAATTTTGGTGGCTGTGTAATAAATATGAACACGTTTCAATCAACGGTTATGAAGTTATGCGGCTTGTAAGAGTCCTTTGTCAACTCAAATACGTTTCATTATCACCGGTGGGATATTGGATCATGAGTGAAAATCGGGGTTTAATGATGAAACCGTTTGTGAATAAATGCAAGAGGATAACATGGAGATCGTGAAAGGTTACGGAACTGTCAATATAATCATTGCGCGTAATGGATAGAGCTCATGGTTTGAAACTATATAAAAATGTGTTTTTCAATACTATTTGAAATAAAATTTATTCATACCTTTGGAATCTTTGCTTTTGCCCTTGGTCTTCAACTGATTGATATCCATTGGTGTCTTGAATACTCCATTGATCCTCTCACCTGCATTTTATTTCATAATTATGGCAATAACATCTGACTATACATTCTTCTTTGAAAACAGAGTAGTAGCTGCAGAATCTGCTTCTGGCTGCGGAAACTGGAGTCAGCTGCGGAAACAGATGTCAGCTGCAGAAACTGACACAGCTATTACTTGGTTGAATAGAAATGAACAAATGACAGATGACCAGGTGGAAATGGTCATAAAAAAGATTTTTATTGATGGAATGGACGAAATGAAGTGGAATGAAGTGAAATGAAATGAAGTGGAATGAAATGGAGTGGGTGGTGAAATGAAATGAAATGAAAGACAGATGTTTTTTGGAAAATATAGAGTGTCAGGTGTCCCTGATTTTCACCCCATATTTTCTGTATAAGACTGCCAATCAATGATTGGTTTTCAGGCTTATACCATTTTTTTCTCTCTCTTTTTTTTTTTTTTTTTTTAAACTTGAAAAACAAAAGCTAGGCTGGTGGAGAAGAAGAATTCTTCTGTACCAGCCTGATTGCAGAACTTTCTTGAAACAACTTGACAAAATCCTCTTTTGAGAGTGGCTTATGATAAACTTTCAATCTATGGCCATTCACAATAAGAGGAGTTTGAAACTCATCAATGGTCTTGATTCTTACGGCTCCATTGCTAAAGATCTTGTCAATCTCATATGGCCCAAGCCAATGAGTCTGAAATTTCCCTTGAAAATCTTTAAACTTGGAGTCAAATAACAATGCCCAATCTCCTTCTTGAAACTTCTTCTCTTTGATATATTTGTCATGCCACTTAGTTCTTTGATATTGAACTAGATCGGTTCTTAGAATTGCTTCTTGTATGATCTCATCTAGCTCATTCAATTGCTCCATTCTATGCTTTTGAGCTTCTGATAAGTCCATTCCCAACTGAACTGCTATCTTGAAGGTCTTGACTTGGAACTCAATGGGGAACAAGACTTCTTTCCCATAAACAAGTTCATAGGGAGAATGTCCTGGTGTATTCCTCCATGTAGTTCTGTAGGCCCACAAGGCTTCTGGAAGCCTATCTGCCCAATCTCTTCTATGTAGATGAACAGTTTTGGTGATGATACTTTCAAGAACTTTGTTTGTGGACTCCACTTGACCATTTGCTTGTGGATGGTAAGGAGTAGATCTTCTGTGCTTGATTTTGTATTCTTCCATCAACTTCTCCACCCAATTGGATGTGAATTGGCTCCCCTGATCTGTCACAATTTCTCTTGGAACACCAAAGCGAGTAAAAATATCCTCATAAAGAAAATGAACAACTGAATTTTCAGTAGCAGATACTAATGCTTTAGCTTCTGCCCATTTAGTAACATAATCAGTACAAACCAATATATACTTCTTTTGCTTAGATGGTGGATTAATAGGTCCAATGAAATCTAAAGCCCATTTTTCAAAGAGTTCAATGAGTACCTGTGTTTGCAATGGCATTTCATTTGAAAGGGTAGGTTTCCCTACTCTTTGGCAGCTATCACACCTTTTGACATATTGTTTTGCATCTTTGAAGAGAGAAGGCCAATAATATCCCAAGGAAAGGATTTTATAGGCCGTCCTTTTGTCCACAAAGTGTCCGCCGCATGGTTCATCATGACATGCCTTAAGAATATCATGCATTTCATCTTCCCTGACACATCTTCTGATCACAAGATCTGGCCCTGTTTTAAACAATTCGTTAGAAATCCATGAATATCTTGAACTCTCCTGAATAATTTTTCGTTTTCTCTTGGAAATAAATGTGAAGGTAGTTTCCCTGTAACCAAATAGTTAGCAATATCTGCATACCAAGGGGTCTTAATAGTTACTGCAAACAAGTATTCATCAGGAAACTTATCTTCTACAGGAGAATCTTCTTTAGTATTCTGAATCCTAGACAAGAAATCGGCTACTGTATTCTGTTTTCCTGGTCTATCCAACACAGTAATATTGAATTCTTGCAAAAGTAAAAGCCATCTTGTCACTCTGCCATTAGTAACAGGTTTGTTCATTAAATATCTAATTGCAGAATGGTCGGTATGAATAAAAGTTTCATAGCCTGTTATGTAATGTCTAAACTTATTAATTGCATGAACAACAGCTAAAAACTCTTTTTCAGTCACAGTATAGTTCAACTCTGTGGGAGTCAAATTTTTACTGGTGTAATAAATGGCATAGGGAATTAAATCTTTTTGACCCAACACAGCTCCAAGAGCTGTATCTGAAGCATCTGTAGAAATATGGAAAGGAAGTTTCCAATTTGGTCCTCTCAAGATAGGTGCTTGAGATATTCTTGTTTTCAAAGTTTCAAAAGCGGATTGACAATCAGGATCCCATTTAAATTCACAGTCTTTTGTAAGCAACTTGAAGAGTGGAGATGCTATTTTAGTGAAGTTTTCTATAAATCTTCTATAGTAACCAATAAATCCTAGAAAACTTCTAACATCTCTTTGACAATTTGGAATAGGCAACTTGGAGATGACTTCAACTTTTGATCTATCAACCTTAATCCCATCTCTTGAAATATGATGTCCTAAAACAATCCCTTCAGAAAACATCATAAAGCATTTTTCATGGCTTAATGAAAGGTTTGTTTCTTTACATCTTATAAGAACTTTTTCCAAATTTTCTAATGCCTCTTCAAATGAATTACCATAAGCTGTAAAATCATCCATATAAACCTCTACACAATCATGGATTAGATCAGAAAAAATTCCTAGTACTGCTCTTTGGAATGTTGCTGGTGCATTACATAACCCAAAAGGAAGCACTCGGTAGGCAAAAGTTCCCCATGGACAAGTAAATGTGGTCTTATCTTGATCTTTAGGTGCGACCTGAATTTGATTATAGCCACTAAAACCATCCAAAAATGAAAAGTACTTTTTACCTGCTAATGTATCTAATACCTGATCAATAAAAGGCAAAGGAAAGTGATCCTTCAAAGTTTCTTTATTCAATTCCCTGTAATCAATGCATACTCTCCATTTACCATTATTTTTAGGTACTATAACCAAAGGAGAAACCCATCGGCTATCTGAAATTGGATAAATGAATTTTACATTGAGAAGTTTTTGGAGCTCTTCTTTCACTATCTCCCTAAGATTTGGATTCATCCTTCTTTGAGGTTGTCTGATTGGTCTACTGTTTTCCTCAATATAGATATGATGGATGCAAGTCTTAGGATCAATACCCTTCATGTCAGTATACTCCCATGCAAATGCAGTAGAATGTTTTTGCAAGATTCTGGTTAGTTCTTCTTGTTGTGATTTCTCCAAATGTTTATTGATATTCAATGTCTTTTCTGGAAAAATCTCAATAGCAGAATTACCAAACTCTTCCATAGAGTAAAGAGACATTTGTCTTGATGATAAATATTCTATGTCAGATTCCAACTGAAATTGTGTGGGGTCATATTCTAAAGTTATCTCAAAATTTTCTAATGTGTTCAGAATTTGACTATCCTCACTAATTTCAGAAATGGTAAAGACAGGTTGTATAGTGTTCTCATCATCGACCCATTCATTGTCTCCTATTTCTGTGATTACTCTTGCTGGATGATACAAATTGAATTTCTTTTTCGAATTACCATTTGAAATGTACATGTCTCCAGATCTACAACTAATAAAAGCATCAGCTGTGGCCAGCCAAGGTCTTCCTAAGATAAGTGGATGTCCTCCTAGATTACTTTTGGGAGTCAAAATCATAAAGTCTACTGGATATTCCCAAGAATCTAAGGAGACTGAAATATCTTCTAATACACCATCTGGTTTAATAACCGATCGATATGCAAGTTGCAATAAAGTAGGTGTAAAAAGAAGGTTAGGAAGTTTTAACTGTTCCATAGTTTGTCTACTCATAATGTTGATAGCAGCCCCTAAGTCAATCAATGTGTTTGGAATTTCTATCCCATTTATATGTGTCTTGACAATTGGACTTCCTGGATCTACATACTTCTGCATGGTAATTTTTCCCATCATAATGTCTGCAATCTTTCCTACCGGGTGGATTCTTCTTGTGTCCTTTAGCTTCCTTCCTGGTCTTTTGAAACTCAACTCCTTTATGGTTTTTGCTAGAATAGGAATTTCTCGAATGGCTTGTAGCAATGGAATCTTGATACAAACATTCTTCAATTCATCTAGAAATTCATAGTTAGGCAACAAGATTTGTTTTTCCACCCCCTTATCAATTTGTAGTCTTTTCGGAAAAGGAGGTGTAGATGAAGATACAGGTTGCTCAACTATAGGAGTTGTGGATGTTAGCTTTTCTTTTTCTTTTTGAATTTTTGAATTTTGAAGAGATTCTTCCTCGGAACCCTTATTGACTTGAAGAGAGTCCTCCTCAGAGGTATCTTGCTCTTGAATGTCTATAGAAGGTTTTTCTAAAACTCTACCAGATCTGAGTTGTACATCGTTGAGAGGAACAATCATATGGGTAGGAAATTGTTGTCCTTCTACCATATAAGTAGTTTGAGGATTCTTATTGTTAGGATTTGGCAATGGCTGAGCTGGAAGTTGATTTGTCTTCTGTTGGTATGGGAGCATGAGTTGAGGATTTGTATTTGGTTGAGAAGGTTGTTGTTGTGGAAATGGCAATGAAAGTTGTGGATTTGGGCTTGGAAATTGTGGAGCTTGTTGATTTTGAAAAGATGGAGGATATTGATAAAACTGAGCAAATCTCCCATAAGGATTTTGCATCCCCTGTACCCATGGCTGATATGAATTTTGATGTTGGGGCCAAGGTTTTTGCCAAGGATTCCAATTTGGTGGGGTTTGAAGATTCATAGGGTTATTAAACCCTTGAGATTGTTGTCCCTGCCAAGGTCTCCTTGCGACAAAACAGAGAGATTCTATTGAATTTGGATCTTCTTGAAAAACAGCTTTGAGTCCAGGGATTGAAGGAAAATCCTTGATCTCATGATTTTTTGAGCAAATCATACATGTTTCTACAACTTTTGCATCCAAGGGACATTCCCTTAAAGCATGTTTCTTTCTACATTTCGGACAAAAGATGGCTAAAGCATCTGTTTCTGCTTTCTTCTTGTTTTGAATTTTAAGGGTGTCTAGTTGTTCACTAAGGCTCCCTAAGATATCAGTTTTGAACTCATCAAGCATATTACCAATCTCTGCCCTACTTACCGATCCAGTTGCAGATTTGTTAGCCCTAATAAGAGAAGAGTCCCTAGGCCCTTTTCCAGTTTTAGATTTTCCTCTTGAGAGATGGATACATAGTTCTGTTATATCACGAAATGGAAGTTGAGAAATATCTCCTTTCCCCATCATGTTTAAAATGTCTATCCATTCATCTCTAATGGCTTTTAATATGAGGGCTTTCAAGGTTTCATCATCTAAGTTGCTCATCTTTGCTCTTTTCAAGTTGTATTGAAATCTTTCAATTAGGTCTTCCAAATTTTCATCTTCTTTTTGCATCATTTTAAATACCTCATCCTTGTGATTGGTGGGCATACAATAGTCCAAGTATCTATCCAAAAATGTTTGTTTCATATCATTCCAAGTCCTGATAGATTGAGTGGCTAATCCCATGAACCATTTCAAAGCAGATCCCTTCAATGTTGAAGGAAACGGTTTGAGTTTTTGAGAATCTTCCATATAGTCATAAGTTCGGCACACTACTTCAAACTCAAACAGAAATGTTTCAGGATCCTCACTTCGCAATCCATAAAAGTTAGGGAGAACAGATGGTGAAATATTTTTCATTGTTGCATGAGTTTCATCATCAACTATAGGGAATCCCAACAAATCCCTATTTCTACCATCATTTCCTTCACCATTGTTATCTCCATTATCTCCTCCTCTTCTACCTCCACCTCTATTTATTACTTCCTCTGCCATGATAGTTTCTTTAGAGTCTTTATAGTCCTCTAGTTCTTCTACCAAGGAAGGATGAGAGAAAGTCTCTTTGTTTTCTAAGTAGGTTTTAGTAGGTGGTATAAAAGAATCCTCTAATTCAGCTGTTCCTTTACTTCCAAAAATCTTAAGGCTAGGGGTAGATGGTGGTGAATCTGGTCTATGCCTTGAAGAAGATGGAGTTGTGAAAATCGAACTCTTGGCTTTAGCTATAAACCTTCCCCTAGAATCTCTTGCTCTATGCATGTCATTTTTTTTTATTTATTTTTTTTAAAAAGTTGGGCTAATAATTCTCTTTCTGATCTTCCAGATCACACTAGGTGCAAGAAGAGAGCATACTTAAGAAATTACTAAACCAATAACTCTCTTTTCTGATCCTCCAGATCACACTGGGTGCAAGAGGAGAGCATACTTCAAGAAGTTATCAAGTTTTCCCTTCTTTTATGATTTTATGTTTTTTTTTTTTAAGAAATTGGCTACCTAGTTACACTTCCCCGGCAACGGCGCCAAAATGTTTGGTCAATTTAGTGTGTCCTAAATTTCTGCATTTAATTTTTCAATCCGGGAATCGTAAGCTGATGAAGTGCGGCGCACTATATGTGCAAGATAACCTATTTCTTAACTTTTTTCGTTTTTGGTCTTTCTAAGGTGAAATGGAAATTCTAAAATGAAAAACAAGTTTGGTTATATTTGTTCAAGGAAGTGATATCCCCTATAATGATTTACCAACTTGAAACTTTTAAAAGCAAATTGAGAATTATAATGACAAGACTTGAAAGAAAGTAAAAGTGTACTGCTGAAATGAAAAGGTGCTGCTAATCTAATGAATCAAAACAGTAAACTAGTGAACATGAAAACCAAACTATTCTTGCTGCCAACTAAACACAAAAAAAAAAAAACTATGCTTATGGAAATTCAAAATTGCAACAAAATAAATCTAAATCAGATTACATCAATTCATTTTCTGACCCTTCATCATTAGACCAGCTATGACTTTCGGAAGTAATCATAAACAACTTGTGTAACTGATATTTAATTTGTAGAAAGTAAACTAATACTAAACCATACACTCATGATTCAATCCCTCGCCATCAGTCCAGCTGTGGCTTTCAGAGGCAACTGAAGATGTCATACATGATTTAATATATCTAATTTTGCAGAAAAGAAACTAATACTGAACTACACATTTCATAATGCAGTCCCTCACCATCAGTCCAGCTGTGGCTTTCGGAGGCAATTTGAAGACGCTATGAAAGCGGCTTAATATATCTAAATTTAACTATTTGAATCGAGATAAGCAAGGCGAAATGTACAAAGCAAGGCGAAGTTAAACAAAAGCTATGAAAAGCAAACTAGCGAGAACAATGTTAGTTTCATGTCATTAGTCAAAATGCTATAAAAATGCCGAGTTTGTCTATCTAAAACTGGCAATCAAGAAAACTGATCAGTGATTAACAATCATAAAACATGAAAGACAGAAATGAAATGGAAATTATGGAAATGTATAAACAGAAATGAAACAACTGCAAAGTATGAACATATGGATGGATTATGATACAATGAATTTTAAAGGAAATGAAATGAGAAATGTACACTAATACACAAAACCTTAGCTGAGCAGGGGCCCTCTACACAGCCTTGGTAACGATCCTCAAACACGAATTAAGTTGAAAAACAGAGTCTTCTCATATTAACAAGCAGTTCATTACAGAATGATAGTGTTACGGCTCAAGGGCTGCCTAATCACTACAAAGAAAACTAACAGATAATAGAGTACATTCACGAACATAAACTATCAACTAAAAACTAACTTTATGTGCGTATGCAAACGCTCTATATATAACAATAAACTGTAACTGTCTCCTAAAGTTCATGATGGCAGAGAGCACATAGACCACTACGTCCACAGATATAGGAGTATGGCCGTGTTGGAAAGTGAATCTACGGAAGGTGGATGCTTGAATTCAACTCCAGAGCTCTGCACAGATGTCGATTTAACCTCCGCAAGCTTAGAAACGGCCGTATGGATGTTTATGTGCCACGAAACAGAGTCCGACCGACATGAAACTCCATAGTTGACCTCCACGTGGACGCCTTTGACCGCGGCTTCTTTGGACGAGTTTGCTTGAACCAATAGGACACGAACCATGTCCACGTCATTCCTAGCCTGCCCATGTGGCTTGTTTCCCTTGTATACACCTGTAGCATAGATTTCCACAAAATAGCTGCGGAAAGTTGCAGCAGCTGCGGAAAGTGGCAAGATTCCGCAGCTGAATGAACAAAATCTAAATCAAATAGAAAACACAAAAACATAATTAAAAACCATGTTAGATACCCTTTTGCACATGATATTGACAATTTGGGAGGTTTAGGTGAGTGAAAAAGATATGGAAAAGTGTATGGAAAAGATGCAATTTCGGGACTCAACATACCCCCACTGTGAAGGTGTTGCATGTCCTCATGCAACCAAAATTTTAATACTCTTTGTTCAGTTCATGTGCCTTGATACTTCAGCCAGCACATCCAACCCCCTTCTCTTCTTCTTTGGTACTGCCATCATTCTGGGTTTCTTCATTAAGCACCTAAATTTGATATTCACAAGTGCTTTGCTCAATTTCTGGCATTTCCTTTTTAATTTCTTATTCTTCTTTTGCCAAATTCCCAAATGTAACATAGTATTATCATGGATGATCTTGTCCAGTTTGCCTTGTTCTTTCAGTGTTTCATTTTCATTTTTGATATGCCGATTTAAAAGCTCCAGCTCAAAAATTTCCTGTTTTAATGACTGAACTAAATCATCCTGCAATGTATGAGGCTGAATAGAAGAGGTACTTGGGCCTGTGGCTGCCTTCTCCAAGGATTCTATATAGTCATATACCTCCTACTGTTTGGGGTCTACTTCCGGTGTCTTTTTCATTGGGCTGTCCCCAAAGTGTTGCAAGGGAGAATTATGTTCAAAATCTGGCCGAGGAGAACTTACATCAATATTTTGTTGAGAATAAGATGGAGTACGCTCATTGTCTGATTGGGAGTGAAAGGAGTCAGGTTCACTAACTGACTGAAATGGACTATGGTCAGTTGGAGACTGTTCAGATGTCTCCTCACCCAAATCAATGAAATGAGGACCTTTAATTTGTGTTTTTCTCAATTTTCCCTTAAGCCTGCTGCTTCTCCTCACATGTTGTGGTACACTACCCTTTTGTTCTTGTTTTCCTGTCTCTGCCTTCTTGGATATAGATGACTGTTTTTGAAGATAAGCTAATCTTTCAGATAGTATTTGGTGATCTTCTTCTTCAGAAGAAGGAGTTTTATGGACAGCCTCAATAATTTCTTTCCCTTTTGGTATTATTGGCTTCTTAGCTTTGATTTCCTTCTTCTTCCTTTTTACCAATCTCTCTTCCCTATCAATTTTTTTCATAGTAGTAGTAGAAGTATTTTGGATTTCATCTATTGTTCTTTTCCTTCTACTTCTTTTTGCTGTGCTAGCTGCGGGAATTTCCTGAGTAGGAGCAATTTGGGTTTCAACATTCATTCTCTTTCTTCTACTCCTTCTAATTGAACTACCTTCAGGAATTTCCTGAGGTTCTTCAAAGAAGTTTCTAACTAGGAATTGTTCCATGTATCTTTTCTTTCCTTTAGCTCCTTTTCAATCAGAATTTTTATAAGGCCGTGGTGATAAAGATGAGGCTCTACATCTCCCAAGTGTTTTTGAACAGTCACAGCCATTTTCTTTAAGCTATTGAATAGAAAATAAGGAAGATTGAGAGTTTGGTTTTTAAGAAAATTCATCAATAGCCTAGTATGGTACATGTACATAGACCCAAAACGGCCTTCACATGTAATAAATTTCTGAACAATTAGTAGTAAAGTGGCCCATTCTTCTCTTATTTCATGCACAGGGATTCCTCTTTTAAAAACAGTGATATCCATACCTTGATTTCGTAGGATTGTTCTCCATGCCTCATCACTGATACTTTTATTTTTGAACCAACGTTATCCCTCCTGAAGAAGCTCTGTGGCTGTTGCTATTGATGTTTCATTGACCAAAAACTTGAGGTCTCCAACTTCTGCTTCCGAGCCATCAAATGACCTTGCAAACGCTTTCGTAATTTCTTTGTGGTAACCCCTGAATTTCTGAATAAAACGCAGCCATTTTGCTTTCCTCAACATCTCTTTTGCTTGCGGAAATCCCTCTATAAACTTCGGTCCTTCCGGCTCTGCCCTTAATAATTTTCCCATTTCACTTCTCTGTGCTTCACAGGTTTGCCTCTGTGAGGGTTTAAGTGGAAATGGAACGATGGAATACACAGGATCGAGCACAATACTGTGGGGATGTTATCATAAAATGGAAATGAGCACCATAAACGGAATGGAGTAAGACTGTGGGTAGATATACGGGAGTGAGAGTGAGCAAAAGGAACGAAATGGAGTGAAACAGGGAGTGAGAATGAGTAGAGTGGGGTTTTTTAAACACGACAGAGACACGACAAAGAGGTTAACAAAGTATAATGCATTCGGCCGCGTTTTGAATTTTGGTGGCTGTGTAATAAATATGAACACGTTTCAATCAATGATTATGAAGTTATGCGGCTTGTAAGAGTCCTTTTTCAACTCAAATACGTCTCATTATCTACGGTGGGATATTGGAACATGAGTGAGAATCGGAATTTCAATGATGAAACAGTTTGTGAATAAATGCAAGAGGATAACATGGAGATCGTGGAAGGTTACGGGACTGTCAATATAATCATTGCGCGTTATGGGTAGAGCTCATAGTTTAAAACTATATAAAAATGTGTTTTTCAATACTATTTGAAATAAAATTTATTCATACCTTTGGAATCCTTGCTTTTGCCCTTGGTCTTCAACTGATTGATCTTCATTAGTGTCTTGAATGTTACATTGATCCTCTCTCCTGCATTTTATTTCATAATTATAGAAATAACAACTGACTGTACATTCTCTTTGAAAACAGAGTAGTAGCTGCGGAATCTGCTTCTGGCTGCGGAAACTGGAGTCAGCTGCGGAAACAGATGTCAGCTGCGGAAACTGACACAGCTATTACTTGGTTGAATAGAAATGAACAAATGACAGATGACCAAGTGGAAATGGTCATAAAAAAGATTTTTATTGATGGAATGGATGAAATGAAGTGGAGTGAAGTGAAATGAAATGAAATGAAATGGAATGAAGTGGAATGAAATGGAGTGGGTGGTGAAATGAAATGAAATGAAAGACAGATTTTTTGGAAAATATAGAGTGTCAGGTGTCCCTGATTTTCACCCCATATTTTCTGTATAAGACTGCCAATCAATGATTGGTTTTCAGGCTTATACCATTTTTTTTTTCTCCTTTTTTTTTTTTTTTTTTTAAACTTGAAAAACAAAAGCTAGGCTGGTGGAGAAGAAGAATTCTTCTGTACCAGCCTGATTGCAGAACTTTCTTGAAACAACTTGAAAAAATCCTCCTTAGAGAGTGGCTTATGATAAACTTTCAATCTATGGTCATTCACAATAAGAGGAGTTTGAAACTCATCAATGGTCTTGATTCTTACAGCTCCATTGCTAAAGATCTTGTCAATCTCATATGGCCCAAGCCAATGAGTCTGAAATTTTCCTTGAAAATCTTTAAACTTGGAATCAAATAACAATGCCCAATATCCTTCTTGAAACTTCTTCTCTTTGATGTACTTGTCATGCCATTTAGCTCTTTGATATTGAACTAGATCAGTTCTTAAAATTTCTTCTTGTCTGATCTCATCTAGCTCATTCAACTGCTCCATTCTATGCTTTTGGGCTTCTGATAAGTCCATCCCCAATTGAACTGCTATCTTGAAGGTCTTGAATTGGAACTCAATGGGGAGCAAGACTTCTTTCCCATAAACAAGTTCATAGGGAGAATGTCCTATTGTATTTCTCCATGTAGTTTTGTAGGCCCACAAGGCTTCAGGAAGCCTTTTTGCCCAATCTCTTCTATGTAGATGAATAGTTTTGGTGATGATACTTTCAAGAACTTTATTTGTGGACTCCACTTGACCATTTTCTTGCGGGTGGTAAGGAGTAGATCTTCTGTGCTTGATTTTGTATTCTTCCATCAACTTCTCCACCAAATTGGATGTGAATTGGCTCCCTTGATCTGTCACAATTTCTCTTGGAACACCAAAGCGAGTAAAAATATCCTCATAAAGAAAATGAACAACTGAATTTTCAGTAGCAGATACTAATGCTTTGGCTTCTACCCATTTAGTAACATAATCGGTACAAACCAATATATACTTCTTTTGCTTAGATGGTGGATTAATAGGTCCAATGAAATCTAAAGCCCATTTTTCAAAGGGTTCAATGAGTACCTGTGTTTGCAATGGCATTTCATTTGAAAGGGTAGGTTTCCATACTCTTTGGCAGCTATCACACCTTTTGACATATTGTTTTGCATCTTTGAATAGGGAAGGCCAATAATATCCCAAGGAAAGGATTTTATAGGCCGTCCTTTTGTCCGCAAAGTGTCCGCCGCATGGTTCATCATGACATGCCTTAAGAATATCGGGCATTTCATCTTCCCTGACACATCTTCTGATCACAAGATCTGGCCCTATTTTAAACAATTCGTTAGAAATCCATGAATATTTTGAACTCTCCTGAATAATCTTTCGTTTTTCTCTTGGAAATAAATGTGAAGGTAGTTTCCCTGTAACCAAATAGTTAGCAATATCTGCATACCAAGGGGTCTTAATAGTTACTGCAAACAAGTATTCATCAGGAAACTTATCTTCTACGGGAGAATCTTCTTTAGTATTCTGAATCCTAGACAAGAAATCAGCTACTGTATTCTGTTTTCCTGGTCTATCCAACACAGTAATATTGAATTCTTGCAAAAGTAAAAGCCATCTTGTCACTCTGCCATTAGTAACGGGTTTGTTCATTAAATATCTAATTGCATAATGGTCAGTATGAATAAAAGTTTCATAGCCTGTTATGTAATGTCTAAACTTATTAATTGCATGAACAACAGCTAAAAACTCTTTTTCAGTCACAGTATAGTTTAACTATGTGGGAGTCAAATTTTTACTGGTATAATAAATGGCATAAGGAACTAAATCTTTTTGACCCAACACAGCTCCTAGAGCTGTATCTGAAGCATCCGTAGAAATATGGAAAGGGAGTTTCCAATTTGGTCCTCTCAAGATAGGTGCTTCAGATATTCTTGTTTTCAAAGTTTCAAAGGCTGATTGACAATCGGGATCCCATTTAAATTCACAGTCTTTTGTAAGCAATTTGAAGAGTGGAGATGCTATTTTAGTGAAGTTTTCTATAAATCTTCTATAGTAACTAGTAAATCCTAGAAAACTTCTAACATCTCTTTGACAATTTGGAATAGGTAACTTGGAGATGACTTCAACTTTTGATCTATCAACCTTAATCCCATCTCCTGAAATATGATGTCCTAAAACAATCCCTTCGGTAAACATCATAAAGCATTTTTCATGGCTTAATGAAAGGTTTGTTTCTTTACATCTTATAAGAACTTTTTCCAAATTTTCTAATGCCTCTTCAAATAAATTACCATAAACTGTAAAATCATCCATATAAACCTCTACACAATCATGGATTAGATCAGAAAAAATTCCTAGTACTGCTCTTTGGAATGTTGCGGGTGCATTACATAACCCAAAAGGAAGCACTCAGTAGGAAAAAGTTCCCCATGGACAAGTAAATGTGGTCATATCTTGATCTTCAGGTGCTACCTGAATTTGATTATAGCCACTAAAACCATCCAAAAATGAAAAGTACTTTTTACCTGCTAATGTATCTAATACCTGATCAATAAAAGGCAAAGGAAAGTAATCCTTCAAAGTTGCTTTATTCAATTCCCTGTAATCAATGCATACTCTCCATTTACCATTCTTTTTAGGTACTATAACCAAAGGAGAAACCCATCGGCTATCTGAAATTGGATAAATGAAGTTTACATTGAGAAGTTTTTGGAGCTCTTCTTTCACTATCTCCCTAAGATTTGGATTCATCCTTCTTTGGGGTTGTCTGATTGGTCTACTGTTTTCCTCAATATAGATATGATGGATGCAAGTCTTAGGATCAATACCCTTCATGTCAGTATACTCCCATGCAAATGCAGTAGAATGTTTTTGCAAGATTCTGGTTAGTTCTTCTTGTTGTGATTTCTCCAAATGTTTGTTGATATTCAATGTCTTTTATGGAAAAATCTCAATAGCAGAATTACCAAACTCTTCCATAGAGTAAAGAGACATTTGTCTTGATGATAAATATTCTATGTCAGATTCCAACTGAAATTGTGTGGGGTCATATTCTGAAGATATCTCAAAATTTTCTAATGTGTTCAGAATTTGACTATCCTCACTAATTTCGGAAATGGTAAAGATAGGTTGTATAGTGTTCTCATCATCGACCCATTCATTGTCTCCTATTTCTGTGATTGCTCTTGCTGGAGGATACAAATTGAATTTCTTTGTCGAATTACCATTTGAAATGTACATGTCTCCATATCTACAACTAATAAAAGCATCAGCTGTGGCCAGCCAAGGTCTTCCTAAGATAATTGGATGTCCTCCTAGATTACTTTTGGGAGTCAAAATCATAAAGTCTACTGGATATTCCCAAGAATCTAAGGAGACTGAAATATCTTCTAATACACCATCTGCTTTAATAACCGATCGATCTGCAAGTTGCAATAAAGTAGGTGTAAAAAGAAGGTTAGGAAGTTTTAACTGTTCCATAGTCTGTCTACTCATAATGTTGATAGCAGCCCCTAAGTCAATCAATGTGTTTAGAATTTCTATCCCATTTATATGTGTCTTGACAATTGGACTTCCTGGATCTACATACTTCTGCATGGTAATTTTTCCCATCATAATATCTGCAATTTTTCCTACCAAGTGGATTCTTCTTGTGTCTTTTAGTTTCCTTCCTGATCTTTTGAAACTCAACTCCTTTATTGTTTTTGCTAGAATAGGAATCTCTCGAATGGCTTGTAGCAAGGGAATCTTGATACAAACATTCTTCAATTCATCTAGAAAATCATAGTTAGGCAACAAGATTTGTTTTTCCACCCCCTTTTCAATTTGTAGTCTTTCAGGAAAAGGAGGTGTAGATGAAGATGCAGGTTGCTCAACTATAGGAGTTGTGGGTGTTAACTTTTCTTTTTCTTTTTGAATGTTTGAATTTTGAAGAGATGCTTCCTCAGAACCCTCATTGACTTTAAGAGAGTCCTCCTCAGAGGTACCTTGCTCTTGAATATCTATAGAAGGTTTTTTCTAAGACTCTACCAGATCTGAGTTGTACATCATTGAGAGGAACAATCATATAGGTAGGAAATTGTTGTCCTTCTACCATGTAAGTATTCTGAGGATTTTTATTGTTAGGATTTGGCAATGGCTGAGCTGGAAGTTGATTTGTCTGTTGTTGGTATGGGAGCATGAGTTGAGGATTTGGATTTTGTTGAGAAGGTTGTTGTTGTGGAAATGGCAATGAAAGTTGTGGATTTGGGTTTGGAAGTTGTGGAGCTTGTTGATTTTGAAAAGATGGAGGATATTGATAAAATTGAGCAAATCTCCCATAAGGATTTTGCATCCTTTGTACCCATGGCTGATATGAATTCTGATGTTGGGGCCAAGGTTGTTGCCAAGGATTCCAATTTGGTGGGGTTTGAAGATTCATAGGGTTATTAAACCCTTGAGATTGTTGTCCCTGCCAAGGTCTCCTTGCGACAAAACAGAGAGATTCTACTGAATTTGGATCTTCTTGAAAAACAGCTTTGAGTTCAGGGATTGAAGGACAATCCTTGATATCATGATTTTCTGAGCAAATCATACATGTTTCTACAACTTTTGCATCCAAGGGACATTCCCTTAAAGCATGTTTCTTCTTACATTTCGGACAAAAGATGGCTAAAGCATCTGTTTCTGCTTTCTGCTTGTTTTGGATTTTAAGGGTGTCTAGTTGTTCACTAAGGCTCCCTAAGATATCAGTTTTGAACTCATCAAGCATATTACCAATCTATGCCCTACTTACTGATCCAGTTGCAGATTTGTTAGCCCTAATAAGAGAAGGATCCCTAGGCCCTTTTCCAGTTTTAGATTTTCCTCTTGAGAGATGGATACATAGTTTTGTTATATCACGAAATGGAAGTTGAGAAATGTCTCCTTTCCCCATCATGTTTAAAATGTCTATCCATTCATCTCTAATGGCTTTTAATAGGAGAGCTTTCAAGGTTTCATTATCTAAGTTGCTCATCTTTGCTCTTTTCAAGTTGTATTGAAATCTTTCAATTAAGTCTTCCAAATTTTCATCTTCTTTTTGCATCATTTTGAATACCTCATCCTTGTGATTGGTGGGCATACAATAGTCCAAGTATCTATCCAAAAATGTTTGTTTCATATCATTCCAAGTCATGATAGATTGAGTGGCTAATCCCATGAACCATTTCAAAGCAGATCCCTTCAATGTTGAAGGAAACAGTTTGAGTTTTTGAGAATCTTCCATATAGTCATAAGTTCGGCACACTACTTCAAACTCAAATAGAAATGTTTCAGGATCCTCACTTCGTAATCCATAAAAGTTAGGGAGAACATATGGTGAAATATTTTTCATTGTTGCATGAGTTTCCTCATCAACTATAGGGAATCCCAACAAATCCCTATTTCTACCATTATTTCCTTCACCATTGTTGTCTCCATTGTTTCCTCCTCTTCTACCTCCACCTCTATTTATTACTTCCTCTGCCATGATAGTTTCTTTAGAATCCTTATAGTCCTCTAGTTCTTCTACCGAGGAAGGATGAGAGAAAGTCTCTTTGTTTTCTAAGTGGGTTTTAGTAGGTGGTATAGGAGAATCCTCTAATTCAGCTGTTCCTTGACTTCCAAAAATCTTAAGGCTAGGGGTAGATGGTGGTGAATCTGGTCTATGCCTTGAAGAAGATGGAGTTATGAAAATCAAACTCTTGGCTTTAGCTATAAACCTTCCCCTAGAATCTCTTGCTCTATGCATGTCATTTTTTTATTTTTTTTAAAAAATTTGGGCTAATAATTCTCTTTCTGATCTTCCAGATCTCACTAGGTGCAAGAAGAGAGCATACTTAAGAAATTACTAAACCAATAACTCTCTTTTCTGATCCTCCAGATCACACTAGGTGCAAGAGGAGAGCATACTTCAAGAAGTTATCAAGTTTTCCCTTCTTTTTATGATTTTATGTTTTTTTTTTAAGAAATTGGCTACCTAGTTACACTTCCCCGGCAACGGCGCCAAAATGTTTGGTCAATTTAGTGTGTCCTAAATTGCTGCATTTAATTTGTCAATCCGGGAATCGTAAGCTGATGAAGTGCGGCGCACTATATGTGCAAGATAACCTATTTCTTAACTTTTGTCGTTTTTTTTGGTCTTTCTAAGGTGAAATGGAAATTCTAAAATGAAAAACAAGTTTGGTTATATTTGTTCAAGGAAGTGATATCCCCTATAATGATTTACCAACTTGAAACTTTTAAAAGCAAATTGAAAATTACAATGACAAGACTTGAAAGAAAGTAAAAGTGTACTGCTGAAATGAAAAGGTGCTGCTAATCTAATGAATCAAAACAGTAAACTAGTGAACATGAAAACCAAACTATTCTTGCTTCCAACTAAACACAAAAGAAACTATGCTTAAGGAAATTCAAAATTGCAACAAAATAAATCTAAATCAGATTACATCAATTCATTTTCTGACCCTTCATCATTAGACCAACTATGACTTTCGGAAGTAATCATAAACAACTTGTGTAACTGATATTTAATTTGCAGAAAGTAAACTAATACTAAACCATACACTCATGATTCAATCCCTCGCCATCAGTCCATCTGTGGCTTTCGGAGGCAACCGAAGATGTCATACATGATATAATATATCTAAATTTGCAGAAAAGAAACTAATACTAAACTACACATTTCATAATGCAGTCCCTCACCATCAGTCCAGCTGTGGCTTTCGGAGGCAACTGAAGACGCTATGAGCAGCTTAATATATCTAATTTTAACTACTGAATCAGATAAGAAAAACTGAAATGTACAAAGCAAGACTGAAGTTAAACAAAAGCTATGAAAAACAAACTAGCAGCAGAACAATGTTAGTCCATGTCATTAGTCAAAATGCTATAAAAATGCTATAAAAATGCCGGGGCTGTCTACCTAAAACCTGCACAAGAAAACTGATCAGTGATTAACAATCATACAAACATGAAAGACAGAAATGAAATGGAAATTATAGAAATATATGAACAGAAATGAAACAACTACAAAATATGAACATATGATGGATTATGATACAATGACTTTTTTTTAAAAGAAATGAAATGAGAAATATATACACTGATACAAAAAACCTTAGCTGAGCAGGGGCCCTCTACACAGCCTTGGTAACGATCCTCAAACACGAATTAAGTTGAAAAACAGAGTCTTCTCATATTAAAAATCAGTTCATTACAGAATGGTAGTGTTACGGCTCAAGAGCAGCGTAATCACTACAAAGCAGACTAACAGGTAACAGAGTACATTCACGAACATCAACTATCAACTTACAACTAACTTTATGTGCATATGCAAATGCTCTATATATAACAATAAACTGTAACTGTCTCCTAAAATTCACGCTGGCAGGGAGCACGTAGACCACTACGTCCACGGATATAGGAGCATGGCCGTGTTGGAAAGTGAATCTACAGAAGGTGGATGCTTGAATTCGACTCCAGAGCTCTACATAGATGTCAATTTAACCTCCGCAAGCTTAGAAACGACCGTATGGATGTTTATGTGCCACGAAACAGAGTCCGGCCGACATGAAACTCCATAGTTGACCTCCACGTGGACGCCTTTGACCGCGGCTTCTTTGGACGAGTTTGCTTGAACCAATAGGACATGAACCATGTCCACGTCATTCCTAGCCTACCCATGTGGCTCGTTTCCCTTGTAGACACCTGTAGCATAGATTTCCACAAAATAGCTGCGGAAAGTTGCAGCAGCTGCGGAAAGTTGCAAGATTCCGCAGCTGAATGAAAAAAATCTAGATCAAATAGAAAACACAAAAACATAATTAAAAACCATGTTAGATACCCTTTTGCACATGATATTGACAATTTGGGAGGTTTAGGTGAGTGAAAAAGGTATGGAAAAGTGTATGGAAAAGATGCAAATTCGGGACTCAGCAAATGGTTTCAAGAAATGTTTTTCATGTTCTTCATACTGATTTCGTGCTATTCTTCTTCACATCACATGCCTTGCAGTTGGCGAAAGACGTGAATTGTTCTTCCAATATTCATATATTATTTTTTTAACATTTTCTCCAAGTCTATCTTTGTATGGTTGCCTACAAATAGCTCTCCAACACGCAAGTTCATCATTTACATCTATTTGTAGCCGAAATTTCCAATGTTTGTGCAAATTTTTTCACGAGGTTCCTAATGCTCGTGCCATAGATTTTACCAAGTGATTCTCTTTAGTACTTGATGAAACCACTACCATATGTATTGCTCTACGTACAACTGAAAAATTTTTCTGTCTATATCTTCTAATTGAATTTATAGCACTATTTATATTTTGTATCACATTTTCCTCCATTTTTTTTTTAATCTTTGGTTGATTTTCGAATACCCAATGAAGTTGTAGCTTCTTTTAATTTCCTTAATGATAGGAGACCTTTCAACGTTTTGGCTTGAATTGTCAACTTTTCCTTTTTGAAATACTTCTAAAAAATGCGGTTAACATGATATCGTATATAATGGTCAGCTTTTTTATCTCCATATGTGTGAGTTTCAACATTTTCTAACATCTCATCATCGACATTGATTTCATCTGTACATATTCAAATGAATAGTACATAATAAGTTTACATATTCAATAAATAACTAAACTAATAAATATATGTATAATTTCAATAATACGTGCATGTGTTCAACACACACACACACACACACACACACACACACACACACACACACACATATATATGTTGAACACATGGACGTATTATTGAAATTATACATATATTTATTAATTTAGTTATTTATTGAATATGTAAACTTATTATGTACTATTCATTCGAATATGTACAGATGAAATCAATATCGATGATATATATATACCTTTTGATTCAATTTCTTCACTTGAATTTCTTTCAACATTTTCGCCATCTTCAGTCATTGGTTCAATATCTCTTTCACTTTCTCTTTCAAAATTTTGTGTCTCATCATCGATGTTTTGAGGAATATCTCTCTCTGTTTACATTGCAAAATATTTTTCAAATTAGTTAAGCAAATAAAAATTAAGCTTCGCATTTTACACTTGGAAAAATTTAAATATATCAAAATCATAATATTTACATTTACATACCTACTTCAACTTCTAGTTGAGGTTGATTTTCCCCTTCAATATTTGAGAGTGCTTCTATCTTTCTTTTGAGAGATTGTCTCGTCTCTTCTCTACATTCCTCAGGGTCTCTTTTTCGATCATATTTTCTCGTACAATTCCTTTGATTTCCCATGAAAATAGAGTACGAAGTTCAAAAAATTTCCTTCAAAAATTTAGACAAAAACTCAATTAAAAAAAACATCACAAGTGATTTAATTTAAAAAAAAAAACTCATTTAAAATTTTTTTCAAAAAATACATACTCTAATCCAAAACACTTACTTTAAAAAATTCGAGAAAAAAATGTCTTATAAAAATGAAATGAAGCTCAAAATATTTCCTTCCAAGTCCTACAAAAAAATTTCATTTAAAAAGTTAAACAAAAACTCATTTTAAAAAATCATTATAAAAGATTTACTTCAACCCAAAACATGTACTTTAAAAAAGTGTCACTTCAAAAAATGCCTCCAAAAAATGTCCATTGAAAATTAATTCCAACTTCATAAAAAATGCCACTTTAAAAAATACTTCAAAAAATATCACCTTAAAAATTACTTCCAAAAAATGTCCAAAAAATGTCCTTTCAAAATTAATCCCAAATCCATACCTTCAAAAATAATGAAAATTAAGCCCAAATCCATACTTTCAAAAAAAATGAAGCCCAAAAAACATCCAAAAAACTGTATCACATACCTCCAAGAAATGTCCTTTGAATGTACCTCTAAGAAAAGTTTTAAAAAATGATCTTTGAATGTACCTCCAAGAAAATTCCTAAAACCCAAAACAATTCTTTGCAAAATCAGACCAAATGCATGAAAATATGCGAAAATAATGAATGCCTCCAATAAATGTCCTTTGAAAGTACCTCCAAGAAAAGTCCTTAAACCCAAAACAATTCTTTGCAAAATCAGACCAAGAACTTTGTAAAATCAGACCAAATGTGCGAAAATACGCGAAAATAATGAATTATTTCACGGCAATTTATATTGCCTCGAAATGTTTTTTTGGAGGGGATCCACGGTATTTTCTGGCCGACAGAAAGTCAGGTAAAAGTTCGGCCGAACTTTTTATAAAAAGTTCAGCCGAAATTTTATGTCGTTAGACTTAATGGGCCGTCGGTGCAAAAAACAGTTTGGCCAAACTTTGTTCAAGAGTTTGGCCGAAATAACGCATCACCAGTTATGCAGAACCAAGCTCTGAATATGTATCTGCAACTTTGGACTGACTAAACTCCATGAAACATTCTGAATTAACTGTCGGAACCAAGACAAGAATTTTCAGAATTGAATTTACTTTTTGGAAATATAACTTTGATGGAATTTCATAAATATTGACTAATTTTAATTAATTTTGTAATAAAACAAGTGCAAACAATTTCTGAAGGTCATTGTGATTAAGTGAAGTCAAAATTCCGTATCTTCCAAAATACATTGTAAAAAAAATTGAAAAAATTATGGTGCATTACTTCTTATGAATCCTTTGATTGTTAAAAAAAACACACTCAAAGAAATGCTAAGCTGACATATCAAATGTGTATAAAAAAATTCCAAAAAATAAGTAATAGAAAGCTAACAAAATTTCTAACAACTTTTATTTTTATCGCAAAATGAAATTCTAAACAGAAAAATTGTTTTAGCTTGCAAAAAGTTGAAGAACCGAAAAAAATGAAAGTTTTTTCTCAAAAAATGGCAAAAAGTGTAACCCAAATTCACATTTTCACCTTGTAATCGGAAGTAATGTTTTACTTTGAGAGATATTGAGTCAGTGAACATCCAGTTTTTGAAGACAATTTTCTTCCGGAGTTTTCAAGCATGGAATTCTTATTACTTGAGAAATCTCAACGACGATGTTGTAAAGATAAAATATTGATGTGATAAATGCTTAATAAAGACATTTTTTATGGTGCTTGTGTCCTATATCCGCCCTAAATTGAATAAGGGGATCTTAGGTACACCATGAGTATGTTTATGATGGTGCATGCTTCATGATGTTGCTTATGTTCTCTGTCTAGTTTTGACACTATTCATGTAATCTAGTACAGTTGGAGTACCCAACAAGTTAAAGAATTGCATGCACATAATAATTTCCCTTCAAATCAAGCAAACATAAGCGAAGTACAGAAAATTCAAAAGCTGCAACACATAAAACATGCAATTCAACATTATTCACTCATGGCAAACAAGTTAATGAAGCTGCAAAACTCAAGCATTTAAAAGCAAAGTCTACATCAACATTCTTGCAAATAATTTTTTTTTTTTGTAAGAAAAAATTGTAATAAAATTCAAATTGAGTTGAATTGTAAGGGTGCATTCTCGATTGAAACCGACACCCAAGTTTTGAATTGATAGGAGGACAAGTGAGTCAATTCTCTTTAACTAAGTCAAATTAAGCCAAGTGAATTCACTGTTTTAAGTGAGTCATTAAAATCATTATAAGCATTTTTGGGTGCATTTTCGACAATGTTTGACACCCTTCTTTTTCCAATAAGCACAATCAAGTTAGTGCAAAGTTCACAACATCAAGCAAACCAACGTGAAGTTAATTGAAGCAACAATCAAAGCAAGTGAGAAATTTGAACTCTAAAGCAAGTAAATGTAATATTCAAACAACAATAAAAAAATTTGAAATCTAGGTCAAGCGAGTGCGAGTTCCAGTCAGTGTAAAACAATCAAAACAAGTTTCACCAAGCAAGAGATCAAGAAAATTCCAAAGCAGGAAAGCATGATAAACTCAATTAAGTGAGCCAATACAAGCGAGAGTTACAAAATGGGAAAAGGTGGTAAAAGTATTCAAAGTGTAGAGATGGAAATTAAAGAGTTTAAAGAGTGCAATCATGAGTTACAGAATACAATTAAATTACTGGAATGGAAGTTAAAGCATAATCAAAACTTAATCGAGCAAATGAACATCACATTAGAAGTAGCGAATGACTTTCAAATTGAGCTTGAGATGAAAGAAAAAATCATTCATGCACTCCAAATTAAATTAAGTGAAAAACAAGATATGCTTGATGCACAATATACATAGAAGATAGATGCAAGTTGCGACATGAATATCTCATCCAACAAGTTGATGAAAGTTATGATACAAGTGATCTTATTAAGCATAATGATGAAGGTTGTGACACAGAAGATCTAATCAATCAAGTTGATGTTATTTTCAACACAAGTGATATTATCCATCCTTTTGTACTACTTACTGATGCAACGAGTAGTACCAAAGATAAAATTGATCAATTTGATGCAGCATGTCAAACATATGAATCATTAATTGAAATGGTTGATGCTCAGTGTAATACAAATGATTTAATCAATCCAACTCAGCATATCAGCAGCAACAGCACAAGTGAAGAACAACAACACAATGATGTTTCCAATAAAGTGATCAGACCTTAGGAAGAAATATCCTTCAACAAGCATCGACATGGCCTAGGTTACACCAAAGACAACAATTTATATATTCTATATTACTCAAAACCAGTATAGTTTATAAGCACATGATTTCTAGACAATGCTCATAACAAGTGTAACCATTGTAAGTGAAATGGCCATATGGCGAGTACATGTTTTGACCTCCATCCTTGTCACCATTGTGGCAAGAAAAATAATTCATCAGAAAGATGTAGAAAGTGACTCAACCACCTCGAGTGAAGATCAATTATGCATGGATTGATCCTTGGAAGTGGTCATCTACAGTCAAACAATTTTCTATGTGTTATTGACGGATTCAGAATCACATGAAGACAACTTTTCTAGTACCATGAAGATGGTCAAAATATCCTACACCTGAAGGGGGGGAGTTTCGAAATTAAATGACGATGATTTCCTCTCCTTTCAGTTGAAAAAGGGGGGAAAATGATATTGAAATTGAAGGTGGTTGTCAGATTGAAAATTTAGACAACATCAACAAAAGTAGCTAGTGGGAATTTTCATTAGATAGTGAGCATCAACAAATTCTCCAGTTGGCGTTCAACAACAAAATCAATAGTGAGAATTTTTTGACACCAGCAGTGAGTCGTTTCCAACAACATCAACAAAATTATCGGTGAGTTGTTTTTGAGACCATCAGTGAGTGGGAAATCATCATCCGCTAGTGGGTGATCATCAAGTAGCTAGTAGGCCATTTCGACATCAACATATTCGCCAGTGGGTGTTCTCAATATTTTTTCAGTGAACAAGCCAATTCGTGAGTGGGTGTCTTCAACATTTTGTTAGTGGACAAGAAAATTCGCCAGTGGGCGTCATCAACATTTTGTTAGTGGACAAAGGATGTTGATTGATAACAAAGGAAAGATGGATCCTTTTTTCACTTGGCACATGATGGAGTTGTCAAGAAAAATTCAAAGATGAATCAGACTTGCAACTGACTCATGATCTCTTCAGGTTGAAGTATTTTCAGCATCAAGCTTTGGCCGTTTTTTAGGCAGTGTGTTTGAGGACTAGCAATTTTAGCATGAGTGCTTGGAAGATGGTTTCTCATTATTTTTTTGGATTTATCATTGAGGGGGGAATGTTAGCCTCACTCTCATGTGATAAAAAACAATTATAAATCGAAAAATAATTGAATAAATTTAATCATCAAAATTAGGAATTTATTCCTAATTTTCTAGATTGATTTTGTTCCTCTCGATTAGGAGTCAGTTTAGGACTAGAGATTCTCTCCACCTAACTAGGTTCCTAGATTGGTGTATGGTTTATTTTTCATCAACCAAAGTGTCCAAGATAGACACACTATCTTGAGAAAAATTCTCCTTTTGTAATTATATTTTTATTATACCATTGTTTTAATAATGAGAGAATGTGAGGATTACAACAAGGCTGTGGCCTTTTCTGCCATGTCTGGTTTTCTGTATTTTTGGTATGTTTTTGTGTGTGTAAATTTTGTTAATTTCCCTTCAGATGTTGTATCTATATTTATATGATTTTAAATAAAAATGGTAAAAATATTTTTGAATTATAAATACATTATTATTGAGAAAGGTTGAAGTTAAAAATGATTTATATTATGGATTTGTAGGCACTATTAATATGGTATTGTTTTTGTCTTAGTCATAAAGTTTTCACCAACCATACTAAGCTAGTTTGCTTATAATTATGCTCTAAGCTATAACCTGTTAATGTTGAAATTAAGCTTTATAAACAATATATTTGGATAGTAAGCATAGTCCAAATCCATGTTTAAAACATCTAAAACTTAGCCAATATTATTCAATACATAGTCATTCAAAATAATGCAAGAATAGTGACATATAGCAAAATAAAGAGACCACAATGTAAAATTACATGGGTGACACCCAATGTGGATGCCTTAACTTATTAACACAAAAAATGTTATAAAAATATAACAAGAAATTTGTACCACTATCTATAACACATTTTGCAAATGTACACTACCTAACTAACTATTGCCACAATACTTGCACATTCTAACACTTGAAGCATCCATGGAACTACCTCTTATAGTTCCCTTTCCTCACTAATAGCTGATACTCAATATGGCTTTGCCATGCCTTAAACACTTTCCAAGTTGTCCAGTTCCATTTCATAGAGTTCCTAAGATTTCCAACATCTGAGTTATTCATTATATTAAAACCCATACTTATCACCTCAAAAATCCACATCCACTTGATGAATGATGACTATTTTGTAATTTAATGCCTTTTCACTTACTTGTATCCTATTTATGTACACGAGATATGGCTTGTTGTTTCCTTCTTTTGAGGTGCCTTTCATGGGTACCGAAGGTCAAAGTGGACAAAAACATGAAATAAATTCCATCAACATAAACTAACTTAGTCTGCATTGGATCATGCATTACTATCCAACATGTCCTAAAGTATCATGCACCCAACAACTCCAACCATCCCACTTAAATAATGTTCAAGACATTCTTACCATTCTAAAATCACCTTAAGGAATTTGTTCCCTTCCTCTATACGATTTCTAAGCTTACTAGGTAATTTCTCCTCTCCATATAGTAGGCTTGCATAGCCACCAAAAGAATATGCTCCCCTCTCTCACTATACAATAGAATTGCATACCCTAAAATTGATCCATTCCCTCTCTATATAATAGGTGTCCATAACCTAAAATAGATCCACTCCCTCACTATAAGATATGATTCCATAACATTTTAAAGGGGATCCTCTCCCATTATATTATAATTCCACAATTTATAAAAATAAGAGGGACCATCTCCTTTAAGATGGTATCATTCAATAGAAACATACAACAACACCTTTTTAACTACAAAACTGTTTTTTAGCACCTAAACTTAACTCGATAGCATATTTTGAAAATATTTCGGAATATGATAAATAGGAGCGAGGTTAATCATTTGACACCATTCTCATTCGCCAAGTTCTAAAATATTCTCAAAATTTGCAATCGAGATAACGATGACCATTTTTAGGTACTCACACATGACTCTCTTCATATTTTTCTAGGCCATATTTCTAATATTGTTCCTTCTATAGTTTCCATGGTTACATTGCTCCATTTCACCTATTTTTCTTTACCTTTAGAATCATACTCCTTCACCATACAAACAATCATTCTTCTCACCTCTCCTCTATTTATACCCTCTTTGAGGAATGACTTTGTGAAAATTTCCTCTTTCATCCACACCCAAATATTCAAAAGTTCCTAATATAATTTTCAGTTGTCTTTGAAATCTTGGATATGATCCCATTTTCATATCTACTTGGTCCTTATGAGATTATTGACCTTCAATAATGATGTATGGCTTCCCTAATTTGGTCTCCTAAACAAGATCCATACCTTTAGTGGATTTTCACATGCTTCTCTTGGTTTTGATAAGGTCAACTATTTTAAGGATATTAACTCCATAATCCTTCTAGCCACCTCACAAGATGAGAATCATTCCATGTATATGGTTGTTAAATGTAGTTGGGTTGGCTCCAAACTCATTGCTAAATACCTCCAAGTATATCATTTCTCACCATAGATCTCCCAGTAGTCCAACCAATGGTTCCCCTTGGTCAAGCACTATATAATCTCATCCTCTCTAGCCTTTATCTTTGTTCCCTATGTTGGTATTTTGCATGTCATTGCCACAAAATTAACCTCTCCACGGTCTAATGAACGTTATCAAACACCTATTTCTTCCAAATAATTACATTCAGAATACGAACCATTAATTTCTATAGATGATACTCAATTATAGACAAGATAATCCCATTATAACTGATTGCATCATGAGTTTTGTATTCATTTTACAAACTCATTGCATCTTGATATTATGGATTGAGGAAATCTTTCTCTAGTTATGATTATTCTTTCTTGATTACATGCTAACTGTTTAACAATCTCAGCCATGAAAATTCTTTGAAGGTTCTTGATGAGTTGGATGTGTATGGTATTGCATTGACTTATATGGTTTTCAACTTAGGATTTGTTACACATATGTAGATTGATATATTTGTCATTTGGTGTATATGATGTGATGTGTGTTTAGAATAATTTTTTGAGTAACCAATTCATTCAAATACCAATGAGGTGATTAATGTCTTTTCCATTGTTGCTGATCCTACTATTTAAGTAGACACTACTAAGGATGACCATGATCATAGTGTGCACATTTCAATTGGTGGATGTGTTACCCATCTCAATTGTTTGAGGTCATTATGAGTATGTTGCTCTGCACAAATACCACCTTGACTATAGCCATTTCTCGCTATGGTTTGACATCTTCCTTTTAACATTGATGCCCATTCAAATTCACTCTCGACCATACCTAGGAGAATAACATGTGCATCCATTTCTTGATGATGATTTCTTGTAAGAAAACACCTTGCTAGTTTCCTTTCTTTAGCATGGATTTTAGATATACCTTGAGTTCCAACATCATCTTAACTTTTCAAAATTTAGTGATCTTAGAATTTTCCTACAAATAGGTATTGTAGATCACTTGTTCCTGCCTATATTTGATCAAGTAGTGACTACATAATGGAGGCAACTAGGGTTTATTGCATCCATACATACTAGTTTTCAATGAAAGTTAACGTCCCCATTAATTCTCCCATATCATCATGATCTTGCTATATAATGGAGGCAACTAAGGTTTCTTGGATCCACACATACTCGTGTTCAATGAAGGATAACATCCCCATTAATTCTTCCATATCATCAGGATCTTGCTCTATGCATAGTTACCAAAAGAGATTTTCCTACTATAGAACATCATATGTATAACAAACTAGATTATGTCCACAATGAGGCCATCTATGGTGCAATCGTTAACAGGTTGCTTTAGTAAGTTTGTTTGATAGTGTTGAAGATCTTCTTGAATGTATGAAGAGGGAGCATTGCAAATGTTTTGACCCTCTCTTCTTTGTCTTGATCAAAATATTTGCACATAAAGCTAGCGATCACGACAAAGCGCTTAGATTTTTTTAGGGATGCGTGCCTCCAATGTTGGCCTACAATATTGAATTTTCACTTTTATTTTGAAATGGCTCATATGTTATACTTGATGGCTCTACAAATCTCTCGTCTTTGAAAACTCTTAATAAAGCTCTTTGTTCGTGGTGCGTTGGGCAAAGTGGATGTTGTATATTCACGATGGTTTAAAATGGACAAACAAAGATGTTCTTCCAAAAAAATCACGAATGGAACATTAATAGAGAATCTTTGTAGCTAGAGAAAGGAGGCCTTAGATGTCTTTGAGAACATTGTGGCTTTCAACATATTAATTTGTGTGGCTTCCAACATATTAATTTCTGATCTTAAAAAAGGAGGCAATGAAACTTTAATTCCAACCATAAAAAATATGATGTAATATAGCTATTCAACATAATATTACAATAACCTCACGCTAAGGTTGTACTTTGTTTGAAGAAGCGAATGCAACGAGCGTCCATCAATTACCTTTCTAAAGTTTTCATTGCAGTGGCGAAGTCCCAAAAATTTGTGTAAGATGAACCACCTTCCTTAACTGCAGAAATCACACTCTCGCTCAATTTCATCACTCTTCTCTTCATCTCTGAACCTTCCTCGCCCGTCACTACTCTCTCCACAGCCCTCTTAATCTCAGCCATGTCAATTACTAATGTTCCACTATTAGCAGAGGTAGTGTTTTCCTAAAGTAAAGAAAAACCAATTTTCTAGATATGTACTATATAAAACTTTGGTTCAAAAACTGATCTGCAAAATAAAACCAGCATAACATGGGTACCCCATGGTGATGCTCTCCAACACTGAATTCCATCCACAATGTGTTATAAAACAATAAATTGAAGGATGAGAAAGTACCCTCAACTGCGGACACCACGACACCAAACACCCCCCTTGGCACCGTTGGATGTACTCCACGAACCTTGGAGGGAAGGCGACCTCACTACCTTGTAGCAGATCAGAGCGCACAACCCAAAGAAATGGTCTCTCCATGGCCTTCCGCCCAAGTGCAAGATGTTGGAACTGTGTCTCGCTTAGCACACTCAAGCTTCCAAATGAGATGTAGATCACAGACTCGCTGGACTGCCTATCCAACCAATCCAAACAGTCTCCTTCCTCTGCCCAAAATCCCGTTCTGATTTCCAATACGACTCCTGAGTTCTAACTTCGAAGGGCTGAGGGAATCAAGGGGCCTATTGGACAGACTGAACCTCTGTTATGGACCACACTACTGATGGAGGGGGCTTGAAGATGATGGAAGGAATTTCAGATGACCCAATCTCTTTCCCGCACTCCCTCCATGTAACGATTTACGATTTATGGAGTGGAAAAAGAACTCTTGTTGGGAGTCATTGAAACTAGGGGCCCATGGAAGATGTGCAGAGTAGAGAGGCGGCATGGAGGGGAGATATGTCAGCATTTTAAAGTCCTTTGGAATGCCTACAGAGGCCTCAATTAATAAATACAAAGTTGGCAATCAATTCATACACTATAATTGCAAGATTCATGAAACATAATAATCAAATGTATGCGTAGCGTTTGAGGGAATGATTTGGGATGATATAATGAATGGAATATTATAGAGTAATGCATAGGTAGCAGCAAGAGATGTCCAGAGAGCAGCCTTTGGAATGTGGTGGCGTTGAGAAATCTCTAGTGCTTATGATGCCATAACATCTACTACTAGGCAGACACTTGAATCATTATCCTCCTCTTTGATTTCCTGGATAAGGTTGTCAACAAACAGGACAATCACATTTTCTGTGACATCACAACGCTTGGAAATGTCAGTACAAGTATTAGTGGAAGGTAGGTCATCAGGGACGATCACTGAGCGGATCGCCATGATGTGGTTATTCAGAGTGGTCTTGTTAGTCTCTGCTATGCGAGAGTGGTTGTAATATGTATTCACAAAACTGATAAAGAATCTCTCATCCACAAGCTTCAAGGCCACCTAATTCATGGGATTTATGTGGCCTTGGATAGGAAAAGGAATGAGCACATCATGGTGTCTCTTGATGCATCTCATATCCATAATTACTCCCTTTCGTTAGGCCACGATCTTGCCTTTGCCTATGACACAACACTTTCTTTGCCCAGAATTTTCACAAAGTTTGAAGAAGGGAAGCCGTAGTAGTCCAGGTTTCTATGGTTAGAAAGCATAATAAAAATCATATTCATACTTTCTGTCTTTTGCACATATATCCTCTCGCGACGCACTCACAACACGTTAGAAAACTTTTGTCATTATTGGAATGAACGTGGCTGATGTGATTAAGAAATTATTATACAGTTCACAAGCTTCACTTTATTTTTAAAATTTAATTATGCTACCCTTTGAAAACTCATTTCAAAGCAGACAGGATGTATCTCAGTATCTACCATTCATCACAAGCAGCCATTTCAAAGAAAACCCAAAAAGGAAATATAATAATTTCATATAACTTTTGGGAAATACCAAAAATGGAATATGATAATTTCACGAACTTAGAGACAGTGAGTAAAATATATATCTAAGTGGTGTTACACAGACTCTAGTGCTTGTCCAAATCCGTTGTCTAAAGTATATCTAAGTGGTGTTGAGCGGTGGTTGTGTTATGCAATCATTTTGCAAGTCGTGTGGGACTAGTTTTACCTATTTTTTCGTCCAACTAGATGGCTAAGGATCAAATGTATTCAAATCCTATCAATCACATATAATAATATCTCGATCACATATAATAATATCTCGAGTCATTGTCAAATTGGGTTAAAATAGAGATTATAATAATATCGGGAGTCATTGTCAAATTGGGTTAAAATAGAGATTATATATCTTCAACTAGACTTAATAAACAAATAAATAGTCTTATTTGTTATAAGATAATTAAAATAAAAGAAACATTATTTGTTAATAAAATTTGTAACAAAGAATATTTATTTGTATATCATATACTCTAATAATATATATGTATCATAAAGGATAGGCCTCTTTCTATTAACTATTTGAATGTGTACATACAGTGATATGCCAACATTCTGATCATGTGATCCACTAAAGAAAGATATTGAATCCTTCTACAAATCAATTGTGGAAAATAAACACGATCGCCAATCACAACAAGTAAAGAAAGAAGCAAATCAAACCACAACGCAAATATTTTCTCGGGGAAAGCTTACTGCTCAAAACCCCTCTATCTTTTATTGTATATTCATCAAGGAATCATGAAACAATTACAATGCACTCTTCTCACAAGAGTCTCCTACAATCTGCTATGTCTCACACTGATCCAGACAAAATCAGGCCAGAACTTAGCCAATTCTCAACCCGCCTTCAACCTGCCTTTCTCACACAATTCATGAGGAATGCAATCCCTATTCTTTAGGAATTTCAACATTTCTCAGCTGTGCTAGTATCATGGTCAATCATGTCGTATTTTAACTGCATCTGGGCAGTTTGCTAATAATACAAATGATAGTCAACTTCCCTTTGACCTTTGTCTCAACTGGGTCTCCACTGGAACTGACATGCATGCAGCTATTAATAGTAAATCATCAGTTGCATGGCAGATCACTTCATGTGAATTAAATCTAATTTAATTCACTTTATCTCTCACTAGTGCGACAAACAGTTACAATTAGTTCAACTGATTTTAACTCACTTAATTAAGTTACTTGATTTCTCATTATTAGGAATTTGGCTTCTGTGATCCATAAATTGTATATAAAAATTTTCGGTGATAATCATATCAAAGAATATAATGCTGACGCATTTTGAACCGGCCAGTGTGGTTCATCATTAGGACAAGATGAGAAATATGATCAATGAGCCAGTTTAAATAGATAGAGGGAACACTCCAGCTAGCTGTTGTAAATAACGACTAGTTTGACTCAAATAAGAAAATTAAAATGAATTAATTAATAAATGTATATTTTATTATTATTATTATTTATTTATTTTAGTTTGACTAAAATAAAGAAACTAAAAAATTTAATGAATTGATAATAGTTACATATAATTTAATATATATTATTATTATTATTATTATTTTTAATATTAACGAAGGTTATATGTTATATAATTTACATGTTTATTTTCTTACTAATTAAGTAAATTTAATATTTTAAATCCTAATTTAATAGTTATTTCAATACATTGTATATAGTTATAAATACTATAATTAGAAAGACTAACGTAATTCTAATTTTAATAAAATTTTAAATAAAAGAGAAAATGGAGGGCAAGAAAAAAGGCCCATGAAAAAAAGGAAAAAATTAAATAATTTTATTAATTAAAAATATATATATAATAATAATCGTAATAATAAATAAATAAATAAGGAGATGGGGGCCGGGGGGGTGGGTGGTTTAAGAGGAGGAGACAAGACAAAAGGGAAAACAAGGTGGGAAGAAAAACAACAACTAAGAATGAAGGGAAGGAATCCAACATCTGCTAACACTCCACCCATCATCCCTGTTAATGTTAGCAGGTCTCTTTTCAATTTCTAAGGCTTTCCTTAACTTATGGTGGTGGAAATGGTCAATCCTCACGATCACATTAGCATCTTCAATGCAAATGTGATGTTTTGTCTTTTCAGCATGCTCTGCTAAGGTAGAGGAGCGTGATCTACCATGATTTAGGTCAGCGACATGTTCATAAATTCTTTTATTAATGGAATGACCAGCTTCACCGATGTAGGGCATCCCATATGAGCAAGGAATTAGGTAAACACCCTTACCATCCTTAGGGAAAACCGGGTCTTTAACCAATCTAAGTGAACTCCGAATGGTGCAGAGTGGCTTGAAGGCCGAGGAGATATTATGTCTCCTCAGGAACCTAGTGATTTTATTAGTAGTACCTTGGATAAATGAACTTAGGTGAATTCCAGATAACCGATCGCAAGGATATTTCTTATTCAAAGGTCCTTTTTCTGCTTTTTGAAAAGCTCTAATACATTGAAATTTGCTATAACCGTTCTTATTAAAAATGCTTAGGAGATGGGCTTTTTCTCCTTAAAGGTGGTGTTCATTGGAGACTCTAAAGGATCTCGTAGCTAGGGTGCTGAGAACACCTAGCTTCTAAACAGGAAAATGTTGAGAACCAACATGTAAATACTACTTAGTGTGTGTATTCTTTCTAAAAATTTGATGGGAGAAGGAACCTTCCTTATTTCTAGAAATAAGAACATCTAGAAAGGGCAAGCTTCCATACACTTCGAATTCCATAGTGAATTTGATGAATTTAGATTGATCATTAAGATGCTTGAGGAAAAGGTCCAATTTTTCTTTGCCATGGGGCCAGACAACACAAGTGTCATCAACAAACCTTTTCCAAAGCTTAGGATGAAAAAGGGAGGAGGAAAGGGCCCTAGATTCGAAATCTTCCATGAAAAGATTGGCCACAATGGGGGATGGGGGGAACCCATGGCCACACCACAAGTCTGCTCAAATATTTCACCCTTGAAACTAAAGAAGGTCGAGGTAATACAAATCCCAACGAGATGGGCAGTTGATCCAGATTTATGCAGGAACGCAACAGAATACAGATATAACCATAGACACAGAGATGCAGCGGAAATAATGCTTCATTTTATTAATATCAAATAACAGAAATATGCTTACAGGCATAATGGAAATAAAATAGCTAGGGTACTGGCAGCGTATCCCTGAGAAGAGATGTGGCGGCTACCAACCCCTGAACTATGTTACAATGCAGGCATGATAGAGATGTGGCGAGCTAGGGCACTGGTGGCGCTTATCTATGAGAAGAGATGTATCGGCTCCCAGCCCCCTGAATTGTATTACAATGCAGACATAATGGAGATGTGGCGAGCTAGGGCACTGGTAGCGCTTATCTCTGAGAAGAGATGCATCGGCTCCCAGCCCCCTGAACTGTATTACAATGCAGACATAATGGAGATGTGGCGAGCTAGGGCACTGGTAGCGTTTATCTCTGAGAAGAGATGTATCAGCTCCCAGCCCCTAAACTGTCTTACAATGAGGCTCGAGGGCCTATTTATTGTTGAGAAACAATGTAGAATCTGAAACGTCCAAAACCCTAACCGTAGGAGATGAAGCACCAAAACTGTGGGCCCTGTTTGGGTAAATTGGTGGTTCAACTTCCCAGGGACGTAACTTTGGCATCCGATCTCCGTTTAATGCGCTCAATAGCTTGTTAGAAAGATCTGTCTGAGGAGTACAAATTTTGAATGAGCAACATCGGTCCATGGACCCATGTTGCTCTTCGTTTTCCAAAAAAACGTCGTTTAGGGCCTCAAAACGGCTCTAGAAGTTTAAGACCCGAAAAATTGCTAAAAATAGTAAGTTGTGCCGAAACTTACAAACTGAAATAGCTGATGATGGGGGTTCAAATGGACTCGATGGGTGGCCACCAATATCCACTTGGATTATTAATGCCCCAAAACGGCTCCGGGTGTGCAGGACCCGAAAACCTGCTATAAATAGTAAGTTGTGTTGAAGCTAAAAAACTGAAAGAATTGATGCTGCAGGTCCAAATGTAATAGGTGGGAGGCCACCGATATCCACCTGGATCATTCCTCCCTCCTTAGGAAGCAATGGTCTCCATTGCGTTAAGTTCCTCCACGGGGGGGGAAAATTTTGCTGAACTTGGTGTTGGATTTGTCCAGGATGTCGCGGACCTGTTGGCAGACGTGCTGGATGTAGATGTGCCACCGGTGGGCAGCCATTGAAGGATCTGAAAAAAAAATTGTCCATCATTGCGTTCCTCTGTTTCTCGAGGGCATCCTCGAGCAAGATTTTGATAGGATCTCTTGCTCCCTCGTCTTTCTTTCCTTTCGCCATGGGGGGTCGTCGGGGTTGCAAGGTTGAACTCCTTATACCCTGGCCACGTTGGGAAAATGAAGAGAAAAACAGAGAAAGAGAAGACCCGCTTTGATACCACTGATTCGGATTTATGTAGGAACGCAACAGAATACAGATATAACCATAGACATAGAGATGCAGCGGAAATAATGCTTCATTTTATTAATATCAAATAACAGAAATATGCTTACAGGCATAATGGAAATAAAATAGCTAGGGTACTGGCAGCGTATCCCTGAGAAGAGATGTGGCGGCTACCAGCCCCTGAACTGTGTTACAATGCAGACATGATAGAGATGTGGCGAGCTAGGGCACTGGTGGCGCTTATCTATGAGAAGAGATGTATCGGCTCCCAGCCCCCTGAACTGTATTACAATGCAGACATAATGGAGATGTGGAGAGCTAGGGCATTGGTAGCGCTTATCTTTGAGAAGAGATGCATCGGCTCCCAGCCCCTGAACTGTATTACAATGCAGACATAATGGAGATGTGGCGAGCTAGGGCACTGGTAGCGCTTATCTCTGAGAAGATATGTATCAACTCCCAGCCCCCTGAACTGTCTTACAATGAGGCTCGAGGGCCTATTTATTGTTGAGAAACAATGTAGAATCCGAAACATCCAAAACCCTAACCGTAGGAGATGAAGCGCCAAAACTGTGGGCCCTGTTTGGGTAAATTGGTGGTTCAACTTCCCGGGGACGTAACTTTGGCATCCGATCTCCGTTTGACGCGCTCAATAGCTCGTTAGAAAGATCTGTCCGAGGAGTAAAAATTTTGAATGAGAAACATTGGTCCATGGACCCATGTTGCTCTCCGTTTTCCCAAAAAACGTCGTTTAGGGCCTCAAAACGGCTCCGGAGGTTTAAGACCCGAAAAATTGCTAAAAATAGTAAGTTGTGCCGAAACTTACAAACTGAAATAACTGATGATGGGTGTTCAAATGGACTCGATGGGTGGCCACCAATATCCACCTGGATTATTAATGCCCCAAAACGGCTCCGGGTGTGCAGGACCCGAAAACCTGCTATAAATAGTAAGTTGTGCTGAAGCTGAAAAACTGAAAGAATTGATGCCGCGGGTCCAAATGGAATAGGTGGGAGGCCACTGATATCCACTTGGATCAACAGTATCAGGATCCGTGACTTGATTAATGACATCGATAGCTTCATTAATGGGAATGCAAATGTATAATGAGACAACATCAAAAATTACCAACCTATCAACGGAATCCATTTTTATTCCTTTCAATTCTTTAGCAAATGAGGATGAGTCTTTGACAAAGGATTTGGTCCATCCCACAAGAGGTTTAAGTTTACTTGCTAAAAATTTAGCGAGAAGATAAGTTGGACCACCAATGGTGTTGACAATGGGGTGAAGGGGAGCTCCTTCCTTATGAATCTTTGGAAGACCATATATCCTAGGAGTGAGGGGGTTATTGTCAATGATATTTCTACTAAGGGAGCCAACAGAGCTACTAGATTTAATAGTAAGAGCAAGAGCTTTTGAAACTTTCTTAAGCGGATTTTTGTTCAACTTTCTGTAGCTCTTGCTATTATGAAGGTGATCTAACATCTTATTACGATAATACTCTCTGTTTAAGATAGTCGTGGCACCTCCATTATTTGCCTTAAGAATAACGATGTCTTGGTTACTGTTCAAGGATTTAAGAGCCTCAAACTCAGGTTTGCTAAGGTTGCTCTTATGGGGCTTAGATTTTCTGAGGATCATGGCACAATCTTCCCTAATGATGTATTTATAAGAATCAAGTAAATCTCTAATCCCGTACTCTATAGTACAGATAATGTATTGAATAGGGATCTTTCTAGGAGCTAGGGGAAAATTTAGACCCTTCTCCAGAAGACTGTAGACATGACGATCAAAGGAAAAGCTAGGGAGATAGATTAAAGAGGAATAAAGGAGAGGTAATAAAATCAAGATATCCCTTTGTACCAAGGAATTTGAATTCATTAAAATAATGCACTAACTGCAACTTAGCCTCAAAAACCACCCTCAATAGGAAATTCATGAGCTAACTAAGCCTATCAAACTTAGTTAACTATTACAAGTGTTTATGAGATAAGATTAAAATTTATTGTCCAATTTAATTAAGGGAAAATTAAATTAGACACACTTCCAAATTATTAAATGAATTGGCTTGCACACTAATGTATCATTAGGACCCATCACTACATGACCTGTGGTACCAAACTAGTGTGTGTGTTGTCATGTTGTTTCTAGATGCCAATTTCATTGTTCTTGTTGAAAATTTCAACATTCCCTCTCAAAAAGAAAGGAATCAATCTATCTCGATCCAGTACCTTGGAATTTCCTTGCATGTGCACATGCACCTCTTCCATGCGACATGCAACTCTTGCATGCGACATGCAACTCTTGAATGAAAAAAATTATCTAGTGTTGTTCGCACATGCAACTCTTTCATGCAACACTTCTCTAGTGGTTATCGGACATGCAACACTTCTCTAATGTTTCTCGCACATGCAACTTTTTCATGTAAAGATTCTCTAATGTTTCTCGCACATGCAACTTTTTCATGCAACACTTCTGAAGCTGAATATCCTCCAAACAACTGAATCAGTATAATGCATATGTCATCAGAGTCATCTGAATGCTGCTAGCTACTGCACATGTCTACTTGACTCTCTATGTTGTTAACATATGCATGCATGCACTCTGCATTGCTACCAACTTTGATCTGCAATTCAATATCTGAAACCTGTCACTATGATTTCTATCTTCTTGACATATGACTGCATCAATCTAACTGATCCTTCCTGCTACTGTTGTACTGTGGGCTCCTCATAGCCAGGTTCAATCCATGAGACACACCATCTCAATGAACCCTGCTTAATTTCTTCTTGGGATTAATTTTTCACATCACCCCACCTCACACCTAGAGGTATAGCTACATGTACTCCCTCTGCCCTTTTGGCTCAAAACTCCCCCCTCCTAGAGGTCTCTGCATGAGTGGTTTCTGCCACTCCATGATCCTCATCTTGTGTCTGCTCCACATCTTGAGGTTCATACTGAGGAACCAAGAGTTCCTCATCTGCATGCAAATCAAGCTCCCTCTCAAGGGATAATTGCATGTCTTTCTCACACTTCCACATGGTACGTCCCTTTCATGTGTCTATCTGCACAAGAGTACCCTTTGGAAGCCCCGTAGAAATCTGTTGCATGACCTTCAAAGCTCTGTGGTGTAGATGTCCCAATATCATGTGCCATAACTCACCCTCATCCTGGCTCACCACTTTGTCTGCCTTACCCATCAAGGATGTGCAGCCAACTACATCAAGTTTATAGAGATTCTTCACACGAATCTCAATCTTCTTGGCTTGTCCTGTAGCTTTGTGTTGAAGGAAAGATTTCCCTTCACAGAAAAGCACATCATAATCTCTATCCTAATGGCAGAAGTGTCCTCATACACGTAATTTTATTAATAATGGAAAATAAATTACATAAAAAGTTGGAGGAGTTTACAAACGTAAACTTCTACTAAATTTTCATTTAGGAGACTAACCTATTTATAAGCTCTATGTCCTAACTTATTTTAGTTATGGATCACTTGAAAAAACAACAAGTGTCCATTTACAATAAATGATCTTCTATCCAATCTACTAACTTTATTCCTATTTTAGAGCCTAAGATACGACTCTATTCTAGAGTCCTATCTTTGCTAACAATATTTTATTTCTAATTGTCTCTAATATTTATTAAATATTCTAATTTAATAAATATTTTTATTCTCTAATATTTATTAAATATTCTAATTTAATAAATATTTTATCCTAACTTTACATTAATATATTTGGATCATCTAACATTCCCCCCTATGATCCAAAGATACATTACAACATATACCAAGTTCATCTCTGAACTTAGTAAATTTTATTCTGCCAAGAGGTTTGGTGAAGATATCGGAGGTCTGATCTTCTGAAGGACAATAAATTGGCTTGATGACATCCTTTGCAATGAGTGATCTGATATGATGATACTTGGTGTCCACATGCTTTGTCTTTGAATGAAAAACTGGATTATTGGCAAGCTTTATTGCTGACTGATTGTCGATGAATAACGAAGTAGCTTTGACTGGAGGAATACCCAAGTCCTGTAAAAATCTACACAACCAAAAAATATCATATGTTGCTTCCCATGCTGATATGTATTCTGATTTTGCTGAAGAAGTGGTCATTGTATCTTGCTTCTTGCAACTCCAGAAAACTACAGCTGACCGCATGTTCATTAAATAACTTGAGGTTGATGCCCTATCATCAACACTGCCAGCGAATTCAGCATCTGAAAATCGACCAAGTACAAAAATTTTAGTCTTTCTATAAAGAAGACAAAAATATTTTTTTCCTTAGATATAATGAAGAACTCTTTTGGCTGCATTCCAGTGGTTGTCTTGTGGTTCCTACATAAATTGGGAAAGAATATTCACGGCACAAGAAATATTTGGTCGAGTAGTTGTCAGATAAATTAGACTGCCAATCAATTGTCGATAAGTAGTGCTATAGACCATTTCTCCCCTTCAAATTTTGAAAGTTTCAATTTTTTTTCCATAGGGGTAAGAACAGGCTTGCAATCCTACATTCCAAATCGTTGAATAATTTATGTTGCATACTTACTCTGAGAAATGAAGATATGATGTGGACGTTGGAGTACTTCAACTCCAAGATAATAGTGAAGTATCCCCAAATCTACAATCTTAAAACCTGCATGTAACTCCTTTTTCACCTGTGCAATATGATCATCACTGTTGCTAGCGATAATCAAATCATCTACATACATAACAAAAATCACCAGATTTTTACCTTGTTGGTGTACATACAAGGTATCATCAGATTCACTTCATTGAAAGCCAACTTTCCGAAGGTATTCATCCATTTTGGCATACCAAGCTTGGGGAGCTTTTTTTAATCCATATAAAGCCTTTATCAGTTTGCAGACTTTATGTTCCTATCCTTCAATTTGAAAACCTTGTGGTTGTGTTATGTACACTTCTTACTATAAATCTCCGTTGAGGAAAGAACTTTTTACATCCATCTGATGAACTTTCCATCCTTGTTGAGATGCTAAGGAAAGTGTGAGTTGAATGGTGTTCCATTTAGCTGTAGGAGCAAATGTTTCCTCATAATCTATCCATTCTTGTTGCGCAAAACCCTTAGAAACAAGTCTTTCTTTATACTTGTCGATATCACCATTTTGCTTGTAGTTAATTCGGTAAACCCATTTGCATCCGATGGGTTTAACATTCTGAGGAAAATAAAAAATTTCCAAGTGTTATTGTCTTGGACTGCTTGATATTCATCAACCATAACCTGTTTCCCTTATTTATGTTTTACTACTTCTTAATAAGTAGAATGTTCAGTAAAATAATTTTCTATCAAGGAAAAATTGCTTTCATTTCTTTGTGATCCCCTTGTTCCTATTTTATTTTGTTCACTACGCCTGACATCTTTCAAAATTTGAACTGCCCATTTTGGAAATTGATAAACCGCAGGTTCTGGGGGTAGAGATTCATGGTCAGAAGAAATACTACTGCTAGGAGAGTTGGATGAACTACTAGAAGACCCATATGGCATTGATGAACAAGATGGGCTGGATGAATCATTTCCAGATGAAGGAAACTCAAGTTCATAGCAATTTTTTGAATTTGGTTGACTTTGTAAATTTTCATTTCTTTTATCACTTTTTGTTTCTAAATTTTGAAGAAGACTTTCAACTTCTTCAGCACTCTTACTCTCATTTTCATTAAAAATCACATCTCTTCTTACAATAAATTTCCCATTCGAAAAAATTCGGTACCCTTTCTTCTCATCAGAATACTCGATCACTGTGCACTTCAAGCTTCGTGCATCAAGCTTAGTTAGTTTTTCCTTCGAAACTAAGGCATAACAGACTAATCCAAAAACTATGATATGTTTTACCCAAGGTTTGAAGCCAAACCATGCTTCATAAGGTGTGATTCTATCTAAAGAAGCAGTGGGATATCTGTTCGTTAAGTAGACAATGGTATGAATTGCTTTGGCCCAATATAAAGGACTTAACTTTTTGGAAGTTAACATAGATCGCGCCATTCCTAACAAGGTACAATTCCTTCTTTCTACTACTCCATTTTGCTGCGGAGTGTAGACATTAGTAAGATGTCGTTTTATGCCATTATCCATGCAATACATTTTTAATTCATGTTTGAAGTGAATTCTCCACCAATGTCAGCTCTAAGAGTGCCAATATTCTTCTTTACTTCATTTTCAATAAGCTAACGAAAAGTTTTGAACTTTTCAAATGCTTTTGACTTTTGCTTCAAGAAATATACCCAAGTCATCCTGCTAAAATCATCAACAAAGAGTAAGAAATATCTGCAACCTCCGAGCGAAGTTGGTAAGGGTCCAAAAATGTCACTTTGAACCAACTGCAATTGCCTCTTGCGTGCCATGAAATTGTAGGAAAAGTCTCTTGATGTTGTTTTCCAAAAATGCAAGATTCGCACTTTGAATTTCCCCTTTTGAATGTTGGAAGTCCCTTAACCACTCCCTACTTTTTTAACTGAGAGAGACTTTCAAAGTTGAGATGGCCATATCTTACATGCCACAATCTGATTGGTGAAAGTCTGTACTTGTTGCTCCTGCAAAGTCAAAATTTCTTGGAATAAATGTCCCCTTCATCCTTAACAGTTTTCCATCTTCATAACCTGTCATTACTGTTTTCATGTTTTGTTTGACTAAGTTGATTTTAACTAAGCCATCTTCCATAGTCACCATATGTCCTACCCGTCGAATCGTGACTAGATATAACAATTTTTTCTTGAATGTTGGGACATACCATACATTTGAAATCATTCTTTCTCCAATGCCTGGTAAAAAAAATTTAACTACACCTTTTCCTGAAGGAGTATGTTTTGTTTTATCAGCAAGATAGATTGAATTCCGATGGCATTCTTTGAAATTCCAAAAGAAATCTCGTTGAAAATTCATGTGTTGAGTTGCTCCTGTATCCAGAATCCATCCATCTTCATAATCACTTCTAAGAAAGCTTGAAACCTGGAAAGCTGTTGATTCTGTGTTGGTGAAAACATATTCATAACTATCAGGATCATCTTCATCATTTGCAAATTGTGTAGAGTTTGGATGAAACTTGGGAATCTTCTCAATAGAATTTCTACAATCTTCCGCATAATGGCCAACTTTGTTACATCTCCTGCAAACAATTTGACTAAAATCGCTGCCTCTGCCTTGAGACTGTCCTCTGCCTTGATACTGTCCTCGTCCTCTGCTTTGGCCTCTATTTTGAGTTTGTTCTCTGCCTGGACTTAGTCCTCTGCCTTGATGATATCATCTGTTTTGATTGTTGCCTCTTGCTTGAAAATTTCTCCTTCTTGAGTTGTAGCCTCTGTTGAAATTGTTTCCTCTGCTTTCACTGCATCCACGACCTTGGGCTGCTTGATTTCGATTGAAATTTCCTCTTCCTCGATTTATTGAACTATCAGCTGAGGAGTTACTTGAGCTGGCTTTGGTGAAGAAGACATCTTCTCCAATCTATTTCTTCTTCCCAAAGGTTTTATCATGTTGAGCTAACATGTCACTCAATTCATCAAACATTATCTTCTCTAAATTTCGAGTGACTTGCAAAGTTTCCAAAAAATGTGTATATGATGATGGAAATCCAACAATTAAAATTGTGGTCAAGAAGCTTTCATCAACAGCTTGAAAACCAATATTTATTATTTCTTGCTTGATATTTTTAAGTTGTGAAATATACTCAAGGACATCAGCACCTTCAGTTAATTTCTCTTGAAGTAATTTTAATTAAAGATCAAACTTCTTTGATTCAGGTCGTGTATCAAAGAGATCTTTGAATGTACGTAAAGTAGTCCATGCATCTGAGGAATTTTCAATATGTATGTACATTTCATTATTAACTGAAGCTTTTATAAGAGCTAATGCTTTGCCATCTTTTTCTTCCCATTTTGAAAGTGAAGTTGCATCTGTTGGTTTATTTGGCTTAATGTTTCCATCACAAATTTCATGCCACAATTCATTAATATATATGAGAGTGATTTCAATTAGACGTTTCCATGTATTATAAGATTTCACTCCTTCTAGCTTATCAGGTTTAGAGAAAAAATTAATTAACTTCAACATTGTAGTGTTGAAGCAGTGCACCAAAAGAATCAAGCACAAAAAATGAGCAACTTGTCACACGAAACATGCCATGCCAAAATTGACACACGCCATGCAAAAAATGTTCTATCGGGGCTTGGCCTTGACCCTCGTATAGTTTTTCAAAAAAGGAGAAAAATGACTGAGCTTTGCACTTGGCTCTAGTCAATTTCTCGTTGAGTGTTTACAATGAAATCTTTGCAAAATTTGACAATGCCTTTACAAACCTCCTTAAAAAAAAATCTACCCCCCCTGAAAGAAAAAAAGTACTTTGAGTTACAAAATCACTCTTATATCTCCTAATAAAATCTCCTTATTACTCCAAAAAAAAATGACATAATTTCAATTTTCTCCCTTATAACTCCAATTACAAAAAAAAATCTCCCTTACGCAAGCATCTTACCATGCTGTAGGAAAATTAAATAATCCCACAATTTCAATATAAATGTAGTAACTACACAACTTCTGAAAAGAGTGAGCTTATGTCCTTCATAAAAAATGTAATTTTTTTTGTACTAGATGGCAATTCTACAAGCTCCTCCTTAAGATTTTTTTTTTTTTTTTTTTAATTACATACACTTCAATACACAATGCTTAAGATTTCATAAATTAGTTTACAAGCATATATTAAATAAATGCATGAATTTTGGTTCTCAAACCCAGTGCAAAAAATGGATATTCTAAGATGTATAGGCTGGGATCTAAATCCTTGAATTTTGATTGATATCACAAACTTAACAGTGTGGATAGTATACTGGTGCAAGTATTCGAATCATGCAAAAGGCATTGTTTAAACAAATGCGTTGCTTACCACACAAAACATAGCATTAAATTCACAAACGTTGCCAAGACTCCTCATTGCGGTAGTAGTCCATTCAGTCCGTGGCTCCTATGGTGCTTTGTGGCTATCACCTCCACGGTGTTTGTGTTTACCAAAGCGATCACCATAGATTTTAATTCTGCCTTTCAAAAAAAAATGCGATTTCATTTGTTCTGCATTATCAACCTCATGCATCGCAGATGGAATGAGTGACTGTCACTTGACTGGTTAGTTCCATTCAACTCTGCAAGTGTACACCTCAAACCCACTCTCTGCATTTACCTGTCTCTCCGTCTAGAGATCAAGTCCTACATTGGTTGGAGCGACTGCTACAATTGTCATAAAGACTGCTTTTGCGTTCACCATTTCTCAACTTTGTTTCAACGGTTGAGTGCCATAGATATGCGATGAGTGCTAGTTAATTTCGGCACTAGTGGTAAAGCTCCCAACGAGCTCTAAAGCTCTGGTTTGATACACTTGAAAATCTCCATGTTGGTTAGCTTCAGTGCTAACGGTAACACCTTCAATGAAAATCTTATTCAATGGGAAGAAAAACTGTAGGAAGATCTCAACAAGAAGCTCGCAAAAAATTGAATTTTAAAAACAAACTGAATCTTAAATAAAAAAAATCGATTTTCAGATTATAACCAATAAATTTCTTTTCCTTAAATCATTGACATTACTGGTGGCTATGATACCACATTAATGGCAGAAGTGTCCTCAGACACATAATTTTATTAATAATGGAAAATAAATTACATAAAAAGTTGCAGGAGTTTACAAACGTAAACTTATACTAAATTTTCATATAGGAGAATAACCTATTTATAGGCTCTATGTCCTAACTTATTTTAGTTATGGATCACTTGAAAAAAAAACAAGTGTCCATTTACAATAAATTATCTTCTATCCAATCTACTAACTTTATTCCTATTTTAGATCCTAAGATACAACTCTATTCTAGAGTCCTATCTTTGCTAACAATATTCTATTTCTAATTGTCTCTAATATTTATTAAGTATTCTAATTTAATAAATATTTATATTCTCTAATATTTATTAAATATTCTAATTTAATAAATATTTTATCCTAAATTTATATTAATATATTTGGATCATCTAACATATCCTCCAACATTGCAACTGAAACTAAATTCTTTTTCAAGCCTGGTACATGCATTACATCTTTTAATAATAAGGGTTTACCTGATTTTCTATGGAAGGTGACTGTACCAATCTTGGCAGCACTGTACTACCCGTCATCACCCATTTCGATATGCATTTGGAGGTCCTTCTCCTCCAAGCTACTGAAAAGTTCTTTATCTCTCGTCACGTGGAAAGATGCAACACTAAACAACTACCACACTGATCCCATTGCACTTGACACCATGCATGTAATGAGTGAGAAGTCCAACTCAAATTGCGAGGCCAAAAACTCACAAGCTACAGATCCTGAAGCCTTCTTTTTATTCTTCTTTTGTGAACAATTAGTGGCATAATGTCCATGCTTGTGACAGTGAAAACATTTCGCTCTAGACTTGTCACGCTCCTTGCCTTCTTCTCTGGTCTAATATTTGGTATAGGATTTCTTTCCCTTCCCCTTCTTCACCTTACTAGCCAAGGCACAATTTTCTTCATCATATATTTTAGATGAAGATCCGTCCTTGGTATTCTACCTGAATTCTTCTTGCATCAATCTGGCAGCTTCTCCCTCCCATTGAAAAAGTCCTGATAAATATGCCAACTCTTGGGAAGGCCTAGAAGTGCTAGGCTCATCATTTCATCATCTGCAACAGTAATTTCGATGCTCCCAAGCTCATATCGACATTGGAAAAAATTTCTTAAATATTTGGGAATAGTGTCGCCTTTCTCCATTTTTATTTTCCTGAGCTTGTCCTTCAGTGCCAATTTTCTATGAACACTACTACTTTGAAACAAATCTGTCAAAGCCTTCCACATTGCATATGGAGTTGCTTTTCCATGGACACTTGAGACAATGTGGTCTCATACTCTCTCCAATAAGATCCTCCTCAAGCTTGCTACCTTCTTTTTCCAAGGATCGAGAAGATCGACGTCTGCTGCTGCAGGCTTGGGAATATCAATCTCAATGAATTCTTTAAACTCATTGTCCTCTAGCACTGCCTCCACTCTGTCTTTCCACACAATATAATTAGAGTTTCCCTCGAGGGCATACTCCAATCTCAAACCATTGAAAGACATATTGACCCATTGTCGCACCAAAGAATACTTCTGCAAATTCGAATGCTATTTAGTCACAAACTCAATTTCTTCTCCAATATAGTGATTTTTTGCGCTCTGATACTGTTGGAGCAGGGTCCCCTAAAGCGATGAATTTTTTCCATTTTTGTATATTTTTGGTATTATTTAGTCTAACGTAGGGGTTTTGGGTTGGGTCGAAGCCCCAAATGCATTGTAATGGGTCAAGGGTAGACCAAGAGTCTGCAAACCATGGTTTGTGGACCATTGGATGCATAGGCTAAATCAATATAAGTAGATGAACGTTTTGAGTCTTGAGGTAGGAAATAATCGAGATTGATGCTAAGCATGAATTGTTAGATTTGTTGTCCGGTTGTTTGGGTAAGGACTCCTGCTGGCTGTATAAGCGGAGATCCTTAGTCCTACTGTGTGCGGACCCTGTCGGCTATGTGCACAGGCGGTATTTTGGGATTGTAAGTGGATATTCATATTAGTATATATGTGAAGTACTGTTAAACATTTGATCTTATCTGGATTTTTTTGGTTATGATTGATGCGAACCTGAGCTATATGATTAAGTTGTGAAAGTGGTTGTTTAATTGCTGCGAACTGTGAAAGTATTTATGTTTCTGGTATATGTATCTATGATCTGTTAATTGTTGCGATTATAGTGTTCTATTCTAATAATTGGTATTATGCATGTGGATGCAAAGGTATTCACAAGATATGTGTATGAGAATAGCTCTGTTATACTGTGGATTATATTGTCAATAAGCCTGCGAATAGATTTGTTTAGTGTGAACTCGATAGGATGGGAACGCAGACATGCTTGACTTACCTACTCTCTCTCTTAGGGTGTGGAAACCTGGTTCCAACACCCTCCCATAATGCTTTGGGTGAGGCTTTGGCCTGCGCAAGCAGGTCACTGCCGAAAGGGCCAGTAGTATAAGGATTTTTTGGCAAACCTTAAACTCCAAACCTAGGTCAGGGCCCCTCGAGCCAAAAAATGGTTCCATTGCTGGGACTAGGGGCATTTTGAGAGAGGGATTAGGTAATGCCAAGAACACATTGGAGACCTGAGAAGAAAGAGATCAACGAGTGGTTTGAAAATCAAGTTCAGGAATTCGCAGTGAAATAGAATCGCAGTGCAAAGTTGACTGCAGAGAAGTTGAATAATAAGTACATTTTCACGGAGATCTACGGAATTTTCTTCATGAAATTCGCAACCGAGATCCAGGAGTGGCTGGCCAAGCTCATAGATTTCGAGACATGTTGGAAGGATGAGCGGATCACGCAGTGGACTCTAGATCGGATCTAGCAATTAGAAAAAAATGATAATACCATGACGTGTATGGTAGATCACTGGGTAGATAGTGTGCTGGGAGGATTTGTGATGGAATTTGTAATTAACCAATTTGTGTCCTATTCTGAGGTAGAATGAAGGTTCTTCAAGGGCTTATGGGATAATTTTATGAAAACTCAGCTATTGCTGATTAAGATATTATTGGGCTAAAAGAGCATTTTGTGCAGCCATACAGAGTGAATGAGCTCCGATCAAATTGAGGGTACAATGCGTAGTGGAAAGTACTAAAAAACTAACCAAGAAGGAGACAGATTTGTCTATAGTCCAGTAAGGGATTCATCTGCGTAAAAACCTCCAACTACACCACTGTCGAGCCAGCACAGGGGTAAGAACTCACCCGTACCTCCTCCCCCACTAGAAGACGAGATGGCCTCACACATGAAGCTACCTACCTTCAAGGGTGTAGGGGATGAAGACATGGATCAGTTCTGGTTTGTTGTAGGATCGGTATGGAATAAGCAGAACGTGGCCAACGATGCTGTGAAAAGGGAGAAACTATCACTTGCCTTTGAAGGAATAGCCTTGGACTAGTATATGAAATACATAGCTCAACATGTGAATGCAACCATTGAAGAGATTAAGAATGCCTTGAAACAATAGTTCAAGAAGCCTTAGTCCTACTCTTAGATAGTGAACGATTTGAAGGATTTCAAGCAAGGACCATCAGAGTCTGTATGTGAAGCTGAACAACAGTTAAAGACAGTGATTAGAGAAGGAAGATTTTTGTATGACAACAGGCAACACATGGAGTGGTTAATTGCTATGTTGTTACCCCACCTGCGCATGCCAATGGGTCATCAAGCCATTAAATCACAGGAAAAGGCCTTGGAGATTGCGATGAAGCTAAAATTTGTGCCAAGAGATGATACCCAATTAGGAGTACAAAAAATGCAAGGACAGCTAGAGGCAATGCACATGGAGATCCAGTATCTGCGGTTTGATGATAGACCAATGAAACATATATAGGGTACAGTCGGATCCTTACCAAGGTCCCCCTCAGGCAAAGGTGGCTCCCCAGCTAGGGGTAGGGGAGGGGGCTGAGGTGGAAGCGCAGGTAGGGGAAGAGGACAACTGATCTGCTATAACTGCAGAGAGGTAGGCCACTTTGCAAGGGAATGCAAGAAACCAACAAGGAAATCCTATAGATACTGCATACAACTGGACCATGTGATTGAAGACTGCCCAATTCTGATAGCCAAAATGCAGGAAAAGCAGCAGACACCTGCGCAGAATGTGAAAAAGGTTAATGCATAACCTCGAGATGAAGGACCAAGCATTAATTTCATAACACGCAGTGGCATGGCTACTGGGGGGGCTGATGAGAAAGCTATGGCGAAGCCTCTGATGCAGAAAGTAGTCACCAAACAGGAAGGGTTAGACCTACAAAAGGAAAAGGAAACCTTTGTTGCAACTCGACAAGACTTTGCTCAGGATGAGGCATCTGCTTCTCCGAAACCCGCAAACAGTAGAGCTGAGGATGAGGTCAAATCATTCTTGCATGCGTGTATGAAGCTGCTGCGCAACCAACGGGCCGTAGAAAACCTCCAAGCCCTAATAGACAACTGTGTAGAATGAACTAACCATTAGGGGAATTTTGAGGTCTAAAATGGGCCTCCTAAGGAAATAATAAAATAATAGCTAAACCAATAAAATATTATTTATGAATTTGCAATTCACTTTTTTCACCACAATCCATATAACCATAGTTAAATTCAATTTAAAAGTTGTACCAAAATAAAATTAATAAAAAAAAATGTATTGATGTGACTATAAATAAGAATGAGTTTTTCAAGAAAAAAACATTATCATTGAACAACTAATGCATTTGTCCTTTGTACTTAGATAAATTAAAATAAAAAATAAATATAAATTTATAAATTCTTAATTATATTATATGCTATTAAATTTATATTATTTAAGTTGTATAATAACATGTAATTAATATATTATACAAAAATAATATAATATAATATAATAAATTTATAGGGATATGCATTGTTTCTTTCAAGAAATATGAAATGCCAATAATATATTTTTATTTAAAAAGTGTGAATTGAAATTTATTATAAGTACTTTACTTTGACTTTAAAAGTACTTAGAGCACTACCATGGTTAACCATGAGTTTTTATCCACCATTGAGAATGTGACAAGTAAGTACCTTTAACTCAAGCAATGTCACCTCAACTATTAGGGATGATGTCATCCCCTAAAATGTTATTGGTTCTCATAAAGTGAATTTTGATTGTACATTTTCCTTAGGAGGCCCATTTTAGACCTCAAAATTCCCCTAATGCCACCCCTGGAAGTTAAGGATGTGCACCAGCTGTACAAACATAAGAAGCGCACTGGTAGGGAAATGCGGCTTACGACGCAAATTGGTGATTATGAAATGGATCAGGCTATTTTGGACCTGGGATCAGATGCGAACATACTACCCAAGAAAACTTGGTAGCGAATGGGGGAACCTAAGTTGGAATGGTCCACTATCCAGTTGCGCATGGCCAACCAACAAAAGATCATACCATTGAGGAGGCTGTCAAAAATTATGGTAGATATCGCAAGAATTAAGTTCTAGGTGGATTTTGAGGTCATTCTGATTGTAGAAGATGCAAACCCCTATCCTGTGCTCCTAGGACTGGACTGGGCCATAGATATGGGTGTCATTATCAACTTAAAGAAGAGAAGCATGGTGTTTGAAAAGGAAGGTACGCGGGTAGTAGTACCATTGGACATGGAGGAAGTAGAACGCTATACAGAACCTGTGTGCAAAGAAGAGGACGTGGATCACATCTATAAGTTAAGTGCGTGAGATGAAGATTGGAACAATCCCATAGCCGATGGAGTACTTTTCTGGGAGAAGGATAGCGAATGTTTTTCTGACTCTAACGGAGAAATGGAAAATTGGCAGAACCAATTACATGATGTATCTGCTTTGCGATGCCTTAGGATCACATGGGACTTTCAATGCATCTCCTTTGAGGTAAGATAACTGCCCTACTTTGATGGTTCTAGTAGTATTAAGGAGTTTCTGTGAGCATTTGAAGCTAAGTTTCCAAGAGAGAGAAGGCTATGAGCCCTTTATCTAGCCATGCGCGCAACACCTGCGTGGTGGTGGGACACGCATAAGGGGGAATTCCAGGATTGGGAGGAATGTTTGGATATGATGATCTTGTGATTTGAGCCTTTGGTTAACGTGCGCGTCAAGTTGTTCCTTGGACCGGGGGATTCGTGCGAACATCTGTTCACTTGGATGGAGAAATGGTGGGACCGAACTACAGAAGATTGGGTCCACTTGTTTATTCATGCTATGGGACCAATTACCACTGCATGGTACTTATATGTGGAGCTACATCAATGCACCCACCACTGGGAAACCTTAAAGGATGAATTTATGGGGACATTTGGATTAACAGGAGGAATGGAGGTGCTTGAAGAATCTCTACAGGATATATATACCTTTGTATTTGGTGAATCCAGTCCCTACAGAGCATTGGAACAAAGATGCAGGATATTGTGAATTGCCGCAATATCACCATAGAAGAATGTGATGAAGATCCACACAATGTCTCTATCCCAAATTCAGAAGGGGAGTGCGCAGTTGCAGGACTTACACACAATGAATGTTACCAAGCCTCTGAAGCTATGAGAAGTTAACATTGGCACGGAAGATCAACCCAAGTTGGATAAAATTAGGGATTATTGGGATGATGAGATAGTAGGCAAGGTTACGGAACTACTCACAGAATATCAAGAATTATTCCCAACAAATTTTTCTGAGCTTATGGGGATCACAAGGGACATAGGCGTTATGCGCATCACACTGAAACTAGATGCGCGCCTTGTGAATTAGTGCCCTTATCGGCTAAATCCTAAGTATAAGTAGAAGGTTAGGGAAGAAATTGAAAAAATTGTCAATGCAAGTATCATCGAACTGGTCAAATAGTCGGAGTGGGTGAGTCCCATGGTGGTTCAGGAAAAGAAGACGAAGGGGGAAATCCACATCTGCGTGGACTTGTGCAAGTTGAATGATGCCTGCGTACATGATCCTTTTCTAACACCGTTCTTAGATGAGATCCTAGATAGCATAGGAGGCCAAGAAGCGTACTCATTCACTGATGGGTTCTCAAGATACCATCAGATCAGAATCGCACCTGAAGATCGCAACAAAACTACGTTTGATACTGAATGGGGATCCTTTCAGTATACGGTCATTCCGTTTGAACTCAAAAATTCCCCTGCCATCTTCTCGAGAGTAGTATTCGTAGTGTTCAAAGAGTTCATCCATAAATTTTTGGAGGTGTACATTGATTATTGGACTGTCTTCGACTTAGTAAAGACGCACGTTTTGAACCTGTGCATGATGTTGGATGCATGTCGGAAGCACCAGATTTCCCTGAATATCAAAAAGTGTATTTTCTGCATACCCTTCGGAATCTTGCTTGGACATATAGTTTGCCGACAAGGGTTGATGGTTGACCCTGCGAAAGTTGTAGTTATCATCAATCTGGCAGTACCTACGACTGAGAAACAACTGCGTTTGATCCTCGGACATATGGGCTACTACAGAAAGTTCATTCAGGGATACGCGCTGATCATAGTACCTCTAGAAAATCTTCTTAAGAAGGATGTGTCATATTTTTTGGATGACGAGTGTCAAAAGAGCTTCGAGCTACTCAAAGGAAAGATGCTCTCTGTGCTTATCCTTATTTTTCCTGATTGGACAAATATATTTCATGTTCACGTTTATGTTACCGGAATTGCCCTGGGAGCGGACCTTACGTAGCCTAGAGATGGAGACATTGATCACTCAGTTGCATTTGCTAGTCGAAAAATCTCTAGTGCGGAGCGCAAATATGCCACCATAGAGCAGGAAGGATTGGCCTTGGTCTATGCATTACAAAAGTATCGGTACTATCTATTAGGCAGACACTTCAAAATATTTACAGATCATCCAGCTTTGAAATACCTGGTGAATATCTTGTGTTGGGGGGGGGAATCTGCTGATGGCTTCTTCTGTTCTAGGAATATGAATTTGAAATCATTTTCAAACCAGGGAAGTTGAATGCTGGTCCAGATCACTTGTCCTGAATTGAGAGTGGCGAGAAACCAAACAACCTGGAAGAAGGACACACAACTATTCACTATTAAGGTAGTTGATGGGCACTTCGCTGACATCATTCAGTTTCTGACTACAGGCTTGGCACATGTGGAGTATTTGGTGCAACAGAGGGAGTTGGTAGCCTGCGCTGCAGATTTTACCATCATCGTAGGACATCTGTATAAGATGGGAGAAGATGAAGTGCTGTGTAGGTATGTCTTGGAGCATGAACGACATGATATCTTGGCAGAAGCCCACGATGGGGTAGCATGAGGTCACTACGGAGGGAAAGCAATGTCACAAAAGATCTTGAGAGTAAGATTATGGTGGCCCACCCTGCATAGTGACTCTCATGACTATTGTAAGGCCTGTGATACATGCCAACGAACCGGAAGGCCATCCTGAAGAGATGAAATGCATCTTCACTGCAATTTTCCCTATAGGCTTTTGAAAAATGGGCTATCTATTTTGTGGGACCTATCAACCCTCTCGGAAAGATGATAGGTGCGTGTTACATTATCACTGCCACTGACTATGTAACCAAGTGGGTCGAAGCACAAGCGATGAAGAATTTCACCGTCGATACCATTGCGCATTTCATCTTTGAGCAGATTCTAACCAGATTCGGATGTCTAAAAATCCTGATGAGTGATAGATGTACGCACTTTTTCAATGAAACAATACAGGCCTTGACAGAAGAATTCCGGATCCATCACTCGAAAATCACTCCATATAATCCTCAGGCGAACAGAGCGGTTGAAGCATTCAATAAAATCTTGGAGAAAACAGTAACTAAGGTCTATAACGCCGATCACAGTGACTGGGATGTGCACATTCCATCTGTTCTATGGGATTACCGAACCACCTGTAAGAAGTTGACAAGGAAAACACCGTTTAGGATGGTCTATGGTGAGGATGCCATTATGCCCATGGAATATATTTTTCCTAGCATGTGCATTGCAACCTTCACAAATATGGTAGAGCCTGATATCATGGAGGAGCGATTAACGCATCTTGTGGATTTGGAGGAAGACTGTTTCATTGCTAACTTCTGTCAGCAGGTTCAGAAGGCACGCGATAAGGCATGGCATGATCGAAATATTCATCAAAATACCTTTGCGGAGGATGAATTAGTCCTGCTACATGATAGCTAGTTTGTGAAACACCCAGGAAGGTTCCGACAGCACTAGCTTGGGCCCTATACAGTTAAGGAAATCACAGAGGGCAGAGATGTGCGGTTAGCTACCCTACGCAGTGATATGCTACCTGGCTATATCAATGGTAGTTGGCTCAAGCCATATCGAATCAAATGAATTTATGGCCAGAGTAGCTGTATGAAGTGGGGTATACCCACCAAGGAAGGTAAGCCCAACAATTATCATGCTATGCTCAAAAGGCAGCCGCAGGATTGGAAACCTGGAGGGCTGCGTCAGAGGCATAGAAATAAACTCAGAACGTAGCAAGTGTGTTGGCCGCACAAGTGTACAATGAGCGTACAAGAGGTGCGCTGGGAGCACAAAAGGTACGCTAAAAGTGCAGGGTTGCGCTGGGAGCGCACGAGGGGTGTGAAAACTAGCCATTGAAACAGTCAAATCAGGTAAAAAGAAAAAGCTTCCGTTGGAAGGAGCGACCGATCGGCAATTAATGAAGTTATTTTGGAAGATTTTTTACCATTTACATGATGGTAAGTTCCAAGTGAATTTTACCCAACCGTTGGTCAATCACAAAACTATAAAAGGAGCAGGATAGATCAGACAAGGGTTCTATATCTCTTGAATAGCTTGTACTTGGCGTGTTTGTCCTTGACGAAATTATGCTGTAAGAATTTATGTGCCTATAGCATCCCTTTCATGTCTAAGCAACCTACTCCCTATGATAGTAGCCACCTAGGGTTGGGATTCATTTTTCATGCCAGAATGACAACCACTAATCCTACTGAACCCTTAGAACCAGTGACCTCGGTGGAGCAAGAAAATGAGGAAGTGGTGGAGGTTGAGTCCGAGGTCAAAGAGGTCCTCTCCACGCTGAGCCCAACCATGAGGAAAGGAAAGGAAAAATCCCAAGGATTAGGAAAACCTATGAAATGGGTTGGGGTGAAGCCCCATACTTCCCCAAGGAATACAAAATCTCTGCGAGCAATGCCCCAGGCGTGTGTTACTCGGGAAGAGCCCCAAGCCTTGGAACCAATCAATTGGTTGCCCCCATTTGTTCGAACTCACAGACCCTTTACATGCATGCTGAAGAACCTCGATGGTCTGATCACCTACCTGCAGATGGCACTGACCCTGGGAGAGGTCCCCGTCATTGGTGAACTGTTTGGGAGGCTACATGAATTAAAGTTTGACGAACATAACCTGGCTAGTTTGGAGGCTTTCCCTAAGTTAGCCCTTGAATTATATCTTGAAAGAATATAGGATAACGATGGAATAAAAATTATCCTCGTGAGATGGGTACGTGGAGTGGTAGGGTCCGGGATCTTAAACCTGCTCCAGATGCCACATTTTGGCCACTAGAATATCACAGACCGTCTAATGTGTTATTTTCTCACCTTGGTCCATGATGGTTTTCTATGGATGTAGGATCGAATCCCTATCGACGTTGCGCTCATTCATCGAATCACTGGTCTTCCCATGGAAGGGCTGAACCCTCTACTGCGTATTGGGAAAAAGTATGAGGGAGAAACTGCTGAATATGTGAGACAGAAATACCATGTGGAACGGAACTCACGGAGCGTCATGATCCAATCCATCAACGACCATACTACATAGTTGGGTACCCTCCTATTGGCATGTAAGATGATGTGAAAATGCCAGGTGGCCCCCATCCCCGCATACGTAATTCAGTTAGCAGGCCGGTGTGAGAAAGGGGTCTACCTCAATTGGTCCCAATATTTTTGCAATGAGTTTTTGGCCAATGTATGCGAATCCCAGGAGCAGGGACGGGCATTTTGCTATTCCTGACTGCTATTTCTTATCGCATTGATAGCCTGGGAAGCACCTGAGGAATCGGTCCTCCCGGAGCTCACCCTTGACATGTGCGAGGGGGCCCGATATGAAAACTTATGGGATTATAAGGATGCACAATATATCAAGGACAACCAAGTCTTCTGGGTCCTATTCCTGAGTAGCTTGGCAGCAACCATCAATTCCCAACCATGGTTGTCCCCAGCAGTCTATGACAAGTACAAGAGCATCGCGACATTCCAGGTCACCATGCACAATGTTGAAATTAGAGCACGCAAGGATAAACCTCGGGTCTCACTCCCATATATGGTTGCGGATGAGGATATTGATCGTGTAATCGCCACATGGCCTCCGCAGTGGAAGCTTGGGTTCAAATCGGGTGTGGTAGGCACCGCAGGAGAAAGTGATATGAAAATCACCCCCACCACGACCAAAGAAATTGGTGGCTCAAGCGAAGGCCTGGAAAAAGCAGGAAGTGTTGGCTCACATAAGGAAGCGCAGTCGAAACCAACCATTACGAAGGATGCACAGCAGAAACAAGCCACCGAGAAGGACACCGAAGCAAAGACTCAGCTAGATTTTCCGCTAGACCTGGGTACAGACGGAATGGATGCGGGAGGAACTGCCTCCCCCCGAGGCACGAAGTGCACAAGTGAGCCTGTCAAAGGGCCATAAAATAAGCAGCGTTGTCATCGCATAGAACGTGATGAGACGGTTACCCAGACCGAAGGGGAGCTTGATAAAATTTCTAACGCGGTCACTTTGGCCACAGACGAGAGATGGATAGTCCTAGAAGAATAGCAGAAAGATGTGATCGACACTCTTTAGGCTGAGCTCCGTGCTCTGCAGTTGAAGACAGACACACTATAGACTAGTGTGATTTAGGTATGAACACCCTCGGCAACCAACAATGCAACACTAGTTACAGCAAAAAGACACCTCTGTTCCTTACCTGGCACAACCCTTGTGATCAGTCCACCTGACCTGGGAATGCGAGTCAAGGCTAGTGCAGAAGTACAGCTGGATTTAGCAAGGCTGCCACACAAGGCATTACAGGTTCTCCACACCTCCTTGCTTCAGGAAATTCACCATCAGGACCAACAAGTGCACCAACAGCTTGGTGTGGATGAGCAGACAATTACGAAAAATAATGTTGAAGTGTCCCTCACCACTGCATAGCAAACAGAGCTGGAACACTTAATTCATAGACTACGCGGATGTTACAGAAGAAATCCTAGCCACAGCTACCCTCAGGCTAAGATTGAGGGGTTCTTTGTAGCATTAAAGGCCTCTAGGATGAAGATTTAGGTGGTTAAAACAAAAATGGAACAACAGATCATAGATTTGCAGGCTAAGTTGAAGCCAGAGACACCATCGGAGGTATAGGCCCAATGAGCTATGCTGGTTACCGCAGCTACAAATGTGATTACTGGACAGATCAATCAGGGCGCCCAATTACTGGAAACAACCATGGAGCTATGGACCAAGGTCCAGCATGACTCGATCTTGCAAGAAATCAACTAGAACATGCGGCAGAAGGAAGAATCATTCACGAAGTTAGAAGCCACCATGCCCACTTTGATTCCTGCTCAGCGCTTGGCACGACTGCGATCCAATCACACCCTCCAAAATGATATTGATGAAATTCGTCATAAGAAGAATGTTCTCGGTGACTGCCTGAAGCCTTGGGCTGACGAAGCCCTCACGCTCTCACAAGATGTTGATGTTGCTGTTAAGCAGCTAAAACAGACTCTGGAGAGCGTCACTGTTGCAACGGAAGGCTCGACTTCGTAGAAGTTGGTAGACATTGCACAAAATGCTGCTGCTCAGAGCGAAGGTGTACTACCCCCACTGGTCGAAGCGATCAGACTACCAAAGGCACAGGTGGAGACCCCACCATCACAGTGACTCGGGATGAGACAAAATATTGTGTTGGGGGACTGTTGGAGAAGAGTTCCCTAAAGCTGCGAATTTTTTCCATTTTTGTGAATTTTTGGTATTACTTAGTCTAATGCAGGGGTTTTGGGGTGGGTCAAAGCCCCGAATGCATTGTAATGGGTCAAGGGTAGACCAAGAGTCCATAAACCACAGTTTCTAGACCATTGGATGCATAGGCTAAATCGATATAAGTAGATGAACATTTTGAGTCTTAGGGTAGGAAAGAATCGAGATTGATGCTAAGCACTAATTGTTAGATCTGTTGTCAGGTTGTTTGGGTAAGGACTCTTGTTGGCTGTGTGCATGGAGATCCTCAGTCCTGCTGTGTACGGACCCTACTAGCTGTGTGCACAGGCAATATTTTGGGATTGTAAGTGGATTTTGATATTAATATATATGTGAAGTATTGTTGGACATTTGATGCTATCTGGATCTGTTTGGTTATGATTGATGCGAACCTCGGCTATATGATTAATTTGCGAAAGTGTCTATTTAATTGCTGCGAACTATGAAAGTATCTATGTTTCTGGTATATGTATCTATGATCTGTTAATTACTGTGATTATAGTGTTATGTGCTAGGTGTAAATGTGAAGTTGGGTTACAGTTTTTGCCCTTTTTTGAGAAAAAATTTCATTTTTTTCGGTTCTTCAACTTTCTGCAAACTATAGCAATTTTTTTGTGTAGAATTTCATTTTGCGATAAAAATAAAAGTTGTGAGAAATTTTGTTAGCTTTCTATTAATTATTTTTTGAAATTTTTTTATGCAGATTTGATATGTCAACTTAGCGTTTCTTTGAGTGTGTGTTTCTTAACAATAAAAGGATTCATAAGAAGTCATGTTATATCGCAATGTTGTATTCATTAAAAATTTGTGTTTTTGAGAAAACAAAATGTGTTACAACAATATAGACAGAGTCTACTTTGGTTTCGTCATATTTACAAAGCCAATGGATGCATATCATAATTACTAGAATTTTTTGAACTGGTCTAATACGAAAAACTGTCTATTTTGGATATGTTTCGCGTCACAAGAAATTTCTTAACATATAAGTTATAAACTAAAAATCTAAAAGCTACCGATTAGAGACGACGGACCAATGTAATGCCCCATAATTTTTTCAATTTTTTTTACAATGTATTTTGGGAGATACAAAATTTTGATTTCACTGAACCACAATGACCCTCAAAAATTGTTTGCACCTATTTTATTGGAAAATAATTAAAATTAGTAAACGTTTATGAAATTCCATAAAATTTATATTTCCTGAAAGTAGATTCAATTCTGAAAATGTTTGTCTTGGTTCCGACAGTTAATTAACAACGTTTCATGGAATTTAATCAGTCCAAAGTTGTAGAATTGTATTTAGAGCCTGGTTTTTGCGTAATTGGTGACGCGTTAGTTCGGCCAAACTATGTTTTCCATCGACGGCTCATTAAATCTAACGAATTAATAGTTCGGCCGAACTATGGTATAACTTTCCGTCGGCCGGAAAGTTTTGTGGAGCCCCTACTAAAACACATTTCGCAGCAATATAAATTGTTGCGAAATCATTCACAATTTTCTCACATTTCGTACATTTCATCTCATTTTACAAAGATCTTGGTTTGGGTTCAAAATTTTTTCTTCAAAGTTTGGATTTAAGAGCATTTCTTGGAAGCAAACTAATTTTACAAAGAATTGTTTTGGGTTTAAAGAATTTTTTTGGAAGACATTTCTTGGAGGCAGCCTGATTTTGGAAAAAAATGTTTTGAACTTAAAAAAATTTCTTGGACGTACATTCAAAAGACATTTCTTGGAGGTATGTACGTGTTTTGAGTTGAAGTAAATATTTTGAGCTTTGTTTCATTTTTATAAGACATTTTTCTCTCGAATTTTTTAAAGTGTGTGTTTTGGATTGGAGTAAGTATTTTTTGCAAAAAATTTAAACTGAATTTTTTAAAATTAAATCTTTTGTGATATTTTTGTAATTGAGTTATTGTCTAATTTTTTGAAGGAAATTTTTTGAACTTCATACCCTATTATCATGGGAAATCGAAGAACTTGTGCGAGAAAATATGATCGAAAAAGAGACCCTGAGGAACGTAGAGAAGAGACGAGATAATCTCGCAAAAGAAAGTTAGAAGCCCTCTCAAATATTGAAGAGGAAAATCAACCTCAAGCAGAAATTGAAGCAGGTATGTAAATGTAAATATTATAACCTATTGATATATTTAAAATTTTCCTAATGTAGAATGTGAAGCTTAATTTTTATTTGATGAACTAATTTGAAAAATATTTTGTTTAATGTAAACAGACAGAGATATTCCTCCAAATATTGAAGAAGAAAATCAACCTCAAGCAGAAATTGAAGCAGGTATGTAAATGTAAATATTATGATCTATTGATATATTTAAAATTTTCCTAATGTAAAATGTGAAGCTTAATTTTTATTTGATGAACTAGTTTGAAAAATATTTTGTTTAATGTAAACATACAGAGATATTCCTCAAAATATTGAAGAAGAAAATCAACCTCAAGCAAAAATTGAAGCAGGTATGTAAATGTAAATATTATGATCTATTGATATATTTAAAAAAAATTTCCTAATGTAAAATGTGAAGCTTAAATTTTATTTGATGAACTAATTTGAAAAATATTTGAAATTTTAGATATATTTATTAATTTAGTTATTTATTGAATATGTACTATTTTTTTGAATATGTACAGATGAAATCACTATTGATAATGAGATGTTAGAAAATGTTGACACTCACACATATGGAGATAAAAAACCTGACCATATTATACGATATCGTGTTAACTGCATTTTTGAAAAGTATTTCTTAAATGAGCGGGTGACAGTTCAGGCTCAAATGTTGAAAGGTCTCCTATCATTAAAGAAATTAAAAGAAGCTATGACACTATTGAGTATTCGAAAATCAACCAAAGATAAAAAAATGAAGGAAGAGGTGATAAAAAATATGAGTAGTGCTATAAAGTCCATTAAGAGATCTAGAGAGAAAGATGTTTCAATTGTACGTAGAGGAATACAAATGGCAATGGTTTCCTCAAGTATTCAAAAGAATCATTTGGTAACATCTATGGCACGAGCACTAGAAACCTCGCGAAAAAATTTGCACAAACATCGGAAATTTCGGTTGCAAATAGATGTAAATGATGAACTCGCTTGTTGGAGAGCTATTTGTAGGAAACCATACAAATATAGACTTGGAGAAAATGTTAAAAAAATAATATATGAATATTGGAAGAATAATTCGCGTGTTTCACCAATTGCAAGGCATGTGATGCGAAGAAGAATAGCACAAAATCAGTATGAAGAACATGAAAAACATCTCTTGGAAACCACTCAGATAGAGTTATTCAACAAGTTCAAAGAAGAGAATCGTCAAATTCATGTTTCACTCAGTGCTTTTGTTCAGCAAAAACCATGGTATGTAAAACCTATCACCGTACGCGACACTTGTTGTTGTCGTTATCATGTGGAATTTGAGTTATATTATGACACATTCCTTGATTTTGGTAGAACATTATGGAAGGATTCACCTCCTCCTTCCACTATCAGTGAATTCATATCTCAAATTCTATGTGAAAGAGAAAGCGATGAACTATTTTACAAAAAGAAATGTGTTGGTGGTAAAAAATGCGATGATTGTGGAAATTTGACTAAATTTAAAAACAAATATCGTATTGATATAAATGATCAATCATTGTCCAACATGAAAGTGAAATGGAAGAGATATTAATATATCGATACATCGATTCAAGGTGAAAATAGTGTTAAAAGAATTGAATTACTAGAAGACGAAATTTTTATGATAGACTTTTTGAGAAAGTTTGAGGCAGAAATTTACAAATACACCAAGCATTCCCATAGAGCTCGATGGAAAGACTTGCAATTCAAAAAATCTCGTGAAGTTTTTCCACCAGGGACCATTTTTTCAGTGATTTATTTTGCAGAAAACTACACATTTGTTCCACAAAAAGAAATTCAGAGTGAATACTATCACTCTGACAAAGTCTCCATGCTCGTCCATATTCTATATAAACATGCTGAAAAAAATGTCGATCATATAGAAAGCACGAGTGAAAATTGACATATCATTAAAGAATATCACTTTTATATCAGTGACGATCGTACACATGATACATGTTTTGTACAACATTGTTTTGGAAGAATTTATGATTCATTGAAAAATCGTGGAATAACATTCAATGAACATTGGATATGGTCAGACAGATGCGTAGGTCAATTCAAATCTACACGATCATTCTTTTGGTTGTGTTGTCTTCATAAGAAAACCTGCATTAAACATTGTTGGAATTTCTTTGAGACTGGCCATGGAAAAGGAGAACATGACGGTGTAGGAGCATGCATAAAACGAGTACTTCGAAGATATCAAATGAACCACTCTGCACGCCGACTTGTGAACGCTGAAGAATTTGTTCAATGGTGCATCGCTGCTCTAAGCCATGACAAAAACCCATCAAGAGAAGTGTGAAGGTACATTCAATTTAATTTATATTGGAAATATAATTTTAAACAATGTACATTTATCATGCAATGATTATTTTTAATTGTATTTTGATATCATATTTACAAATTCTTTTTCTAATTTTCCATATAAAGGTTTTTCTGGCATATTGGAATCGAAGAGGTAGATAGATCAATTGGAAATGACATTGAAACAATAAAAGGGACTCGAAAATTGCATTCAATTCAAACAAAGTCGTCAAGAAATGTGTTTGCATTGGATAGAAGAAAATATTCTTGTTTTTGTGATGTTTGCATAGACAACACAAAATCCAATGACGTTTGTGAAAACAAAATGTACGTGAACGATTGGAAACATACAGAGCTAAATACAAAGGGAAAAATCTCTGTTGCAATGTTTGAAGAAATGAAATCAGAGGAAACTACAATATCATCCAATGGTGATCGAGTTTCTGATCTTGTTAGAGAAGGTAACATTTGAATTACTTTCTAATGATTTAAAGATCTAGAAATAAATTTAAATATGCATAATTTTGTTAAATTTATTTTATTGTGCAGGAGATGTTTTTGCTGTAATTGCACCTATTGACAACGATGAAAATGTGAAGTATTATTTGATGCATTGCACTGAACGGAAAATGAAATTATTACAAAACTATAATGATCATGGATTTCAATATGACAGAGGGTCTATTATACTGAAAGGTTAATTTTTTAGACAAACTCATCAAAGTGGAGGCTTTGTTTACTTTGAAGACTATGAACCTAATTCCATAAGTTGTCAATATAGTCACTTGGTGTGTGTAGCACGCATAAAGTTGATAGAAGTTCAATCAAAGAAAAAATAAAAAATTAAGAGATGGAAAATGTCAAAATCCGATCATGAACGGATTATTGAGGATGGAATTCCATTAGAATTTTTTTGAGTGAATTGTCCAACAATTTATTATCTTTGGATTAAATATGTTTTATAACTTTCAGTACTCAACTAAAAATTGAGCTGCTTATGTTATTTGTGCAAGTGTTTGCACATGTACAAATTGTTTGGGTACAAGCACGTGCTCTAGTATCAACTAAAAGTAGTTTTTCTATACATGTGCATTGATGAAAAATGTTATATGTATTGGATATGTGTGTGTGTGTGTGTGTGTGTGTGTGTGTGTGTTCTAGAATGAAATTAATTGTTCTAGTTTTACTATGTGCATTGATGAAAAATTATTTACGTATTCAATATATATGTTCTAGAATGCAATTAACTGGAACTAGTCTTTCTATGTGCATTGATGAAAAACTAGTTGGATTTTCTGGTAAAAAGTATGGACACAATGTAAATAAATCATCTGCAGTATAGTTTTGTACGAAAATTCCTTTTAGACGAGAGACTCGGAGCACTTCTCCGACTTTTGGTGGGATTTGACCCACATCTCTAATCCTGATTGAAAATCTAGTACAAAATTTGCTTGTCCAATGGTCGGATATGTTCAATGTGCATTGATGAAAAATGTTACTTGTCTTGGATAGATATGTTCTAGAATGCAAAATTAATTGTTCCAAGTAGTTTTTCTATGTGCATTGATGAAAAACTAGTTGGATATTTTGGTAAAAAGTTTCAACAATGTAAATAAATCGACAAGGCTACCTATTTGAGTGCATTAACGACATTGACCCAAATTCAACAAACATATATATTTACTAGAGACTTATATTTCCAATCAAAATTAAAGGGATAATTTTGTTGTGTAACCAGCTCCAAAAAGAGAAGAAAAGAGATATTCACGCCTTAGAAATAAGCCACTTCGAGGGGGCAACCTCCAATACATTACATGAATGAACAATTCTTGGATGATACAATTTACAAAACCTCCTTTCTATATATAGGAGTCCATGGGGCCATAATGTAATCCTAGTGGGCCACAATGTAATCCTAGCCGACCTAACAATAATAATTTAAGGGCACAGTAATAACAAAATGGGGGTTACGAGGGTACAATAATAACAATAAGGGGGTTACACTAACAACAATAAGGGACTATACTAGTAATATAGGGACCTAACATGCCCCTCTCCTTCAAAAAAGTGTTGTCCTCAACGCTTGAGTAGCTCTGGGTGCTTCTGTATAAAATTCTCATCCTCACATGTAGAATCTTCAGTGGGTAAGTTCTTCCACTTTATGAGATACTCTGAAATTGATCGATTCCATAGCTGTCGAGTTCTTGTTTCCGTGACCGCTTCAGGTTCCAATATGATTTTTCCTTCCTCATCAAGTTCTGGCAATATTGTTTGAACTGGAAGATTTTCACCTATAACTTTCTTTAAGCATGAAACATGGAAAACTGGATGTACTCGCGAAGAAGCAGGAAGCTCCAATTTGTATGCCATAGTGCCAATCTTTTGCAACACCTTGTAAGGACCATAGTATTTTGGCGATAATTTATTATCCTTCTTAGCTTGTTTGAGGGACATTTGTTATATGGTTGTAGCCGTAAAAATACCCAATCTCCTACATCAAAACTTCTCTCGCTGCGATGTTGATCTGCCTGTTGTTTCATTCGATTTTGTGCCAAATTCAGGTTATCCTTTAAGAGTTGGAGAACTTCTTATTGATGCTCGATGTGATCTTCCATTGCTTGAACCTTTGAATTTTCTCTTAAAGATGATGTGATGGATGGTGGATGATATCCATAAAGTGCCATAAATGGGGTCATTTTTGTTGCAGTATGGAAGGAAGTGTTATACCACCATTCAGCAAGAGGTAACCACTTGACCCATTGTGTTTGTTTATCGGATACAAAACAATGAAGATATCCTTCCAAACATTTATTTATGATCTCAGTTTGACCATCAGATTGAGGATGATAAGATGAGCTATGAGCTAATTGAGTACCCAAACAAGAAAATAACTCCGTCCAAAAATTTCCAGTAAAAATGGGATCTCTATAGCTCACAATAACCCTTGGGCTTCCATGTAGCTTTTGAATTCTGTCCATAAATGTAGTAGCAACTGTACTTGCTTTAAATGGATGAGATAATGCACAAAAGTGTGCATACTTGGTAAGTCTATCAACTACCACCATGATGACATTCTTTCCTTCGGACTTAGGTAAACCTGTGATAAAATCCATTGAAATCTCCTCCCAACGTTGACTTGGAATGGATAAAGGTTGTAGAAGTCCCGGGGTCTTAATTGTATCCACTTTATTTTGCTGGCAAACCAAACATTCCGCCACAAACTTTTGAATATCAGATTTAAGGCCATCCCAAAAAAATTCTTTCTTCACCCTGTGGTAAGTTTTTAAAAATCCTGAGTGTCCTCCTAAAGGAGAAGTGTGCAATTCCAAAAGAATCTTTTGTTTTAGTTAGGAATTGTTACAAAGATATAAGCGATCTTTGTACCATAAGGAATCATTTTTCCAACTAAATGTATCAGATGTACTAGGATCTTGCTGCAACTTTTGAATGAGTGTCCATACATCTTTGTCCTTCTTCATTCATCTCTTGCTTCGGTTATCCAATCTGGTTGGATAATAGAAATGGCACAAAGCAATGCTTCCACCTCTTCATTCTTTCTTGAGAGTGCATCTGCAACAACATTAAGCTTTCCTTTTTGTAGATTATTTCAAAGTCATAACCCAACATCTTTGTGACCCATTTTTGTTGTTCTTCTGACGATAGTCTTTGTTCCAAAAAGTGTTTAAGACTATCATGATCAGTTTTCACCTTGAAGTGTCTTCCCATTAGGTAAGTTCGCCATTTCTTTAGTGCATGTAGTATTGCTAACATTTCCTTCTCATAAATAGGTTTCTGTAAATGCTTTCCTTTGATTGGACGACTTTCAAAAGTAATGGGTCTTCCTTCCTGCATTAAAACTGCACCAATTCCATTTCCTGAGGCATCACATTCCACAGTAAAGGTTTTTGTGAAGTCTGGCGTAGCTAGGACCGGTGCTAGGCACATTGCTTCTTTAAGATGTTCAAAGGCCTTAGTTGCTTCAGGAGTCCATGAAAATGCATCTTTCTTCAATAATGTTGTTAGAGGTGCTGCTATTCTCCCATAATTCCTAACAAACTTGCGATAATACCCTGTTAACCCGAGAAATCCTCGCAACTGCTTTATGGTCGTGGGGATTTTCCATTCCTTAATGGCTTTAATTTTGTTAGGGTCTACTTTAACACCCTCGTGAGATATAATATGACCCAGATATTCCACCTCTTGTACTCCAAAGAAACATTTGGATGTTTTTGCATATAATTGTTTCTCCTGCAATAGTTTGAGCACACTGTCAACATGTTCAACATGATCCTTCCAAGACCTGCTGTAGATTAGTATATCATCAAAAAATACTAGCACAAATTTTCTAAGGAAGGGTTTGAAAAAGGAATTCATCAACCCTTGAAATGTAGAAGGTGCATTGGTAAGGCCAAAAGGCATGACCAAAAATTCATAATGACCCTCATGAGTTCGAAATGCTGTTTTTGGAATATCTTCGGTCTTCATTCTAATTTGATGATATCCTGAACGAAGATCCAACTTGGTAAAATAAATTGCTCCATGTAATTCATCCAATAATTCATCAATCACAGGAATGGGAAATTTGTCTTTAATGGTGAGCTTATTGAGCTCCCTATAATCCGGACACATTCGCCATGATCCATCCTTCTTGTGTGCCAATACTACAGGAGCAGAGAAAGAACTTTGACTAGGTTGAATTATACCTGCCTCTAACATTTCTGCAATCATACGTTCAATTTCACTCTTTTGGAAGTAAGGATATCTATAAGGCCTTATGTTTGGAGGAACACTTCTGGAATCAAATGAATAGCATGATCTTGATCACGAATAGGTGGGAGTCCTTTGGGAGTTTCAAACACCTTGGAATGATTGTCCAAGACTTGTTGGAGATCTGCAGAAATAGATGATTTTGATGTCGGAACTTCTAGTGAGCATAATTGTGCAATTACGCTTCGTTGTTCTTTCTTTAGAAGCTTTGTCATGACATTAGAGCTTATTATCCTTCCCGGCTTCCCTTCAATACCCCGTAATTCGACTTCCTTTCCTTCTGAAAAAAATTTCAAGAAAAGTTCTTGAAAATTAAAAGCTACGGTCCCCAAAGATTGTAACCATTGTACTCCTAGTACAACATCAGCACCTCCCATAGGAATGGAAAGCATTGGACTAGTCAACACATATTCCCCCATGGTTAGCTTGATATTATGGCATTTTCCAGAACAATTTATAGTTCCTCCATTTGCAACCATCACTTGACATTCTGGTGTTGGGTATAAGAAACAATTTAATTCCTTGGCTACCTTACAATGAATAAAATTATGGGTGCTACCTGAATCAATCAACACTATTACCTTTCTCTTCTTGATTTGTCCTTTTATCTTGAGAGTTTGAGGAGTGGTAATTCCTGCCAGTGCATTACACGATATGGTTGGATTCATTTCTTCCTCGTCTGGGGCTTGTTCCTGGTGTATATCCTCTTCTTGTTCATTTTCTTCTTCCTCTTCACAATCTATGTAAAATAATTTCTTCTCAGCACACTTATGACCTTTAGTGTATTTGCTATCACAACTGTAGCAAAGCCCTTTTGCTCTTTTTTCTTCCAATTGTTGTGGTGTCAACCTTGTAGGTTGTGGAAATCTAGGCGTAGCCACACTTCTGTCTTTATAGAATTGAGTGGTAGGCTTCCTTGTTGCCATAATTTTACATTCAACTTTTCTTGCCAACCTGAATGCCTTCTCCAATGAATCAGGTTCCAGAATGTGAACTTCATGTTGAATGTTATCCTTTAAAGTGCCTATGAAGAGATCAATCCTGTGTTCCTCTGGAATATCAGTTACCCTTATATTCAATTTTTGGAAGTCCTCAATGTGCTGCCCCACTAAACCCTTTTGTTTGAGATTTATCAATTGGCTAAGAAGGTGTTGCTCTTTGTATCCTCATAATGTGCTATCATTTCCTCTGTAAAAATTGACCAAGTGACAATTTTTTTACGGGAGCAAAGCCATCGATACCATACAAATGTATTTTGTTCTAAATGTAAAGTTGCAATGCGTACCTTTTGTGTGTTTTGCACATTATGGAGATCAAAATATTGCTCCATCTGCAGTATCCATGTTACAGGATCCTTTCCATCAAACTTTCTCATATCCATTTTTGGAATATGGTGGTTCTTCCCGCCAACATTAGAGTTTATGAAATCACGATTAACATTTATTTTGTTCCCATCATGAGGTTCTTCTACTATCTTTTCACCATTAGGAAACATTTCTTGTATCATCTTGGTCAAATCTTCGATGTCTGCTTTTAGATCATTCTTCATGTTTTTCATGTTGTTTTCCATGTGGTCTTTCATGTCATCCATCTTAGCTTCCATGCCAACTTCCATGCCATCTATCTTGGTTTCCACGCCTTTCTTCAAAACTTCCATGTCATTTTTTGTTGCTCTTTGCGAGAGCGAAATTTGTTGCACTTGCTCTTGTAATTTTGATATGTCATGTTGCCATTCTTCGTCTTCATGAGTCATAGTAGAGCTTTCCAAAGGCTTAATTGGTGTTGAATTCTTTTTAGGGGCCATTTTATACTTGAATATTGATATATATTCTACAATAGGCCCTTTCAATCAATTCAAATTGATTCTTCAAACAAGACTTATGCAATTCGGAAAAAAAAATACACACCTTTTACTTGCTTTGAGGAGCTCGATATTGAAATTGTATTATCTCTGTTATTTCGGAACTTCAATATCTGAAATTCAGCACTGAAGTAGCCCTATGAATTCTCTTTTGAATGCCACAGGTATGACCTGATTTGGATTCTCCAAGACAAAGTTGTGTCCAATCTCCCACAATGACCTAATTTTGGACTGGTTCAGTAGAGCGAACTTGTACGACTTGCCACGTGTCACTTTTTTGTTCTTTGTCTCTGAAATTGATATCCAAGAAACGACAGGCCATGTAATTGCGACAAATTTTGACGGCACTCCAATCCAATCTCTAGAGAGAGAGTTATTGAACTTTTCCCACGATCACCTCTTTGAGATGAAATTCAGGAGCCTGAAAAAGCACTACCTTCCACAGATCATATCTCCAAAAATATTGCGAACCAAGCTCTGAAATTTTTTGAAGAATTTCCTCAGGATTTCAGCTTCGCACCATACGAATTTTAGATTCTGAACCTTCGTAGAAAAAACATTATAGCGAAAATGCCACGATGACCTGTTTAGGAGCTTGAAAAAATACCTAACTTCCACAGATGATATCTCCGAAAATATTGTGAACCAAGCTCTGAAATTTTTAGACAATCTTCCTCAGGATTTCGGCTTCGCACCCTAAAAATTTCAGCTTCTGAAACTTTATAGAAAAAAATTTATAGCGAAAATTCCACGATGACCTGTTTGGAGCAGCGAAACCCTAGAATCCAAAGCTCTGATACCAAATGTTGTGTAACCAGCTCCAAAAGAGAAGAAAAGAGATATCAACGCCTTAGAAATGAGCCACTTCGAGGGGGAAACCTCCAATACATTACATAAATGAACAATTCTTGGATGATACAATTTACAAAACCTCCTTTCTATATATAGGAGTCCATGGGGCCATAATGTAATCGTAGTGGGCCACAATGTAATCCTAGCCGACCTAACAATAATAATTTAAGGGCACAATAATAACAAAATGGGGGTTACAAGGGTACAATAATAACAATAAAGGGGTTACACTAACAACAATAAGGTACTATACTAGTAATATAGGGACCTAACAAATTTGTACATATATCTACTTCTTTAAACTCTTTTTTCAATTAGAGCTCAATTGATACATGGTTAGTTGCATTGAAAAGCTATGTTCTTCCTATTCGAAATTTTTTCATTAAAACAAAACTGCATGGAGAGATCAAAAGCAATCTTAAAATTCCAAATGTACTTCAACCATCCAAAAGAGATTTGTGCTACATTACTTGACATGCCATGCCAATTATAGTGAACAACTATCCAATAGAAACATTTAACATTATATACCACATGTGCAAATGTAGATTGAAACCATCCAAAACTTTAAAATTTTAAAAACTTTTGATAATATATCGTGCAACATTAAAAAATTAAACATCACATGTGAAATGTAGATTGAAACCGTTCAAAACTTTAGTTTAAAAAACTTTAAATTATATATAGATCGTTACTTCACATGCCATGCAAATTATAGTTCAACTAGATCCAATAGAAACATTTAACATTATATACCACATGTGCAAATGTAGATTGAAACCATCCAAAACTTTTAAGTTGTAGATTGAAACCATCCAAAACTTTAAGTTTTAAAAACCTTTTGATTATATATTGTGCAACATTAAAACATTAAACATTTAAATTTCATTAAATATCACATGCAAAATTTAGATTGAAACCATCCAAAACTTGAGTTTTAAAAACTTCACATGCCATGCCAATTATAATTCAACTATCCAACAAAAAAATTTAACATTAAATATCACATGCCAAATGTAGATTGAAACCATCCAAAACTTTTAACTTTTAATTTAACAAAAAAATATAGATCACAACATTACTTCACATGCAAAATGTACTCCAAGCATCCAAAACTTAAATTTTAAAAACAAAACAAATTATAACACATGTTATTACATAACATGCCAAATGTAGTTCATATGACAACATTAATTTATAGATGACAACATTACTTCACATTCACATGCCAAAAGTACTAAAACCATCCAAAAATTAAATAAAAAAAATTATATAATAACAATGTAATAAAATATGTCCAAAAATTGTAAATCTCACAAGTATCAAACTGTATCAAGTTTAACAAATTTTAAAACCATCTAAATTTTGAAATCAAATCTATTGTAAATCATGTCCATCAAATGGAGATGGATCTAGCATCTTTCCTACTAGTGTCTCAGTCCGCGCCCTATCCTGTGAATGGGAAACCTACATACACAATGCACATGTACTTGAACATTAAAATTTGATGTTTTAAAAATGAATGAGAATATATATATCTAGAACTTCATGTAAAAAACAAAATATAACAAAAAAATCACGCAATACCTCATAAGGTTCCCTCTCCATTTGATGAACAAGTTCTCCCATAGGAACATCTGCAGCGGTAAACTATACAATATACATGTACAGTTATATATATATATATATATATGTATATATATATATATATATATATATATTAAAAACTTTCAAATGAAAATGCACGTGTACATATATAAACTTATTTTCAATAATATTAAAAAAAGGAACTAAAGACAACTTGTTCAAATGTTGTGGATGTTCCTATCTCTGTCGCTAGAGTCCGCGGATTAAAGAAATCTTCTATAGGAACCTAAATTCAAAATTTTTTAAATAACTCAAAATATAGATCTCTCTCTCTCTCTCTCTCTCTATATATATATATATATATCTCAATTTTTAATGGAACTTTTTGAGGTAGAATATATATATATATATATATATATATATATATATATTTAAACATAAATTTTAAACTTGTGAAAAATTGTCCATACTTGTGGCTCATCTCCCAAGGAAGTAGAAGGTACATCTCCCAAGGAAGAAGAAGGTACTGCCATCCCAAAAACATCAGACGAAATCGGTACCTGTTAATTTTTTTTATCAAATTATATATATACATACATGTACATGTGTGGCAACAATTATTTATTTTAGAGTCACTTAAAAGACACTAACATTTGCCAACATATCATGATGGTCAGACCCATCTGCATTTTTTGAACCAGAGGTCTCGAACGTGATATTAACATTTTCGTCACGCATCATGCCTGAGAACTGCAAATGGTGTTTTAACATATAATCATACATTTTTGTTAGATTAATGTACACATACAAATAAATGTATACATGTACATACACATGTATTTATGACAAATTGTACACATGTATATGTAAAATAATTTCAAACCCTAAGGTCACTAACACATACCGTTCCGGTGCCCTCTTCCTCATGAAAAATTAGGTCTTGCAAACCATTGCGACAATTTATTGCATATGTTCAGAGATATTCAACATTCATGTTGTAAATCTCCTCATCTGTACAATAAACAAAATTGGCACGTGCATTTTCACGTGCTCTTTGTCGATTTAAACAAAGATCGACTCCACTCAATCCGCTATGAACATTGTCGATCATAACATACCTTGCTTCTCGACTTATTTGAGAAGTCGCATCCATCTCTGATCGCAGAGTTTCGACTCGAAACGGTCGACTCACCAATGGCGGCTCAGGGCGAGGCAACTCCACATATCGCTTAGCGCCCTTACGGTCATATAATCGACCTTTCCCCGGGCCAAAAAATTCTGAAGGAAGGTCATTGTAGTTGGGTTTCATACCCCAAAAAAATTCTGCATAAAACATTTGTGCAAAATAAACAGGAACCTCATCGTTCCATGGAAGCCTTCCAAAGGCCGCAAGATGTCGATCATACAAATAACGAGCTTTGTCTGGGTGCTTGAAATACTGCACATTCAACGTTTTTCTTTTTGACCCTTCTTTATAATTAAACATTGACTTGGCCACTTCTATTGTAACTTTTTGTTTTACGTCCTCCCATTTATCGGGACCCATCACTGTTTATTTTCTCTTTCTCATCAGTTCTACAAATGAATCAGTTGTTGGCCCAAGATTTCTGTACGCATTTACCATTTCACCCAATGAATGTGTAACTATTTCAAGGCTTTGTCAAGTCTCAGCAGGTAGAGAAAAAGCCACGAGATCTCCTTGCAATTTTGCATGAAGGGTTTCACACCTTTGTAAGGTGCATTCCGCCATGTTGGTTTCCCATGGTATATTAGTAATCTCGGCGGGATAAGTTGTGTTTGGTTGACAACCTTCTTCTTGAATGTAGCAGGCTGCCCTACGTCTATTTTGACCACTAGCTCGAACATTTTCGGCCTCTACATCAATATATATAAAATTTCGTATATTAAAAAAAAACACATGTTAAAAAGTTGTACAAATTTAATGAAAAAATATTGAAATTGATGGCAACCTTGATGTTGTTGGTTAACATCTTCTCCAACATGACCTTGCTGAGAACCAGACCCAGAATGACACTGCTGAGAACCAGACCCACAATGACCCTGTTAAGAACTAGCAACCGTTAATTGGCCTTCGGGGGAATAAATATCACCCCCTTCCCGCAATCTGCTACCACTTATACCTCGACCGATTGAACCTTGGCCACGCTCCATGGATGGAGTAGAAACCATTCTCCTCTTACCTCTTAAAAATTAAAATATGAAACTTATTAACAACTAATTTAACTCACAAAGTTAATAAAAAATCAATTCCATATGTACACACATGTATGGAGATTTAAGATTATATTTAAATACCGTGAAAATCCCCCGATCCCTGAACCTCCATATGGGATTCGGATGTTCTTCGTCGTTCATCCTCCATGATATATATCTATTGGTCGACATTTACATAAAATAGATTTCAAAAAATCAATTTGTAATTTAGTGTACACAAATTATGTAGAACACAACTTTCAAAGCAATAATTGCTCATGTGTGAAACTAAACTTAATCGAAAAAGAAATTATAAAAATGATAAGTTCACCAAATTGCGCTTTACATGGTGGGAGCACACTTGGTATAAAATTTACCACTTATACACTTTAGTTTGTGGGAGAAATGACACATGTACATAGTTTACCTTAAATTTTTTGTGTTTTATGGATATTAAAATGAAGAACTTCTATTTAGATCCATTCCAGAGATTGACTGTAGGGGCATTTACTAGATATGTCACATTTCATAAAAGATGAGATCCAGAGGCTACCTGGCCGTTTACAGACTCTGCCTATAGAACTTGAGAAGTAAACACTAGAGGCATTAACAATATCAAATAACGTTTTCATGCTCAAACATGGGAATGTGTCTCTTCCCCTACACAAAAAAATAGTTCAAGGTAGTTAATCTTCATAGACATGTCATCAAGCAGGTCAATGTGATCATCCCCAACTTACTTTTCATGAAATTAGGCTTGGAATCCTCTACAACCTGGTGGATGGAGTTGAATGGGAACTAGGTCAAGGCCTTTACAAAATACATGCTAGTGAATGACACTTACTAGGTTATGCCAACAAATAAAGTGGCAGAAATGTTTTCTCCTCGAGGTTGTCCATCTGGGTGTGTAATACCAAATTCACCCATTTCCTAACAGGTTTCTCTCTTAGGTTACAAATGTATTTCACCTTATTAGTTATATATTTTTCAATTTCCCATGGATTCCTTGAATTTTTTCTCCTACCATCTCCCTCTCTCACTCCCCAAATTATTGTCATCAAACATGCCCCATTGAGGATCTAGAGCAATGTTTGCACCATACTTAGAACTGTCATTGTTGCTAATTGAAATTGGAGTCATGTATACTAGATTGCTTGCTTAAGTGGCTCTTACTTGGACAATATCCTGAGATGAGTTTGACATGATGGTCATATGAGGTTGGAAGCTACTTGGTGTAATTTTCCTTAAATCTTAAAAAAAACAGAGCAAAAATGTCATTTTCGAACATTTTTTGTTAGCTTATGCATACAGTAGATGTTATCACAATTACAACAGAATCATGTTCCATGAGCATGAATTATGAATGTCGCAAGCCAAATTTCAAGGAAATTTGCTTTCATTTTAGGCAAAAGAAGGCTATGATATTAAGGTCCATGCTAGAAAAAATTATGCAATTAAGGTTGCTAAGTCTTGATACTTACCATGTGTTTCAAAGCCATAATGAAGGTTGGATTTGAGAGTGTCCTCTCAAAGCCCTGTCTTGAGATGAAATTTAATTCAATGTCTCTTAGAGTTGCAATGTGGAATTGATAGAACTATTTGATTTCTTTACCATAGATGGAACTATTTGATAGAACTATTTCATCTATAACTTTCTCTACCATCTTTTTTCCAAGTGAAATGGGAATTTTCACATTTTGAATGCCATTACCATGTAATTTGGTAGTCTGCTAGCTAGACCTATCACAAGTAAGGTTGTCATACCAAACTATTTCTCTTGCTCAACTCAATGAACATGACTCTCTTCTCACACTGCTTATCATATAAGATCTTCAATTGTACATGTCACGCAAAGTTGGGGGTTCTAGGTCTACACCTATTAGGTAAAGTTACATATTTTATGGCATTGTGGTCCTTAAATTTGGAGGTGTTCCACATGAAAAAGTAGGCATTAAATATGGATGAAAAGGATTTGTTTTAACTTTGATAGAATTTCCTCGTGGAATTACTGAATTTCTCGATGACATCATGCTAGCTTTGCTCAGAAAAGAAGGTTTTGGAGGAGAAATTGAATTCTTTCGACTTATTTTTAGCATTGAAGTTTGAAATAGTAGTTTTGATGACTCCATTGATGACCTTGCTGAGGAATTTGATGCACACAATATTTACTTTGAAGATGGTTTAGAAGATGTTGAAGAAGTTGTAGATTTTGGTGTTGTCACTGACTGTTTCTTTGTTGTTGGACTTGATCAAGACACAATTTAACTTTACGAGCAGATTGAAGACCTTGAAGAGCTTTTAGATTTTGTTGTTCTTGTTAGTGTCAGCCTTTGCAGCTTTCCTTCAGTGATCAAACATGCTCTTACAAAGTGATTTTATGGTGTCAAGGTCAAATTTTGTCATTTCAATGAGTCTTCAAGCAAAATTTGGTCACTAGGCATTAGGTCTAGGGGTTGTTTTTACTCCTGTCAAAGTTGTCCAAATGTCGGTTCATGTCACCATTCAGCTAAGTGTACCATCATTCAGAGGGTTGTCATCATAATTTCAAGTTCCATTGAGTCATTTAACATCTTGTTCATGCTTCAGTTGTGCCTAGGTAAGGTCCATTTCCCTCTCCTAGGGTTTTGGAGGTAATTTCTCTTGGATGGTCAAATCATCGAAAAGAATTGTATCCTAATGTTCACACACCTTCCCCTATCCTTAATATACCTTATTAAACACTTCCCATCACTGAGATCCCCAAAATTTCTCATTTTTGCACAAACCCTAGTTTCTTGTCACAACTTGGCAATTTTCTAGGCTAGGCCTGTGTTTTGCCCTTTTGGACCCCTTCCCCTCACTCAATCTTTGAGATTCCACTTTCCCCTACTTCCTAACATCCCCCCCTACTTCCAAAAATTTCCCCAAGAATTTAGAAGCCCCTTATCCCCTTCATTTCGCTTCATTTCGACAAAATCCCTTGTTTCACACATCGGGATAAGTTTCACTCAAAAGATGTTTCAGAGCAATAAAAGATGAATTTTGGAAAATTGAGAGAGGTTTTTGTCCACAACATCCCAAGGAAGAAAAAAATCTTTCAATTTTTACACAGGTATCATGGTTTTAGAGAAATGTCAAAAATACCGTTGCCTCAGGAGAATTGAATGCACCTCTGAAGTGACCTTGGGAAAATCAAGATTTCTCCTAGCATGGTTGGCTAAATGACTTGCTTGATGAGTCAAAGGATAACTAGACACAAATATATTTCCAATGAGCTATCATGAGCTCAATTTGGAGTTGAGAAAGACCTTCAAACGTTGACTGCAATAGCGCTCTACCTTGAGGCAGCCTCATTCTGCTCATTTTGACAAGTTTTGGGAGATTTTATTTTTTATAGGGTAAATGAAATCCAAATTGAAAAATTATACTTTTTTTGGAGAGTAGACTCCAAGAGCTTTCCAACGAGCTATCACACGATAAATTTTGACACCGGAAAAGCCTCCAAAAGGCTCCTGCAAAATGCACTATGTAGCTACTCATAGAAAAGTGCGCGCTACCCATACAGGAGGGGCGCTACCCACTTGAGGGGCGCTACCCACATAACACCAACAGCCAGTGTTAATTAACACGGGTGCTACCCACTTGAGGGGCACTACCCATTGGGCAGGGGCGCTACCCATACAGTTTCAGAGCCAAAAAATTTTGCTCCTTCGTCCAGATTCATGCCAAATTGCCTCCAACTGCTTGCAAGTAGGTTCTTTACGTTTGCTCAGTGAATTTTGGACATGATTATGGTGTTTTGAAAGTGGAGAAACAAATGTTTAATGTGGAGAAATGTAAACCTTATGTTTATTTCCAAATTCACTTCTTGGGGTTTTGAAACAAATATGAGTGATTGTGTGGGGGTTTGCAAACTAGTGTGGTTGATATATATGCTCATGCATCTACTGTCAGTGGTGTCCCTGCTCATCATTTACCTCAGCCTCACGCTCTCTCATTGCCATTACATCACTGCTCTCATTGTTATTTCCATTGTCATTTTCACACTATTCATCATTCATGTTATGACATAGTCCCATTTTCACTTGTCCACATCCTCTATTGACATTGTCAAACGTTGCGAGGGCTATTTCTATTGACCTACACTACACTCATTCCTATTCATGTGTCAAATCCCCATGTAGTCAAAGAGTGGCTATTTTCCATTCAAACTCCTTGTGACAGCCCTTTTCCCATTGTGATATTTCCTATAGCACCTTGACATATATGTGACACATCTGAAATTGGAGCATACACCAAACTCTTGTTTTCATGATAACCATATCAGCATACTTTCATACACATTGTGACACCATGATAGAGACCGACACATACAACCGAGACAGTGTTTTCACCACAGGAACTGCATGCACCAGGAGAGCACTAAAACGTCGGAAAAGGCCTGATCCACTCCGGATTTTGGCCGAGGCTTCGTTGGCTAGGCATGATACATGATGGAGGGTCTTCGCTCCAAATTTGAGCAAATTCGGAGAAAATTTTGTCATTTTGAAATATTTTGGTCTAAAAACAGGTTTTTCAGTTATACGAGTAGCGCGTCCATATGCTCACTTTTTTTCGGGACACTTTCTGAAGGAAATCTTTACATTTTTGGATTTGTCATGATAAGTTATGCATCCTCAGGCATTTCCGAAGCATTTCATTAGATTCTGGATGGTCAAAAAGCTCAAAAACACCATGAAAACCACCTTGCTGCCACCTTTTGCACCAGCAAGAAGTACTTCTGGGAGAATGAAGTTTTGAAGGGGAAAATGAGCTCCAAATTGAGAAATTCCACTTGGGTTGGATAGCCAACATCCATGGCTTTCCAACGCGCTATCATGAGCTCAATTTGGATGCCGGAAAGTGCATCCAAATCAGGTTGAAAGGCACGCTACCCACTCAGTTCAGGCGCGCTACCCACTTAAATTTTGGCTGAATTTTCAACTTCCAACTCAGAATTTCGGCCAGTTGGGACCAGTTTTTCTTGTGGATGAAATTTTTGGGTTTTCATGATGTAAATTGATGGTTGGCATGTAACTTTGGCTCATTTTTACCTATTCTAGAAGATTCACTCTCAAAAAAGTAAAAATCATGTAATAGAATCAGTTTCCACTCTTTTAGAGGCAAGTTGTTAGCTGCCTAGATTTTAGCTCCTTGATTAGAATTAGTTGGAACTGCTCCTAGAAGGAGGAATTCGACCCCTAGAGGCATGGGAAGGGGTTAGGATGGTCTATATGATGTAATTTCTCAATTACTTTCAGAGGTTGGAGAGGTTGGACTCTTGGGAAACTTTTGCACACATTGTACATATTTTTCATATTTTGGCTAAGGAAAGATCAGAGGTTTTGCGGCACCTGTTGGGATTCTTGTGGCTTTCTGTTCTTAATGGTGTTTTCTCTCAGTTTATTGTAAGTTCCTTCATGTTTGATGTATGCCATTTCTCACTTATGCTTCTTAAATTAAATGAATGAGTAGATGAGGTTGAATCCATTGTTCACAGTGCTCTGCCTTTGAATTCATTTAATTTTACATGTTTTCGCCTGTTTGAGAAGGATCCATGTTCATCCTTGCCCTTTTCAGCTCCCTTTCATTCTGATCCATCCATATATCCAATCAAAAGAATTAAGACTATTGCCTACCTCGCCCCAACTCGAAATCTGCAAAGATCTGACCTTATCCCCGGACCTAAAATTGTTTTTTCCCATTTCTCCAACGAAAACCCAAAAAATCAAAATCAAACATTCCTATCTCTTTACTAGCCTAAAATCAGTATTCATTGTTCATTATAAGTCATCTCAGCCCCTCTGAAAACCTTTTTCCGAGATAGACCAGGAGAGAGCCATCTCCTGTCCTCGTAGGGCTAACTACGAGGCTGAGCGTGGTTTGATGTAGCCTTGAGTTTTACCTTATTTCAGCCTAGGGTAGATTTGAGCGCTAACAGTTCTCACTAAAGGTTTTTGCCCCAGTATATGTATCAAGATCAGATCTGATGGTTGATGGTGGACAACGATCAGACATAAGAAGGCTGAAATCATTCACTTGGTGACTCCAATTCAAAGTCTGGAGGACTGACTCTTTCTCTAAGAAAATGGAAGGATCTTACACAAAGTTCAGGTATCTAAAGTGGAATGGTATTCAGGATCTAATCTGCTTTCTTGTAAATTACTTCTTTGCTGGTCTTGAAGCTATCCTGAAAGTTTTTCAGAATTTGTTGTATGAGAAAGGTGATCAAAATCTTCACTCGACCCATTCAAAAAGTGTGAATACTGAGTTTCCCTTTGATCCTGGCCTCCTTACTTTTCCCACATCTTATGATGACTCTCTTCAGAGTGATGAGCCTAAAGAAAACAAAACTGATCCCACAACTCTTGTACATGCCCCTACACCTTGTAAAATTCCAGATCGGTACAAACCTCTTGTTTTACCTTCTGTTCTTCATGCTTTTCCTGCAAATTATGACCTATATCTACCAAGATTTGATGGTGAACATAACAATGTCAACGTTGAGCAACATGTGCAGAAAGTTGAGACTTTTCTAGATCTTTTTGAAGTTGATGATGAAGATGTTAGTATTAGGCTTTTTGCTCTTTCTTTGCAATGCCAAGTGAAGAGTTGGTTCAAAGCCCTGCCTGATGCGAGCATCACAGATTTCCAGCAATTCGTCACAGTTTTCCTTGACAGGTGGATGATCGGACAGAAATTTTTGTTGATTATAGAGGAGTATAACCAGCTGAAAAGACTGCCAGGGGAGACAGTACAACAATTTTCTGCTAGATTTAACCAAGTATATTTTTCGATGCCAGCTGATATAAGACCTTCTCCTAGATCTGCTCTCTTGCACTACCCGGGTGCCTTTGATCCGGAAATGGAGTTTCAGTTGAGAGAAAAGAATATTGCAACACTTCACGAGATGCAGAACAAGGCAGTGAATGTAGAGGCTCATTTGCTGATCTTGAGGGCAAGGTTGAAGGAAGAAGAGATGAAAAACATGGATCCGGAGAAATCGACATCTCTAGAGGTAAATCTTGACATGTTGGTAAACGCAGTAGAAGAGATGGTGCGGAAAATGACTGCAAAAAATGAAAATGACATTCAAGAACAAGCGGCTGACCCAAAACATTTTGTTTCTGATCCCAGTTGTCATAGTGATTGTTTTATAGATCATTGTGAAGAAGAGAGAGTTGTTGATATGATGTGTATGTTTGATGATGAATTGCCTCAGTTTGATCAGTATGATGATGATTATGTTCTCCAAAAAGAAGCTAATCTTGCAGACAAATCAGTAGCTAGTTTGTGTGAGGAGGAAGTTCACTTTCAGCAGCTCAAGTACAGTGATCAACCGATGCATATCAGCTATGGCAATGATGAGGAAAGTGCAGAAAATTTTGATGTAAGTGAAGGATCTTTGCCTTTTTGTTTTGATTCGTTTCAGTTCATTAAGATAACTTCCATGCAATCAGAAATCAAACGTCAACAAGTCTTGATCTGGATCGTCTTGAGGGCAACGAAAAACTTCTCATATTCAGACTTGCAGCCCCCAAAAGTCATTGATTGTCAAGTTGCAGCTAAAGACTTGGAAGTGGGCACACATGATTTAATGATTCAAGGTGACTCCGTACCTTTCTGTTTTGAATCATTTCAGATTTTGAAAGATAAATTGCATAGTAAATCTTCAGATGAGCAGCTTGTAGCATCAGATTTGCAGCCATCCAATGCAATTGAAGGTCAGATTACAGATGAAGTTGTGGAAGATGAAATACATGATTTGATGATGCAGGAAAATTCTATACCCTTTTGTTTCGAAGCATTTCAGTTTATAAGGCAGAATCTTCGTGAAATCTCTCAAGAAAAAGATGAAAAGCCAGTAGGATGTCATACAGTTTCAAGGGATACAGTGCAGCAGTCTTCTCAAGTTTTTGATGATCCTATTGCTCGTGTGTTGGATGATGTTTGCTGTAAAAGTTTTCCTTCATTAGCTAACCATGTGCCGGAAAAGAATGTTGATAATAATCTTGTTCAAAAGTCAATTTCATTGTGTTGTTCAACAGATTTTTCATATGAGGAGATTGATGAAGGAGACTTTTGTTCTGTCTGGAATCAGCAACAGAGTTTGATTTTTCATGAATTTCAGGATCCTTTTGACAGCTTGCTGCAATCACCAAAGAAAAGCACCGCAGATGTGAGGAAAAGTTTAAGATTAAGGTATGGAGATTATCTGGACCAGAGCTATGTTTATGAAGATCCATTCGCAGTATTCTTGCAGTCATCCAGTCAATTTATGCTTTGCAAGTTTATCAGCAGTCCACTTGGTTCAAAGTTTCCATGGGAGTTGCCTTTCAGTAGTTATTTCTCGTTGTTCATAGGCAAGCATTTGGGAAGAAGTCAAACAGCAGCGAGCATGCTTACTTGGTTGCATTGGCTGTTCCATTACAGTTGATCGGGTGGTGTAAAGCACAATTAGAGTAGGTTGTATTGAATAAGCTCTACTTGGAGCATATTTCCAGTTTGTCAGTTGTGTTTAAGTATCGAGTTAGTTTTTAGTTGAGTGAGATTCAATTTGTGTCGTCAAGTCATCAGTTTTCAGTCATGCATTTCAGTTTGAGTTTTTGATTCCATGGCCCAATGGATAAGGCACTGGTCTGCTCTCCCAAAGATCTGCCGTTCTTGGCACCTCCAAGGAGCTACCATCCCCATTGGAGCCAATGTTAGAGTCAGCCTTTGCAGCTTTCCTTCAGTGATCAAACTTGCTCTTACAAAGTGATCTTAAGTGTCAGGGTCAAATTTTGTCATTTCAAAGAGTCTTCAAGCAAAATTTGGTCACTAGGCATTAGGTCTAGGGTTTGTTTTCACTCTTTTCAAATCTGTCCAAATGTCGGTCCATGTCACCATTTAGCTGAGTGTGCCATCATTCAGAGGGTTTTCATCATCATGTCAGGTTCCATTGGTTCATTTTACAGCTTGTTCATGCTTCAGTTGTGCCTTGGTAAGGTCCATTTCCCTCTCCTAGGGTTTTGGAGGTAATTTCTCTTGGATGGTCAAATCATCGAAAAAATTTGTATCCTGATGTTCATACACCTTCCCCTATCATTAATGTACCTTATTAAACACTTCCCATCACTGAGATCCCCCAAATTCCTCATTTTTGCACAAACCCTAGTTTCTTGCCACAACTTGGCAATTTTCTAGGCTAGGCCTGTGTTTTGCCCTTTTGGACCCCTTCCCCTCACTCAATCTATGAGATTCCACTTTCCCCTGCTTCCTAACATCCCTCCCTACTTCCCAAAATTTCCCCAAGAATTTAGAAGCCCCTTATCCCCTTCATTTCGCTTCATTTCGACAAAATTCCTTGTTTCACACATCGAGATAAGTTTCGCTCAAATCATGTTTCTGAGCCATAAAAGATGAATTTTGGAAAACTGAGAGAGGTTTTTGTCCACAACATCCCACGGAAGAAAAACCTCTTTCACTATTTACACAGGTATCATGGTTTTAGAGAAATGTCAAAAATACCGTCGCCTTAGGAGAATTGAATGCACCTCTGAAGTGACCTTGGGAAAATCAAGATTTCTCCTAGCATGGTTGGCTAAATGACTTTCTTGATGAGTCAAAGGATAACTAGACACAAATATCTTTCCAATGAGCTATCATGAGCTCAATTTGGAGTTGAGGAAGACCTTCAAAAGTTGACTGCAACAGCGCTCTGCCTTGAGGCAGCCTCATTCTGCTCATTTTGACAAGTTTTGGAAGATTTTATTTTTGATAGGGTAAATGAACTCCAAATCGAAAAATTCCACTTTGGTTAGAAATTAGACTCCAAGATATTTCCAGCAAGCTATCACATGCTCAATTTTGACACTAGGAAGGCCTCCAAAAGCCTCCTGCAAAATGCACTATGTAGCTACTCATAGAAAAGTGCGCGCTACCCATACAGGAGGGGCGCTACCCACATAAGGTGCACTACCCACATAACACCAACAGCCAGTGTTAATTAACACGGGTGCTACCCACTTTCCGGGCGCTACCCATTGGGCAGGGGCCCCATCTGAGTTTCGAGCCAGAGTTGCTCTTGGAAGTCGGTCATGCCATTTCCTCCCAAGTTTGTTGCAAGTAGGTTCTTTACGTTTGCTCAGTGAATTTTGGTTATGATTATGGTGTTTAGTGAGAAACAAATTTTTGAAGAAATGTAAACCCTATGTTTATTTCCCAAATTCACTTCTTAGGGTTTTGAAACAAATGTTAGTGATTGTGTGGGGTTTTGCAAACTTGTGTTGTTGATATATATGCTCATGCATCTACTGTCAGTGGTGTCCCTGCTCATTATTTACCTTAGCCTCACGCTCTCTTTTTTCCATTACATCACTGTTGTCATTGTTATTTCCATTGTCATTTTCTCACTATTTATCATTCATGGCTGACATGAACTCCATTTCTCTTGTCCACATCAACCATTGACATTGTCAACGTTGCAAGGGCAATGTCTGTTGACCTACACTACCTCATTCCTATTCATGTGTGATCCCCATGTAGTCAAGAAGTGGCTATTTTCATTCAAACTCCTTGTGACGATCCACTGTTATTGATATTCTGACTTCTTATAGCACCTTGACATATATGTGACACATTGACATTGGAGCATACACAAATAAACTCTCTTTTTCATCTGTATCGGCATGCTGCCACATTGTGACACCATATGATAGAGACAGAAGACACATACAACCCAGAGAACAGTGCACGATTAGACGCATGCACCGGGGGGATACCTCGCAATGAAAAAATACGATCCTAAATTTTGGCCGAAGCCGTGGCGGGCATGACTTTCAGTGGAGGGGTCTTTCGCTCTATTGGGGGAAGTGTTCGGAGAAAATTTTGTCATTTTGAAATATTTTGGTCTAAAAACAGGTTTTTCAGCTATACGGGTAGCGCGTCCATATGCTCACTTTTTTTTGGGACACTTGCTGAAAGAAATATTTGCATTTTTGGATTTTTCATGGTAAGTTATGCATCCTCAGGCATTGCCGAAGCATTTCATCAGATTCTGGATGGTCAAAAAGCTCAAAAACACCATGAAAACCACCTTGCTGCCACCTTTTGCACCAGCAGGAAGCACTTCTGGGAGAATGAAGTTTTGGAGGGGTCAATGAGCTCCAAATTGGAAAATTCCACTTGGTTTGGATAGCCAACATCCGGGGCTTTCCAACGAGCTATCATGAGCTCAATTTGGATGCCGAGAAGTGCCTCAAATGTAGGCTGAAAGGCGCGCTACCCACTCAGCTCAGGGGCGCTACCCACTTAGATTTTTGGCTGAATTTTCAACTTCCAGCTCAGAATTTCGGCCAGTTGGGACCAGTTTTGCTTGTGGATGAAATTTTTGGGTTTTCATGATGTAAATTTATCGTTGACATGTAAATTTGGCTCATTTTTACCTATTCTAGAAGATTCACTCTCAAAAAAGTGAAAATCATGTAAATGAATCAGTTTCCACTCTTTTAGAGGCAAGTTGTTAGCTGCCTAGATTTTAGCTCCTTGATTAGAATTTGGTTGAAACTGACCCCTGAAGGAGGAATTCGACCCCTAGAGGTATGGGAAGGGGTTAGGATGCTCTATATGATGTAATTTCTCAATCCTTTTCAGAAGTTGGATAGGTTGGACTCTTGGGAAACTTGTGGCACACATTGTACATATTCTTCATATTTTGGCTAAGGAAAGATCAGAGGTTTTGCAGCACCTGTTGGGATTCTTGTGGCTTTCAGTTCTTAATGGTGTTTTCTCTCAGTTTATTGTAATTTCCTTCATGTTTAATGTATTCCATTTCTCACTTATGCTTCTTAAATTAAATGAATGAGTAGATGAGGTTGAATCCATTGTTCACAGTGCTCTGCCTTTGAATTCATTTAATTTTACATGTTTTCGCCTGTTTGAGAAGGATCCATGTTCATCCTTGCCCTTTTCAGCTCCCTTTCGTTCTGATCTATCCATATATCCAATCAAAAGCATTAATACTATTGCCTACCTCGCCCCAACTCGAAATCTGCAAAGATCTGACCTTATCCCCGGACCCAAAATTGTTTTTTCCCATTTCTCCAACGAAAACCCAAAAAATCAAAATCAAACATTCCTATCTCTTTACTAGCCTAAAATCAGTACTCATTGTTCATTTTAAGTCATCTCAGCCCCTCTGAAAACATTTTCCGAGATAGACCTGGAGAGAGCCCTCTCCTGTCCTCGTAGGGCTAGCTACGAGGCTGAGCGTGGTTTGATGTAGCCTTGAGTTTTACCTTATTTCAGCCTAAGGTAGATTTGAGCGCTAACATAGTGGCGACCATACTGGGGAGAAATTGGTTTGCTGGTTAGTGTTGTTTGATTTATAGCTACAGACGGAGCCTTAAGTCACGCCAGGTAGCTTTCGAACTGCTCTTGCTCTGCGAGTGCATAGTAGATAAACGTTGCTTCAGTCGATCTTCGGTCTAGCTTGTAATCGTAACACTTAACTTATAAATTGCCCCAGTACATGTATCAAGTTCAGATCTGATGGTTGATGGTGGACAACGATCAGACATAAGAAGGCTGAAATCATTCACCTAGTGACTCCAATTCAAAGTCTGGAGGACTGACTCTTTCTCTGAGAAGATGGAAGGATCTTACACAAAGTTCAGGTATCTAAAGTGGAATGGTATTCAGGATCTAATATTCTTTCTTGTAAATTACTTCTTTGCTGGCCTTGAAGCTATCCTGAAGGTTTTTCAGAATTTGTTGTATGATAAAGGTGATCAAAATCTTCACTCGACCCATTCAAAAAGTGTAAATGCTGAGTTTCCCTTTGATCCTGGTCTCCTTACTTTTCCCACATATTATGATGACTCTCTTCAGAGTGATGAGCCTAAAGAAAACAAAACTGATCCCACAGCTCTTGTACATGCCCCTACACCTTGTAAAATTCTAGATCGGTACAAACCTCTTGTTTTACCTTCTATTCTTCATGCTTTTCCTGCAAATTATGACCTATATCTACCAAGATTTGATGGTGAACGTAACAATGTCAACGCTGAGCAACATGTGCAGAATGTTGAGACTTTTCTAGATCTTTTTGAAGTTGATGACGAAGATGTTAGTATCAGACTTTTTTCTCTTTCTTTGCAAGGCCAAGTGAAGAGTTGGTTCAAAGCCCTGCCTGATGCGAGCATTTCAGATTTCCAGAAGTTTGTTAAAGTTTTCTTTGACAGGTGGATGATCAGACAGAATTTTTTGTTGATTATAGAAGAGTATAACCAGCTGAAAAGACTGCCAGGGGAGACAATACAACAATTTTCTGCCAGATTTAACCAAGTTTATTATTCGATGCCAGTTGATATAAGACCTTCTCCTAGATCTACTCTCTTGCACTACCCGGGTGCCTTTGATCCGGAAATGGAGTTTCAGCTGAGAGAAAAGAATATTGCAACACTTCACGAGATGCAGAACAAGGCAGTGAATGTAGAGGCTCATTTGCTGATCTTGAGGGCAAGGTTGAAGGAAGAAGAGATGAAAAACATGGATCCGGAGAAATCGACATCTCTAGAGGTAAATCTTGACATGTTGGTAAACGCGGTAGAAGAGATGGTGCGGAAAATGACTACAAAAAATGAAAATGACATTCAAGAACAAGTTGCTGATCCAAAACATTTTGTTTCTGATCCCAGTAGTCATAGTGATTGTTTTATAGATCATTGTGAAGAAGAGAGAGTTGTTGATATGATGTGTATGTTTGATGATGAATTGCCTCAGTTTTATCGGTATGATGATGATTATGTTCTCCAAACAGAAGCTAATCTTGCAGACAAATCAGTAGCTAGTTTGTGTGAGGAGGAAGTTCACTTTCAGCAGCTCGAGTACAGTGATCAACCGATGCATATCAGCTATGGCAATGATGAGGAAAGTGCAGAAAATTTTGATGTAAGTGAAGGATCTTTGCCTTTTTGTTTTGATTCGTTTCAGTTCATTAGAGATAACTTCCATGCAATCAGAAATCAAACATCAACAAGTCTTGATCTGGATCGTCTTGAGGGCAACGAAAACTTCTCATATTCAGACTTGCAGCCCCCAAAATTCATTGATTTTCAAGTTGCAGCTGAAGACTTGGAAGTGGGCACACATGATTTAATGATTCAAGGTGACTCCATACCTTTCTGTTTTGAATCATTTCAGCTTTTGAAAGATAAATTGCATAGTAAATCTTCAGATGAGCAGCTTGTAGCATCATATTTGCAGCCATCCAATGCAATTGAAGGTCAGATTACAGATGAAGTTGTGGAAGATGAAATACATGATTTGATGATGCATGAAAATTCTATACCCTTTTGTTTCGAAGCATTTCAGTTTATAAGGCAGAATCTTCGTAATATATCTCAAGAAAAAGAGGAACAGCCAGTAGGATGTCATACAGTTTCAAGGGATACAGTGCAGCAGTCTTCTCAAGTTTTTGATGATCCTATTGCTCGTGTGTTGGATGATGTTTGTTATAAAAATTATGCTCCATTAGCTAACCATGTGCCCGAAAAGAATGTTGATGATAATCTTATTCAAAGGTCACCTTCATTGTCTTGTTTAACAGATTGTTCATTGCATAGCACATGTCAAGATTTCCATTCATATGAAGAGATTGATGAAGGAGACTTTTGTTCTGTCTGGAATCAGCAACAGAGTTTGATTTTTCATGAATTTCAGGATCCTTTTGACAGCTTGCTGCAATCACCAAAGAAAAGCACCGCAGATGTGAGGAAAAGTTTAAGATCAAGGTATGGAGATTATCTGGACTAGAGCTATGTTTATGAAGATCCTTTCGCAGTATTCTTGCAGTCATCCAGTCAATTCATGCTTTGCAAGTTTATCAGCAGTCCACTTGGTTCAAAGTTTCCATGGGAGTTGCCTTTCGATTCTTTCCTTTTCCTGTGCATCAGTAAGCATGTGGGAAGAAATCAAACAGCAGCCAGCATGCTTACATGGTTGCATTGGTTGTTCCATTACACTTGATCGGGTGGTGTAAAGCACAATTAGAGTAGGTTGTATTGAATAAGCTCTACTTTGAGCATCTAAGTTGTCCAAATGTCGGTCCATGTCACCATTCAACGAGGTACCATCATTCAAAGGGTTTTCATCATCATGTCAAGTTCCATTGAGTCATTTTACACCTTGTTCATGCTTCATTGCCTAGGTAAGGCCTACTTTCCCCAGAAGCCTTATGTACTTTCTTGGATGGTCAAATCATCGGAAAAACTTGTATCCTGATGTTCACACACCTTTCCCTATCCTTAATATACCTTATTAAACACTTCCCATCACTGAGATCCCCCAAATTCCTCATTTTTGCACAAACCCTAGTTTTTTGCCACAACTTGGCAATTTTCTAGGCTAGGCCTGTGTTTTGCCCTTTTGGACCCCTTCCCCTCACTCAATCTCTGAGATTCCACTTTCCCCTGCTTCCTAACATCCCTCCCTACTTCCCAAAATTTCCCCAAGAATTTAGAAGCCCTTTATCCCCTTCATTTCGCTTCATTTCGACAAAATTCCTTGTTTCACACATCGGGGTAAGTTTCACTCAAAAGATGTTTCAGAGCAATCAAAGATGAATTTTGGAAAACTGAGAGAGGTTTTTGTCCACAACATTCCAAGGAAGAAAAACCTCCTTCACTTTTTACACAGGTATCATGGTTTTAGAGAAATGTCAAAAATACCGTTGCCTCAGGAGAATTGAATGCACCTCTGAAGTGACCTTGGGAAAATCAAGATTTCTCCTAGCATGGTTGGCTAAATGACTTGCTTGATGAGTCAAAGGATAACTAGACACAAAGATATTTCCAATGAGCTATCATGAGCTCAATTTGGAGTTGAGGAAGACCTTCAAAAGTTGACTGCAACAGCGCTCTGCCTTGAGGCAGCCTCATTCTGCTCATTTTGACTAGTGTTGGGAGATTTGATTTTTGATAGGGTAAATGAAATCCAAATTGCATAATTCCACTTGTGTTGGAAATTAGACTCCAAGATATTTCCAACGAGCTATCACACGCCCGATTTGGACACCGGGAAGGCCTCCAAAATCTTCCTACAAAATGCACTATGTAGCTACTCATAGAAAAGGGCGTGCAACCCACTTGAACGGGTGAGACCCACTTGAGGGGCGCGACCCACTTGAGCGCCACAGCCAGTGTAAAGTTGAACGGGTGAGACCCACTTGGGGGGTGCGACCCACTTAAACCAGCGCGCTACCCACTTAAATCAGAACCCAGAAAATTCGTTTTTTGCGCCCAGATTCGATTCTAGTCGACTCCAAGAGCTTCCAAACAGGTTTTAATCATTGCTCATTCGATTTTTAATATGGTTGTGATGTCATTGATGTTGGGGAAACAAGCCATCCTTGGAGAAAACATATGAACCCTTCATTCACATGCAAGTTAATTCTGTAAGGGTTTTGAAATTGTATGGGCAGTTTTGTGGAAAATTTGAAAACCTTCAAATGGTGGATATGTTCACACCCTAGCACGTTGTATAGATGATCCTCACGCCCTCAGTTATCATCTTGTCGCTGTTGTTCATGCTCTTTCATATTTTTCACAGTCTTATGTCGACTAATTTATAGCCCTCATTACCATAGTATCACCATTGCTGTTGTTATCATTATATTAGCACTATGATAGTAATTTGTGTCACAATGGTCATGGTCTTCTCCCTGTTCTCCAGTTCATGAACACAGTCCTCTACTTGTTTGCTTCTTTGACAAACTTTTCCCATCATTACCAAAAGCTTGCCCCATACTTTGCAGCTAGCATTCATTTGTGAAACTCACTTATAGTCAAAACAGTGATAGTTTTCATGCCACTAAAACAGAGCCATCTTCATTGTAATTTTGTTTTCCTATGATACTTTGGCAGTAGGCGATATCTATTGGGTGTTGAAACATACATTATAACTTTGTTTTCACTGCATCTATATCAGTATACATATTGCAAATATCTTGTTCAAAATAAGGCCGCAGAGCGTAGCCGTAGCATACAGAGTCGATGAAGTTGACTCAATCGTTGAGGTTGATGCATCGAGATGGAGCATAAGAAAGGCACCAAAAAGAGTAAGACATATCGTAGAAGCTACAGAGCTTTGTTTCAAGATCACGACGAGTATTATCTCCACATGGCGTGGAAGGGGTCTCGCCTTCTTCATCAGCGTAGGTACATTCACAGGATCATGATAGAGACAAAGACATGCTTCGTCACATGGAAGGCTATTATTGGGCTCGCATGCATGTTTGCAAAGCGAGAATGAAGATTCTGAAGAGGAGGTTGAGCGAAGCACTAAAACGGCGGAAAAGGCCTGATCCACTCCGGATTTTGGCCGAGGCTTCGTTGGCTGGGCAAGATACATGATGGAGGGTCTTCGCTCTGAATTTGAGCAAATTCGGAGAAAATTTTGTCATTTTGAAATTTTTTGGTCTAAAAACAGGTTTTTCAGTTAAGCGGGTAGCGCGCCCATATGCTCATTTTTTTTCGGGACACTTTCAGAAGGAAATTTTTTCATTTTTTGATTTTTCATGGTAATTTATGCATCCTCGGGCATTGCCAAAGCATTTCATCAGATTCTGGATGGTTAAAAGGCTCAAAAACACCATGAAAACCACCTTGCTGCCACCTTTTGCACCAGCAGGAAGTACTTCTGGGAGAATGAGGTTTTGGAGGGCAAATGAGCTCCAAATTTAGAAATTACACTTGGGTTGGATAGAAAACATCTAGATCTTTCCAACGAGCTATCATTTGCTCAATTTGGATACCGGGAAGTGCCTCAAAATCAGGTTGAAAGGCGCACTACCCACTTAATTCAGGGGCGCTACCCACTTAAATTTTTGGCTGAATTTTCAACTTCCAGCTCAGAATTTCGGCCAGTTGGGACCAGTTTTGCTTGTGGATGAAATTTTTGGGTTTTCATGATGTAAATTGATGGTTGACATGTAACTTTGGCTTATTTTTACTTATTCTAGAAGATTCACTCTCAAAAAAGTGAAAATCATGTAAATGAATCAGTTTCCACTCTTTTAGAGGCAAGTTGTTAGCTGCCTAGATTTTAGCTCCTTGATTAGAATTTGTTGGAACTGCTCCTAGAAGGAGGATTTCGACCCCTAGAGGCATGGGAAGGGGTTAGGATGATCTATATGATGTAATTTCTCAATCATTTTCAGAGGTTGGAGAGGTTGGACTCTTGGGAAACTTTTGGCACACATTGTAAATATTTTTCATATTTTGGCTAAGGAAAGATCAGAGGTTTTGCGGCACTTGTTGGGATCCTTGTGGTGTTTTTTTCTTGATGGTGTTTTCTCTTTGTTTATTGTAAGTTTTTCATGTTTAATGTATGCCATTCCTTTCATATGCTTCTGAACTAAATTGAATGAGTAGATGAGGTTGAATCCATTGTTTACAGTGCTCTGCCTTTGAATTCATTTAGTTCTATATGTTTTCGACTGTTTGAAGAGGATCCAAGTTCTTCTTTGCCCTCTTCAGCTCCTCGTCGGTCTGATCTGTCCGTATATCCAATCAAAAGCATCAAGACAATCACCTACCTCGCCCCAACTCGAAATCTGCAAAGGTCTGACCTTATCCCCGGACCCAAAATTTGTTTTTCCCATTTCTCCAACGAAAACCCAAAAATCAAAATCAAACATACCTATCTCTTTACTAGCCTAAAATCAGTTCCCTTTTAAAGTCATCTCGCACCCTATTGTTCATTTTATCGAGATCGACGGAGAGAGCCCTCTCCTGTCCTCGTAGGGCTAGCTACGAGGCTGAGCGTGGTTTGATGTAGCCTTGAGTTTTACCTCATTTCAGCCTGAGGTAGATTTGAGCGCTAACATAGTGGCGACCATACTGGGGAAGAATTGGTTTGCTTGTTGATGTCATTTGTTTCATTAGCTACAGACGGAGTCTGAAGTCACGCCAGGAAGCCTTCGAACTGCACATTGCTCTGCGAGTGCATAGTAGATAAACGTTGCTTCAGTCCATCTCCGGTCTAGCTTGTGAATGTGACACTCGACTTGTAGATTATCTTGCCCCAGTACGTGTATCAAGTTCAGATCTGATGGTTGATGGTGGACAACGATCAGACATAAGAAGGCTGAAATCATTCGCCTGGTGACTCCAATTCAAAGTCTGGTGGACTGACTCTTTCTCTGAGAAATGGAAGGATCTTACACAAAGTTCAGGTATCTGAAGTGGAATGGTATTCAGGATCTAATCTGCTTTCTTGTAAATTACTTCTTTGCTGGTCTTGAAGCTATCCTGAAAGTTTTTCAAAGTTTGTTGTATGAGAAAGGTCATCAAAATCTTCACTCGACCTATTCAAAGAGTGTAAATACTGAGTTTCCCTTTGATCCTGGCCTCCTTACTTTTCCCACATCTTATGATGACTCTCTACAGAGTGATGAGCCTAAAGAAAAGAAAACTGATTTCGCAGCTCTTGTACATACCTCTACACCTTGTAAAATTCCAGATCGGTATAAACCTCTTGTTTTTCCTTCTGTTCTTCATGCTTTTCCTGCAAATTATGACCTATATCTACCAAGATTTGACGGTGAATGTAACAATGTCAACGCTGAGCAACATGTGCAGAATGTTGAGACTTTTCTAGATCTTTTTGAATTTGATGACGAAGATGTTAGTATTAGGCTTTATGCTCTTCTTCGCGCTTTGTGCGACCATGAGGATTGCTGATGTACATCTCAAATTTGCCAGTCATTACGCTTTCTTGACCATGGATGATCTAAGAAACTGTGGTCTATGGAGGAGTATAACCAAAATTTAAAAGATTGCCAAAAGAGAGATAAGACAACAATCTTCACTGGATTTGAATCTCAAGCGACACTGATGTCATAAAGAACTTTCTCTCAGATCTCGCCTCTTGCACTACCCGGGTGCCTTTGATCCGGGAAACATGTGTCTGTTCCAGAGAAAAGAATATTGCAACACTTCACGAAATGCAGAACAAGGCAATAAATGTAGAGGCTCATTTGCTGATCTTGAGGGCAAGGTTGAAGGAAGAAGAGATGAAAAACATAGATCCGGAGAAATCGACACCTTCAGAGGAAAAGCTTGATCTTTTCGTAAACGCAGTAGAAGAGATGGTGCGGAAAATAACTGCAAAAAATGAAAATGACATTCAAGAACAAGTTGCTGATCCAAAACATTTTGTTTCTAATCCTAGTTGTCATAGTGATTGTTTTATAGATCATTGTGAAGAAGAGAGAGCTGTTGATATGATGTGTATGTTTGATGATGTGTTTTATACCGATGAATTGCCTCAGTTTGATCAGTATGATGATGATTATGTTCTCCAAACAGAAGCTAATCTTGCAGACAAATCAGTAGCTAGTTTGTGTGAGGAGGAAGTTCACTTTCAGCAGCTCGAGTACAGTGATCAACCGATGCATATCAGCTATGGCAATGATGAGGAAAGTGCAGAAAATTTTTGATGTAAGTGAAGGATCTTTGCCTTTTTGTTTTGATTCGTTTCAGTTCATTAGAGATAACTTCCATGCAATCAGAAATCAAACGTCAACAAGTCTTGATCTAGATCGTCTTGAGGGCAACGAAAACTTCTCATATTCAGATTTGCAGCCCCCAAAAGTCATTGATTGTCAAGTTGCAGCTGAAGACTTGGAAGTGGGCACACATGATTTAATGATTCAAGGTGACTCCGTACCTTTCTGTTTTGAATCATTTCAGCTTTTGAAAGATAAATTGCATAGTAAATCTTCAAGGGAGTAGCCTATAAGAAATCAGCAATCTCTCAGTGTTGATGTTGAGGATGAGTCAGATAACGAAATTCTTGAGCAGCCTGTAGCATCAGATTTGCAGCCATCCAATGCAATTGAAGGTCAGATTACAGATGAAGTTGTGGAAGATGAAATACATGATTTGATGATGCAGGAAAATTCTATACCCTTTTGTTTCGAAGCATTTCAGTTTATAAGGCAGAATCTTCGTAATATATCTCAAGAAAAAGAGGAACAACCAGTAGGATGTCATACAGTTTCAAGGGATACAGTGCAGCAGTCTTCTCAAGTTTTTGATGATCCTATTGCTCGTGTGTTGGATGATGTTTGTTGTAAAAGTTTTCCTTTATTAGCTAACATAGTGGCGACCATACTATCTACCTCAGGCTGAAATGAGATAAAACTCAAGGCTACATCAAACCACGCTTAGCCTCGTAGCTAGCCCTACGAGGGCAGGAGAGGGCTCTCTCCGTCGATCTCGATAAAATGAGAAATAGGGTGCGAGATGACTTACAATAGGAACTGATTTTAGGCTAGTAAAGAGATAGGTATGTTTGATTTTGATTTTTTGGGTTTTCGCTGGAGAAATGGGAAAACAAATTTTGGGTCCGGGGATAAGGTCAGACCTTTGCAGATTTCGAGTTGGGGCAAGGTAGGTGATTGTCTTGATGCTTTTGATTGGATATACGGACAGATTAGACCGACGAGGAGCTGAAGAGGGCAAAGAAGAACTTGGATCCTCTCCAAACAGTCGAAAACATATAGAACTAAATGAATTCAAAGGCAGAGCACGGTCAACGATGGATTCAACCTCATCTACTCATTCAACTTAGTTCAGAAGCATATGAAAGGAATGGCATACATTAAACATGAAGAACTTATAGTAAATAGAGAGAAAACACCATCAAGAACAAAACACCACAAGGATCCCAACAAGTGCCGCAAAACCTTTGATCTTTCCTTAGCCAAAATATGAAAAAATATGTACAATGGTGCCAAAAGTCTCCCAAGAGTCCAACCTCTCCAACCTCTGAAAATGATTGAGAAATTACATCATATAGATCATCCTAACCCCTTCCCACACCTCTAGGAGTCGAATTCCTCCTTCAGGGGTCAGTTTCAACCAAATTCTAATCAAGGAACTAAAATCTAGGCAGCTAACAACTTGCCTCTAAAAGAGTGGAAACTGATTCATTTATATGATTTTCACTTTTTTAAGAGTGAATCTTCTAGAATAGGTAAAAATGAACCAAAGTTACATGCCAAACATAAATTTACATCATAATAACTCAAAAATTTCATCCCCAAGCAAAACTGGTCCAAACTGGCCGAAAATCTGAGCTGGAAGTTGAAAATTCAGCCAAAAATTTAAGTGGGTCGCATGCCTGAGCCAAGTGGGTCGCATGCCTTTCAGCCCAATTTTGAAGTACTTCCCGGCATCCAAATTGAGCTCATGATAGCTCGTTGGAAAGCCCTGGATGTTGGCTATCCAACCCAAGTGGAATTTCTCAATTTGGAGCTCATTTGCCCCTCCAAAACTTCTTTCTCCCAGAAGTACTTCCTGCTGGTGCAAAAGGTGGCAGCAAGGTGGTTTTCATGGTGTTTTTGAGCTTTTTGGCCATCTAGAATCTGATGAAATGTTTCGGAAATGCCTGAGGATGCATAAATTACCATGAAAAATCCAAAAATGCAAAAATTTCCTTCAGCAAGTGTCCCAAAAAGAAAATGAGCATATGGGCGTGCTACCCGCTTAACTGAAAAACCTGTTTTTAGACCAAAAAAATTTCAAAATGACAAAATTTTCTCCGAATTTGTTCAAATTCGGAGCGAAGACCCTCCATCATGTATCTTTCCCATCCAATGAAGCCTCGGCCAAAATCTGGAGTGGATCAGGCCTTTTCCGCCGTTTTAGTGCTTCGCTCAACCTCCTCTTCAGAATCTTCATTCTCGCTTTGCAGACATGCATGCGAGCCCAATAATGGCCTTTCATGTGACGAAGCATGTCTTTGTCTCTATCATGATCCTGTGAATGTACCTACGCTGATGAAGTCAACGAGACCCCTTCCACCCCGGGTGGAGATAGTACTCGTCGTGATGTTGAAACAAAGCTCTGTGGCTTCTCTGATATGTTACCACTACTGGTGCACTGCTATGCTCCATCTCAGTACATCAACCTCAACGATTGAGTCACTGTCCGACTCCTGCTCATACTCTGACTCTGTCCCTGACATGGCTTTGAACAAGATATTTGCAATATGTATACTGATATAGATGCAGTGAAAGCAAAGTTATAATGTATGTTCAACACCCAATAGATATCACCCACTACCAAAGTATCACAGGAAAATAAAATTTCAATGAAGATGGCTCTGTTTTAGTGGCATGAAAACTATCACTGTTTTGACCATAAGTGAGTTTCACAAATGAGTGCCAACTGCAAAGTATGGGGCAAGCTTTTGGTAATGATGGGCAAAATTTGTCAAAGAAGCAAACAAGTATAGGACTGTGTTTATGAACTAGAGAAAAGGGAGAACACGACAATAACCCTAGTGACACAAATTACTATCATAGTGGTAATAGAATGATAACAATAGCAATGGTGATATTATGGTAATGAGGGCTATAGACTAGTCGACATAATACTATGCAAAAATATGAAAGGGTATGAACAACAGTGATAAGATGATAACTGAGGGCGTGAGGATCATCTATACAACGTGCTAGGGTGTGAACATATCCACCATTCGAAGGTTTTCAAATTTTTCATAAAACTGCCCATACAATCTCAAAACCCTTACAGAATTAACTTGCATGTGAATGAAGGGTTCATATATTTTCTCCAAGGATGGCTTGTTTCCCCAACATCAATGACATCACAACCATATTAAAAATCGAATGAGAAATGATTAAAACCTGTTTGGAAGCTTTTGGAGTCGACTAGAATCGAATCTGGGCGCAAAAAACGAATTTTCTGGGTTCTGATTTAAGTGGGTAGCGCGCTGGTTTAAGTGGGTCGCACCCCCCAAGTGGGTCTCACCCGTTCAACTTTACACTGGCTGTGGCGCTCAAGTGGGTCGCGCCCCTCAAGTGGGTCTCACCCGTTCAAGTGGGTTGCACGCCCTTTTCTATGAGTAGCTACATAGTGCATTTTGTAGGAAGATTTTGGAGGCCTTCCCGGTGTCCAAATCGGGCGTGTGATAGCTCGTTGGAAATATCTTGGAGTCTAATTTCCAACACAAGTGGAATTATGCAATTTGGATTTCATTTACCCTATCAAAAATCAAATCTCCCAACACTAGTCAAAATGAGCAGAATGAGGCTGCCTCAAGGCAGAGCGCTGTTGCAGTCAACTTTTGAAGGTCTTCCTCAACTCCAAATTGAGCTCATAATAGCTCATTGGAAATATATTTTTGTCTAGTTATCCTTTGACTCATCAAGAAAGTCATTTAGCCAACCATGCTAGGAGAAATCTTGATTTTCCCAAGGTCACTTCAGAGGTGCATTCAATTCTCCTGAGGCAACGGTATTTTTGACATTTCTCTAAAACCATGATACCTGTGTAAAACGTGAGGGAGGTTTTTCTTCCTTGGCATGTGGTGGAAAAAAACCTCTCTTAGTTTTCCAAAATTCATCTTTGATTGCTCTGAAACATCATTTGAGTGAAACTTATCCCGATGTGTGGAACAAGGGATTTTGTCGAAATGAAGCGAAACGAAGGGGGTAAGGGGCTTCTAAATTCTTGGGGAAATTTTGGGAAGTAGGGGGGGATGTTAGGAAGCAGGAGAAAGTGGAATCTCAGATATTGAGTGAGGGGAAGGGGTCCAAAAGGGCAAAACACAGGCCTAGCCTAGAAAATTGCCAAGTTGTGGCAAGAAACTAGGGTTTGTGCAAAAATGAGGAATTTGGGGGATCTCAGTGATGGGAAGTGTTTAATGAGGTATATTAAGGATATGGGAAGGTGTATGAACATCAGGATACAAGTTTTTCGATGATTTGACCATCCAAGAGAAATTACCTCCAAAACCCTAGGAGAGGGAAATGGACCTTTCCTAGGCACAACTGAAGCATGAACGAGGTGTAAAATGACCCAACGGAACTTGACATGATGATGAAAACCCTCTGAATGATGGTACACTCAGCTGAATGGTGACATGGACCGACATTTGGACAACTTTGACAGGAGTAAAAGCAACCCCTAGACCTAATGCCTAGTGACCAAATTTTGCTTGAAGACTCATTGAAATGACAAAATTTGACCTCGACACCTTAAAATCACTTTGTAAGAGCATGTTTGATCACTGAAGGAAAGCTGCAAAGGTCACCTCTAACAAGAA